>OY796874.1:6412892-7012892 GCA_963680765.1 Agrochola lychnidis | reverse complement strand
ACCAAATGACAATGGGACCAACTTGAAAGTATACCCTTTCAAACAAAAAAAGAATTTTTTAAATCGGTCCAGCCGTCTTCGAGTAATTGGGGAACATACATAAAAAATAAAAATAAAATATCCTGACGAATTGAGAACCTCCTCCTTTTTTTTGAAGTCGGTTAAAAAGATTATTAAGATACACATTACCAAGGTACAGTAAAGAAAAGTATACAAGTACTCGACAGACATACGCTCATCTCACAATACTCTAGACATACTGACAAGATCTTTTTCCATTCATCCGCGAACACATCACAGTCAGGCTTAGCGTCCAAGAGAGCGTTGAGCGCACAGAGTGCGCGAGGGACGGTAGACTGGGCTCGAGCGACGGTTCGACTCCGAGGCACGGCGAGCATTCTAGCGAGCGTTCTAGCGAGCATTCTAGCGAAAGGACAGTTTTGCTTCGAGCTTTTTGCCGACCCGAGCCATCCACACGCGATCGACAAGTCTGACATCTTTGTGAAGAATATTTTTTTGACGAGCATTGACTAGAACAGCGGTCGGCAACCTTTTGGCAGGCAAGGGCTACAAGGTGGCAAAATAAACTAAAGGCGGGCCGCACTCGTGATATTAACCCTGGAAGCCCAATATACCTACGTATAATTTGGTCATATCCCATAGAAAAAATAAAAACGCTATTAAAAATTGTTAAATCATACGGAATTTAATTCGCACATGTTATACTTACATTATGTTTATAGTTTGGGCTTTATAGCTAGAAAAATAACCACCGTAAATCATTCAGAAATGAAAACTACAAAGTACCTAACTAGGTAACCGATTTTATACAAATTTCACTGTGATGTCTGAGGTTGCATTTGGGAGGCTATTTCTTGTATGTTAGCTGTCAAATTTGTAGTTGCAATTCGTAGAATGGCTCTCAAATGCTCATCTGTGAGACGAGAAGCATATTATTTTTTTCTAAAATTTATAATTGAAAAGTTGCACGTTATTTATAACTTATTTACAAAACATTCACGGGCCGCAAGTAAGACGTCGGGCCGCGTGTTGCCGACCGCTGGACTAGAACATTCGCTGGAATGATCGTGAAAATGTTCGTAGCAATGTTTGGCTCTACGCTTGGCTCTGTTCGTTGTTCAGTTCGACAAATTTAAAAACGGCGAATGCTCGATGTTCTGTTACAAGTGAGTGCTCAAGTTTATTAGCACCTTTAAAGTTCACAATCTTCTTCTGCTTAGTAAAAGTCTTCAAATTCACTGGCAGACAACGCGCAGCCGAAACCGCTGGGTCTTGAAACTTATTTTTTTTTTTTAAGAATTCCTTTTAAAACAAAGTTCATATTAAGCAGGGATTTTTTAAAATTCATTCCGGTATTTTTAAACGATAGACACACTCGAATCTCTTTTTAAAAAAAACTAGCAAGTGTGTGTCGGACCACGCACAATGAAGGGTTCCGTAGTTGGGATGAATTTATCCCAAGAACAAATTTTATCGCCATCCCATCTTCCTAGCATGGCGGGCTGTGCTGAGGGTGCTGATGCAGGTGCGGAAAACCGCATACGACGCAAATATTCCAATTTTATTGGGACTTATATGTTTGAGCCGTTTGGGGTGAAACACTAGGGCCATGGGGTCTGAGTGCCCACTTAGTTTTTCAAGACATCGCCAAACGGCTGGTCGACTCTTCACATGACCAGAGGGCTAGCCTATTCTTTGACCAAAGAATCAGCATTGCCATACAACGTGGCAATGCTGCCAGCCTTTTGGGCACTTTTCCTATTGACAGCGACGCGGACGAATTTTTTGATGCGCTATGATTATTCCCCCCCCCCCTTTATATACTTGTACATATTATTATTATTATTTTAAGTCTGTTAGTTTCTAAATAATGTAAATACGTGTCTATAAATAAAATAAAAACGTGAAAAAAACAAACTTAATTTTGTAGTTGAAAAACATGTTCTCCTATACGGAATGTATGGGAAAACATGTTTTTGCAACTGCAAATATAAGTTGGTCGATTATTACTCGTTAACTTGTAGAACCTACTTAGCTGTCATAGTTTTCCTTTTAATTTCGTTATAAAAACTACTGCTGTGATTTTTTTTCATGCATGCAAAACCAACCACTTAGCTGGCAAGGAGGGGGGGACACTTGACTCTAACAAAAATGAGCACTTTAAAGCTTAATATTTCGCAAACGGATCCCCGAATCCAAAAATGGCTTTCATATGCTCACAATGTTTTTGAAGGACCTTTCCAATGATACCCCACACCATGGAATAGAAAAAAAATAAAACATCACCACTCTACGTGTAGGGGAGGTACCCTAATTTTTTTGTTTTTTTCGTTTTTTTGTTTTACCACTTTGTCGGCTTAATTAATATGTATACCCATGCCAAATTACAGCTTTCTAGTACTAAGAGTCTCGGAACTAGACCGCGGACAGACAGACAGACGGACGGACATTACGAAACTGTAAGGGTTCCTTGTTTACTACGGAACCCTAACTAGACTCTGATAATTATAAAAATATGTCAGATTTAACTCGAGGTACAGACGCCAGCACATCAAGCTACCCGAAACTGTCAAATTTTCCCTTGAACCTTACACTTCAGCGATAAAGTTGAAAATCGATTAAATAAATTTGACAGATTGTAGTAGCTTTATGTGCTGGCGTCTGTACAAAGCGTTCTAAAATACAGGCCTAAAAATAACTTGATCTGACCCGTCAAGGATTTTAAACATTTCTATAGGATTTTAAACGTTTCTATAGATGCTTTAGGTATAACAAAACGCATTGAGGAAAATACAACACCTAAGTATTACGGATAAAGTTCACAAGTATATGTTTCTTTAAACATTTATAATAAACTTCCACAAAAAACTTCAAAGTGAAAAATAACTTAAATTTCGGAAGTCAGTGTTTTTAGTTTTGAATTTTCGTTTTTTGCCACCGACTTCCGAACCCAGTTACTCAATACTCAATTCTTTATTGCATTCCATATGTATTACATAGATGGTATAACAAAGTAAAAGATCAATATGGACCCTGTCGGGCACAGCAAAATTAGGAGAGAGGAAGAGGGCTAAGTAGCAATTCTATATTATTATAAATTATTAGATGTGTTTAATTGGGTGTATAATTATGTATATATTGTATATTATTAGGTTTGTGTATATAGGTACTTCGTATTACCCAGTTACTGGGTTGTGGAGGTCAGATAGGCAGTCGCTCTATGTAAAATACTGGTATTCAGCTGCATCCGGTTAGAATGGAAGCCGACCCCAACATAGTTGGGAAAAGGCTAGGCAGATTGATTTTGCCACCGACTTCCGAAATTAAAGTTATTTTTCACTTTGCACTGTTTTTTTTAGGGAGTCGGTTGTTTTTTTTTTTTGTTATATTTTTTATTATTCACTTTTTAGTTATGGTACCTACCCCACACAAATTCGAATACCATTACCTACTGGTGGGAAAAAATACGTATTATTGAAGCTAACTGAAAAATTGTTGAAGCAAAGTTAATAAAAAAATTAAGGAACCATCTTGAGAGCATACCCTTTCAAACACAAAAATAATTTTCAAAATCGGTCCACAATTGACGGAGAAATCGGTGGACGGACGCTACAAACATAGAACCTCCTTCTTTTTGGAAGTCGGTTAAAAACCTATCTGGAAGCTTAGAACATCTTAGACTTCAAGTCTAAGTCAAAGTCTGGCCTATGAGATCAAACAAAGTAAGCCCACGTTTGCATGGATGTAATAAAATCGCGGCGATATTTTTTCGTGCACTTGATGTTCAACGCTCTGCTTAGCGCTGAGAGTTGAAAATCCAACAGTGTGTTTTTTCAACGCACTGGGACGAGAGTGCGTCCCAGCGCTTTGGATTCTCAACGCTCGGTTTAACACCGAGAGTTGAAAATCCAGTGCGCAAAAAAACCCGCCGCGATTTTATTACGTCCGTGCGAACGTCAGCTAAGAGTGTGTAGTTTTGCTATTCGAAAATGCCTTACGGAGATCGTTGTCAAACGAAGAACTCATTATTCAAAAACTTATTTACAAATAGATTACGGAGGTTATTCAATGTCGATAACACGAAACATCAAACATACCAAATTAATTTAATAATTCAACACCTCAGCTCAATATTTGGTTGATAAAGTTGTTATAAAGGACGGCAGTTGAAGGTAAACCGGTGTAAACCGGCTTGCTATCAACATAGAAGTACAGACGCCAGCACATCAAGCTACCCGAAACTGTCAAATTTTCCCAATCAACTTTGAACCTTATGCTTCAGCGATAAAATTGAAAATCTATTAAATAAATTTGACAGATTGTAGTAGCCTGATGTGCTGGCGTCTGTACTACCACGGGGTTATGTTTAAGATGTTGATGGTTTCATCTTATAACTTAAAGTAGAAACGTGTTTTGAGGAGTTTGTTGCACTGATTCTTTATTTTTTTGGGTTCCGTGGTAAACAAGGAACCCCTATAGTTTCGTCATGTCCGTCTGTCTGTCCGTCCGCGGTCTAGCTCCGAGACTCTTAGTACTAGAAAGCTGTAATTTGGTATGGGTATACATATTAATTATGCCGACAAAGTGATAAAATAAAATAGTAAAAAAAAATTTTTTAGGTTTCCTCCCCTACACGTAAAGTGGTGATGGTTTTTTAAGCTATTGCATAGCTTTTATCGCGGGCTTTAAGCGCGGCGACCGAATCAAGAAATTCCGTAACGTAACGAAAATAAAACCTAACACCCCCCACTCCGCCTACCATGTAATGACGGTTCCCATGACATCGTGATGTTGTCATGGAGGTTACAAATGCTATGCAATAGCTTTACCGCGGCAGTCCCCGAGTGCCACACGTTTTTTTTTTCTGCCATGCTTTAAAGTGCTAATTTTTGTTAGAGTCAATTGTCCCCCCCCCTGCCAGGTAAATAATTGGTTTTTGATGTGTGAAAAAAATCATAGCAGTAATTAATATAACGAAATAAAAAGGAAAACTATCATAGCTAAGTAGGCTCTACAAGTTAACGAGTAATAATCGACCAACTTATTTTCCCATACATTCCGTATGGGAGAACATGTTTTTCAACTATCTGTTGTGGAGTTCCTTCATCTGGAGACAATCCTGGCTGTCAAATCAGGTCATGCATCATAAAAAAATGCATTGTCTTGGAAACTGAACCAACTTGTAAAATTTCAACTCCGTAGGATAAGACGAAGTGGTTTTAATTCAGCTTGCAAGATTTGCTAACTAACTATACTCCATAGGTTTAGGTAGTTAAATAAAGGTAAAAAAAACCACATGACGAGACAGCTGTCAAGTAACCGACTAAATGTAATACCTGTCACTTCAGTTGTCATGCTACGTCACTGTTGTACTCTTCAATTTAGCAACGTTATATTTGGTTGACATTTAGAAATTGGGCTCTTTACAATAGACAGATTACAAAATATTATAAATCAGACAAAAAACATTGTGCTCAAGCAGATACATCTACGAAAAGTAGTTTAAGAATAAACGATAAAGTTTAACATACATTAATAAAAGAGGAAACTATAGTAAAACACTAAAATAAATTTAATTTGGTTTTATCGTTTTTTAAACAAGAAAGTGTCATCTATAAAAACCTTTTTTACGATTTGTTTACCTTTTTTTAACTACCTAAACCTATGAAGTATAACACCAAAGCAAGTTAATATAAAGCTTGTAATAATCAAAACACTAACAGTCCCTGTCGGGCCCCATGCCCCATTCACGTTTGCTGCACATTTAGGACGAGTCAACTCCTCTCATCAAGTACAGTTACAAACCAGACAAAAACTGTCGTCAACCGTAAAACAATGGATGAAATCAGTTACAAATTTACAATTCACTCACAATTAAACAAAAGCTTGCCCGCTGTAATCGATGCATATAAACCAGGAACTTTTTTTCTTTTATTCAAATTAAAAATAGAATTTTAAAAAAGAACGGACCGTCTCATAAAAATCATCGCAAAATCGGTTGCTGAACATAGGCGGATCACAAAAAGATCTAGACAAAATGGCAATCGCTTTCAAAGCGTTTCGTATTTCTACAATGACTTTCAACATGATTGACATATTAAGCTTTTCAGTAGCCTAAGTCAGTCCCATACATTTTTGATATTTTCATTATATTAAAGTTATCGCTGATGAAATGTCACTTTGTGTAAGCCCTAATGCTGGGGCTACATTGGTGCCGATTCCCTTGTTCACAAACTAAACTAAATTTAAGTTCAGTGCATCTTTTTCTTTCTATTTCATTAAGAAAAGGACAGAAGATAAATTTTAGTTTAGTCCTGTCAAATTAATCAGCGCTTGACGTAAATTGACGTAATTTTAGTAGGCAAGTTTTTAATCACATCTAAACTTGTATGGAGTAGTGACAGACGCTGATTAATTTGACAGGACTAAACTAAAATTTATCTTCTGTCCTTTTCTTAATGAAATAGAAAGAAAAAGATACACTGAACTTAAATTTAGTTTAGTTTGTGAACAAGGGAATCGGCACCATTGTCGCGTTATCGCGAATTTACTTCGCGCGCTCTCCGTTGCTCAGCGAGACGTCGCGCGGTGTGCGAGAGAGAACGCGCGTAGTTTAGTTCGTGATAACGCGACAATGTAGCCCCAGCATTAGGAACTGCAGTCTCGATATAGATAGAGATCGCTTTACGACCGAATTCGGTTGCAAAGTCCTCATGAAGTATCTAAAAAACCATCAAAATTGGGGGTCAAAATTGCTCGGAAAGCACGTGATGTTTTCATACTTGTCAAACAATTTTGACCGTCTAGGGACCCCATTAGGAGTTTGCGGCCGCATTTGGTCGTAAAGCGATCGCTTAAATGTCGAGACTGCAGCCCCTGGTCAGGCAGTGTTAGCAGGTTTTTTAGGAGGTTCTCAGTCTGAAAGTTTGGATGGCAATATTTCAGGCCCATTTTACACGGGATAATTTTATTGCTAAGCAGACCTGGTGAAATATGGATATTACTTTACAACGCTTTTTTTTTGTTGGGTGGGGAATTATCAAATAACTTCTCCCGCTCTGAGTGGAGCGGGAGGGCGTGTCAAACTCTTACTAACTAAAACCCACCCGTGTTCCTTCAGTTGCCATGTTGCCAGGGCCACGGTATCCCTTTCGGACTTTTTCGCGACCCCGGCAGGCATTACTTTACACCCCTGAGCTATTCTTTTATCTATATTTCGTGCCAGTACGAGAGAAGAACCTCTGCCTACTCTCACGAGGAATACTTGCAGGCGTAATATTTTTTTTTACGAATTAAATTAACTGTATATCCTTTGAAGGGAGATAACATCCATCCATCCATCTGTACATTCATCCGGTCACAGTTTTTGTTTTTTTTTCTATGATACAAAAATTATGACCAACGCCCAGTTTTGTAGGATCGTTATATTTTAAAACGATCAAAATATGATACAATAAATTTGATTTTTTTGTGGAGTGAACGACCGCTGTTAGTCTTGTTACTTAAAATATGAGTTGAGAAAAAGAATTTATCTCAAACATGCTTGGCAATTTGAACATTATTTTGACAACCTTCTTCAAGATAAATCGAAATTGTTTGAGAAAAGTACTATACAAGCCTTGGCCGCAACCAGGCATTGATGGACTCACGTAAGTATGTAGATCGTCCAACAATGCCCTCATTGCTTGCTCGCGACAGTATGTAATGTACTATTAATTTTATTGTGTTTAGATATCGATTCTCATTAAGTCTGCAGAGTTTGGCTAGCTAATTTAATTTAACCCTGTATTTAAAACAAGATAAGTATCAAATGATCTGTGATCTATATTCGTGATCAAGAATCATACATAGATTTCAAGAATAAAGGCCTAAAATTCGCATCAAGTTCCTGATCGGTACATGGAACACATTTAAACAAGATCAAATACCAAGGGAATTAGAATGACAACAGAAAAGCTATGTGATCCCCTTCTTATCCCTTCTCACGGTATTCATCATTCATCAATTTATTTCGTTTCGGCGCAACATGTTCTTTTCTTCCAAATTCAAATTCAGAATATTTTATTTAACTTAAACCTGTTTTTTTAGCTATTGCATAGCTTTTATCGCGGGCTTTGAGCGCGGCGACCGAATCAAGAAATTCCGTAACGAAAATAAAACCTAACACCCCCCACTCCGCCTACCATGTAATGACGGTTCCCATGACAACGTGATGTTGTCATGGGAACGTACCTAATTTTTGTTTTATGTCATCACGTCATCATTCCAAGTATAGCGTTGACAAATAGGAAGTATGGAGGTTACAAATGCTTTGCAATAGCTTTACCGCGGCTGTCCCCGAGTGCCACACGTTTTTTTTTTTGGTGGAAAATTATCAAATAACTTCTCCCGCTCTGGTTGGAGCGGGAGGGCGTGTTAGACTCTTACTGACTAAAACCCACCCGTGTTCCTTCAGTTGCCATGTTGCCGGGGGACCCCGTCAATTCTGCTGACATCTCTTTGAGGCGCGCGTGGGTAACAACGCGCCGTCGACCCGGGCTTGGTCCTTATCGGACGGCGAGCTACCCATTGCTCACCGTCCGCAAGCCCGCGCCTACGGTGGCCGAAAATCGGCCTGCGATTCCAGGGCGTCTCCTCCTGTGGCGGTTAGGGGCGCGAGGGCGCAAAATTTGCCTCTCCCTCACGCGTTCTGCCTCCTCGTTCGCGAGCATTACTGCTTCGCAGAAGGAGGTGACGGCTTCCCATTTCCTCTCGCTCCATACCATGGCCTGAACCAGTGCCGGACGCGAGAGATCACCGCCGCCGATCGCCTCCACGAGGACACGGCGATGCTCCGCCCAAGCCGGGCAGACCTCCACCGTGTCCTCCGGGATTTCACTTAAACCTACATGGGCACTTATGAAACGTCATAAGCTAGGTGCACGGTTCCAATTGGCCGTTTCCTATGGAGAAGAGCCGGCAAGAAACTCCACGGTTACTCTTTTAAAAGTAATTGGCTTTTACAATATTTTCTAATAACAGTGTTAATAGGTATGGGAGGACTCCCATACGTAGTTACCCCCTTTCTATCCATATCATCTTCCACACAGTCCATCCATCGTTTCTCTGGTCTTCCCCTACTCTTATAGCCATCCACATTCATTTCATACTCAAAACTTTCCTCAAGACATTTTCCTCATTCCTCCACATCGCATACCACGACACTTTTTGATTTCCTCATATGTACTCATTTATTATTCTATCTTCTCTTCTCATGGTATTATGACTAAATAATCGTCGTGCACATTTAGGGCAAGTCAAACTACCATTATGTACAGTAACAGACCGACAAACACTGTCACCGACCATGAAACAGTAGATTATATCAGTATCAGCCCACTCATAGTCGAAAAAGATTAGGCAACGGTTCTAAATTGTATACATTTCATCCAAAAACAAAGTGTAATTGAACGCAGAAGACACATTTACTACAGAAGAAAAATAACTGGATTTTTCCATTAGCAAATTCTGGAACCTGGATTTGTGCATGGTCTCGACAAAAGAAAAACCGGCCAAGTGCGTGTCGGACCACGCACAATGAAGGGTTCCGTAATTGGGATGAATTTATTCGAAGAACAAACTTAGCTTTGTAGTTGAAAAACATGTTCTCCACGGAGAACATGTTTTTGTAACCGCAAATGTAAGTTGGTCAATTATTACTCGTTAACTTGTAAAGTCTTCTTAGCTATGATAGTTTTCCTTTTAATTTCGTTATATATGCTACTGCCGTGAATTTTTTCACATACCCAAAACCAACCATTAAGCTTGTAGGGGGGGGACACTTGACTCTAACAAAAATTAGCACTTTAAAGCTTAATATTTCGAAAACGGATTCCTAAATCCAAAAATGGTTTTAGCAAACTCACAATATTTTTGAACGACCTTTTCAACGACACCCCACACTATGAGATTATGGAGAGAAAAAAATCATCCTCACTTTACGTCTAGGGGAGGTAGTACCTAAAAAAAAATATTTTTCATAATTTTATTTTACCATTTTGTCGACGTAATTAATATGTATACCTATGCTAAATTACAGTTTTCTAGTACTAAGCGTCTCTGAGCTAAGCCGCGAACAGACAGACAGACAGACGGACATGACGAAACTATAAGGGTTCCTTGTTTACTACGGAACCCTAAAAATGAAAAGAAAGAAAATACAGAAAATGTTTATTTGCGGTAAGCATGAGGAGCTCGTAGCTAAATAATAACAGCCGCACGGGTCGATCCATGAAGTTAAGCTACGCTTGCCAGGGTTAATTCATGGATGGGTGACCATCTTAACATACCGAGACTCCTCCGTGCCTCGGAAAGCACGTTCAGCCGTTGGTCCCGGCTGTCATTCGTGGATCTTTGACAGTCGTTACGGGTCTTCAGAAGCCCGAAAGTCTGACAACCACTCTATCGTATTACCCAGTAACTGGGTTGTGGAGGTCAGATAGGCAGTCGCTCCATGTAAAATACTGGTATTCAGCTGCATCCGGAAGCCGATCCCCAACATAGTTGGGAAAAGGCTAGGCAGATTGATTGATTGCGGTAAACATGACGCAAAGAAAAAACACAAACACAAAAAGAACAAGTTGGGGGATAATAGATTATCAGAATACCAGGGGGCCTACCACAAGCTCATAAAGCAGTATTATTTTAATATTACTTCAGTGGGAGAAAGAGATGGAGCTATACGTCCTGTAGAGCTTCATTTCTTTCCCACACTGAAGTAATATTAAAATAATACTGCTTTTGAGCTGGTGGTAGGCCCCCAGCGCTGCGTCATTTATTTTTTTCTTAAATGTTGCAGCATATGCTGAGATAGGAGCCTTTTGGCCTCGTACAGGACTGTCTGCTTTTATTTTAATTGTTTTTATTTTATTTTTTATTAATGTTTTAATGAGTGTGTTTTATTTTAGTTTAATTTGTGATTTCCTGTGCGAGTCTCAATAAATACTTTTCTTTCTTTATAATATGCGTCAAATCCATGCAAAACGGCCATCGCTCAGCATAATGTTACGACCCTATGCGAGACAGAGCTCCAGCGCTGGTTTTGAGCGATAGCCGGCGCGATGACGTCGACCGAAGACTTCAAGTGACGAAGTATGGCTGATGTACTCTACGCCGATAACCCCGCATTGCTAACTTGCTCACAATTTGTTCACAGCATTAGCTATTTTCACATTATATCTTATGTCAGCGGGAAAGATGTGTAAGTACAGTATTTCTATATTCTTAATGTCCCTCGGGTATCATCGGATTTCCGAATACAAACGAATGCTAATTTCCATATCCATCAATTATTAGATTTATCGTGTATAATAATTTTAATTCAGAACTAAGTACTTTATTGTTGTTTTGTTTTGATTTCCGTGTGAACTATATAGAGCTGTAAAACTATTTTCCTATCTGTCGTGCCTGCGACTTTAGCGGCTTTCCTCCCATTTTTTAAATAAATTACATTAAATTAAAAGAGTATTAACAACTCTATGTACTTCCAAGTCGATTGAGAGTGTCCGGTCTGCACCAAGTGCAAAGGGCAACTGATAGAAATCTGACGACTGCTGACTAAACACGAGGTTTGCCGAGGGACATTAAGAACATATTTGCTATAAATGGATGTACGCATCAAGCACAGTAAGAATGAGTGACGAACTGTCACCGACCGTGACACAGTAGATTATATCAGTTAACTGTGGTATGTACCAAACCAACGGAACACACCGCTACAATGGCTTGCATGGTTTTCTGAGGAACCATAAGGTGGCCTTACATCTTCTACTTAATAAAAATCTTAAATCCATTGACAGACAACGCACAACCTAAAACAGCTGGGTCTAGAAGCATGCACAAAAAGGATTGTGTGGTTTTATGAAACCACGGTAAAAGTGAAACTTCTATAGGCGCCGTCATATTGGCCTTGGCTGCTCTGACGAGCGCCTTTCATTTTATCCCTACTCCGCGGCCGACCGTCACGCGACATGCAACACACCGACGAAAAGTTTGAGACGATGTAATAAAAGTTTCACTTTAAAAAATCCTTTTATAACGACAGTAAACACTAAGAAAGGGATTTTGAAAATGGAATCCAAAGGGGTTAAATAGTGGATGAAAGTTTGTATGGAATTTTGTCATTTTGCGTATGTAAAAACCCATGGAGCGGGCACGGGTTGTATAAAATAAAAAGCTTATACCTACCTAAAAATATTCATTGTAATTTTTCCCAAAAACCTGACAATCCCTTTTTAATGAGCATATATTTTGTCTTTTTCTCTTTTTAAGATTAGTTGTTAAATTTTGAGGAAAATGTCATGAGGAAAAATTTGAGTATGAATGTGGAAGGCTAAAAGAGAAGGGGAAAAAAATAATGGGAAAATTATTAGCTGTCTCATACAAAACTTCAATATCTAATCGACCCAAATTAATTGATAACGACTTAGTCACTAAGGCACACTCAGGGTTAAAATCCTGTCGGGGTTGCGAAGAAGTCCGAAAGGGATATCGTGGCCCCGGCAACATGGCAACTGAAGGAACACGGGTGGGTTTTAGTCAGTAAGAGTCTGACACGCCCTCCCGCTCCGCCTAGAGCGGGAGAAGTTAAATTTGCATCGTCTTCACATATAATTATATAATTAATGTATACAAAATATTGTAAAATATTTTAAAAGAATAACGGTGGAGTTTCTTGCCCATTCTTCTCCATACGAAAACTACCTTTTGGAAGGGGCGACTAGAATCAATTCTATTTTTTGTAAATGTTGACGTTCAAAAGTGCCTTTTTGTGCCTAATTGATCTAAATTATTTGACGTTGACTTTGATAATTTCCCACACAAAAAAGGGGTTAATCAAATAAGTATCTTTGGATTAACTCAGAGTTAGCTGGTAACTCCGAGTTATTTAGCTAACCCATGAATAGTGAGAACGAGTAAGAGCAGTGGTGGCCCAGTGGTAACGTAACGTCGTAGGTTCGAACCCAGACAGGCGCTTTACTTTGTGTAAATTATTTCATCACCACTGCTCTCAAAAACGGTGAAGGAAAACATCGTGAGGAAACCGGCATGTCCTAGAACCGAAAATTCGAAGACATGTGACATCTATCAACCCGCACTGGGCCCGCGTGGTGAATTACGGCCCACTCCCTCTCACAGAGAGGAGGCCTGTGTCCCAGCAGTGGGAACATTATAGGCTGATGATGATGATGATGATGAACACGCGAGTGGGCCTAAC
The DNA here is from genome assembly GCA_963680765.1 of Agrochola lychnidis. Classification (NCBI taxonomy): domain Eukaryota; kingdom Metazoa; phylum Arthropoda; class Insecta; order Lepidoptera; family Noctuidae; genus Agrochola; species Agrochola lychnidis. The sequence goes on along the minus strand of OY796874.1, from coordinate 6,999,616 downwards.
TATACGTTCGCACTGGCCAAACATCACAACAAAACATGTTGAAATCTCTAGTGCCTGTCAAACATTGTATGGAAAATTGACAGAAAATAGAGATTCCAACATGTTTCGTTGTAAATGTTTCGCCAGTGCAAACGCAAAGTAAGCCATACTTATACAAAAATTACATACAGTTTTAGGGGTTGTGAATTTGTCACTTACAGAAGTGCACAGCACTAGCAGAGAAGTTAACAGTACGTGCAAGATTCGAACATGAGTCGAAGTGAAGTCGAATTACATGAGTTATAAAAAAAAAACACTACAAAGTGAAAAATAACTTTAATTTCGGAATTCGGTGTCTTGGGTTTTGTATTTTCGTTTTTTGCCACCGACTTCCGAAATTAAAGTTATTTTTCACTTTGTAGTGTTTTTTTTTTTGGAGGTCGGTTGTTTTTTTTTTTTTTGTAAAAAGTTTTTATTTTTCACTTTTTAGTTGTGGTACCTACCCCACACACATTCGAATACCACTACCTGCTACCAGTGACAAAAACTTATCATATCATCTACATACTAAGTGGGAAAAAAATACGTATTTTGTAGCTAACTCAAAAGCTATCCAAGCAAAGTTAATAAAATTTATATGGGACCAATTCGAGAGCAAACCCTTTCAAACAAAAAAAGAATTTTCAAAATCGGTCCACAATTGACGGAGAAATCAAAAAAAAAAAACATACGCGACGAACATATAACGTAAAAAGTAGATGTCGATGTTATTGGTTTGGTTCGTGTAGCAATTTTACTGTAGTTTCCAATCAAAACAAATGTATGGGACGACTGATATTTTTTTCACACACCCTTGAATATGACCACATATTTCTGATACATGGTATATAGAAGCAACTGCCATCCATGTTATAACTAAGTCGTCTTTCTCAACACATGAGAATTTAACCTCAAACAAAATTTAAAACAATGGCTTCTGGGAAACGTGTTTCATAATGAAGACATGCTCAAGTGTCTGCTCTTTCAAAATATTGACATTGGCATCACAATTCGCACCTGATGATACAATTCCGTACAGTTAACCGTATGTCTATATAAACAGGGAATTTTATTGTTTATCAAGGCTTGTTATAGCCGTTTTTGTTTGATTTTTGTTTACTTTTGCTTCCACACCTGATGATACAATTCCGTACAGTTAACCATTGTGTATACAGACAGGGAAATTTGTTTTTATCAAAGCTTGTTTCAGCCGTTTTTGGTTACTTTTTGTTTACTTTTGCTTCATCTACGTTCATACATTTGCAGTGCTATTCTGTTAAAATCTCACCGTGAAAGCTAAGGTGAAATGAGCTTGAAGTAAGCTGTCATTCCACCATATACTTACTAGGGATTGACACTGTTGACAGCTCACTTTCAAGCTCACTTCACCTAAACGTTCATGGTGAAATTTTTACAGAATAGTACTGCTGGTCTTCACACGCGTGGCATGACCACAAAAGAAATGGGTTTTGTCGACGGAAGAAAAGACAAAATGACGATTGTGATTGTGAATCTGTCATTTTGTCTATTCTTCCGTCGACTACGCTACGCGTTGGAAGGCCTCCCACAAGATGAACTGATGACCTTGTGAAGGCCGTAGGGATCCGCTGGATGCGGAAAACACAGAATCGGTCGAAGTGGCGGTGCTTGGGGGAGGCCTATGTCCAGCAGTGGACGTCTTTCGGCTGAAATGATGATGATGATGATCCCACACAAAAAAAAAAGAGGTAAGATAGCCAGTTCCTCTGTGGTTAAGGATTCCGGGTGAAGCTCGCTTTCACCTTCGACCTGATCATCACTTACCATCAGGTGACATCACTTCCAAAAGGAAAATGTCGTGTGGTAAGTTTTGAGTATGAATGTGGATGGCTATAGGAGTAGGGGAAGACCAAAGAAACGATGGATGGACTGTGTGGAAGATGATATGGATAGAAATGGGGTGACTGCCGAGATGACGACTGATAGAGAAGTATGGAAGAAAAAGACAAGTTGCGCGTGCGCCGACCCCAAATAAATTGGGATAAGAGCAGAAGATGATTATGACGCCAACACCCTTTTTTTTTGGTTGGGATAATATTAAGTTTTCATTCATCATTTTTGGCATTACGGAACACATCCAAATTTATCATAAATTTTCGAAAGCTAGTAGTGCTATCGCGTCAAGCAATAATTGTCAGTGTGCGTGGTCGTATTGCTCACTGTATAGACAGGCACTCACACTAGCGCAACGTGCTTGGAATTGAATTTTGCAAACATCTCGATTTGTAGTTGCGAGCCGTGTTCGCAGGCCTCTTAAGAGGGTTTATCCTAAAAGTTGACAACGTCGTAAATAGCTGTCAAATATTTACCTGTTCTGATTAATTTGGCAATATTACTGTGTAAAATTAAGAAATGTGGCTAGCTAGGGTACTAAAATATTGATTATGAAATGCAATAATTAATATCGTAACACCGAATATTTAGTTTTAGATGTAAATAAAGTATTTGGAAACTTTCCAAATGCCTTTTTTACACTTAAAACGGTTACATCAAATTCAATGTTATAATTGCAATTCATTATTAATATTCTAGTTCGCTAGTTAGCCACATTTCTTATGTCCACACAGTACCTAATATTGCCAAAATAATCAAAACAGCGAAATATTTGATATCTATTTGCGACGTTGCCCAATTTCAGAATAAACGCTCTGAATACCAACGCACATTTTGTCTTTGATTAACCTTCGAATTAAAATCGATACAAATCAATGGTTTTATTTCATTTTGATCAATAACATTAAGTTCGAATCACAAAAATACAACTTAAGTATGCGTCCATTTTAAAACTAGTTTACCTTAACGACGACGTTTTAGTAATGTCGGAGGAAAAATACACTTTTATAATTACAAAACAACAACAACATTGGCTGCAAGGTTCTTTAATTACATTATACAATAAATCTCATAAGAAACTAACCCCTTTTTTGGGTGGGAAATTATCAAATAACTTCTACCTCTCTGGGCGGTGGGGGAGGGCGTGTCAGACTCTTACTGACTAAAAGAAACCTGTGTTCCTTCAGTTGCCATGTTGCCAGGGACCACGGTATCCCTTTCGGAGTTTCCCGCGACCAAGAAACTAACCCCTGGTTCTGAAAGCCTTATTAAGTCTGTGGTTATCAAATCTGAGGGGCGATTCCCGTATTTTTTATCTCAATCTCAATCTGTGAAAAATACCTCTAATCTAACTATATTTCTGACAAGTTTTTAACTTGATTGTTGTTGAGATGAGATTGACACTAGATTTTGAACGTTTTAAAATACGGGAATTGGTTTTCTGTCAGATCTGGAGATTTTTGTTTGACAGAAAACCAATTCCCGCCCCAAAACTTGTCAGAAATATAGGTAGATTAGAGGTATTTTTCACATATTGAGACTGAAACACAAATTGACATCAAAATACTGCATTATTAAGAAAGAAAGAGACAAAGAAAGATAAGAAATAAATCGTAGGAAAGTCCGAAAGGGATACCGTGGAACACGGGTGGGTGGGTTTTAGTCAGTAAGAGTCTGACATGCCCTCCCGCTCCGCCCAGAGTGGGAGAAGTTATTTAATAATTTCCCAGCCAAAAAAATGACTATGTCGGCATCAGTTTCGGCAAGTTTTTGACTCTTAAAACTTATTAATTGATAAACTAGAAAATATAGCGGTTATAAAAATATAACAATTTTTGCTGAACATTGATTTTGACTACCTAGGCAGACACTTAGGCCAAAAATGTCCTTTTAGAACAAGAGTTTTGATTGGCGATAAAATATACAATATATGGTAGTATTTGGGGTTTTTGGTGGTGAGCTTTTGGCCCTAGTAGGTATTATAATTATTTTTTGTAATGACCGTTTTATTCGTGCTGATTAAACTATTTTTCTTTCTTTTGTATTAACTTGCACGAACGCATTATTTTACAGGCAACTCTGCCTACTGCTATGCAGAATCATAGTCCTTTAAAAATATTTTAGTTAAACAGGACAAACTTGTTTTATAAAATCCAAAATCCCACACCTCTTTTCTGAGTCATACTAAAGGTTATTTTATTTTCAAAATGCAAAGGCATTTCGTTAGATGAGTCAGCTAGTGACTCCGTCTACCTAAGTTCTGACGCTCCAGCTCGAACGCGCGAAATAAACGTAACGATAATTTGAACGGATTTTGAATCGACAATACAACTGTCCTGTACCTAGTTACCTACTTTGTTTTTTTTTGCGTTTAGGACAATTAGTGAGTATCACCCATAAATATGAATGAATGAAGTCGTAAAACAATCACGACGACATAATCTTGACATTTTAAACTTTGTCTTTTTTGTGTTTTTTCAAAAACCATCATCATCATCTGCCTAGCCTTTTCCCAACTATGTTGGTGGAAAAAAAAAAAAGGTATCGAGTCAGTTGCTCGGTAGATGTTCAGTTGATTGGTTCTAGTGCCGTTGTTGTGTGGAATAGATGGACCAGGTGTCATGTAAGTTAAGTAATTTGATATTATACAGTAATAATTGCTTATTATGATTATGTTGTTGTGTATGGTATATTATTGCCAATACTGCTATTTTTCAAGACATTGAATTAAACTGTTTTCGAGATAACGATAATTTATGGAAATATAAGAAATGTATTGATAGAATACTGTAATATTGTTTCCATGGAGTTTCTTGTCCTTCTTCTCCATGAATACCTAGTTTTGCGAACGGACAATTAGCTTTCTGGTTAAATACTGACAAGTCTAATTAAATAAATGTCTAGCCTTGTCTTTCTGTGGTTTAATTCATGAAATCCTTTCCCTATAAACATATACATCAGAACTTTCATACATAGTAAATAACCAATAATCATTCTGACATTCAAAGCTTGCTAATTTGGGTAATACCTATATATACATTTACAGTGCTTACCGCACTTTCTATGTTGGTGGTTGGATGTTGGTGTTGGGGGTGGTTTTCAAAAACCAATTATGTTTTTTTTTTATTAGATGCTGTAGAATGGTAGTAGACCATGGTCTGAACAACGTTTGTTCTAGCAAAACTGTGATTCAAATTTCACGGTGTCAGTATAGAGACTCGGTTTGAGAAATAAGTAGCCTTTTTCTAGAAAAAAAATTAGATTTTTTCGCAAGCTTCAATGTTTTCAGAACCCTAATTGCGTAATACAACACAATCACAATTTGTTTCGATATGAAACAGATTGCTAATCCATTGCTTCATAAGTTGGAAAAAAAAATCTGCTCAACAACGTAAATAACGCAATGAATGTTGTTGAACTGTCAAAATGAAACAAATTTTAGGCAAAACAAATTTTTCGATCGCAAAGCACTCTCTAATGCTTCGCATTAGAAGTCATGCAATTCTTTCCCTGTTGTGAGAAGGTACTCTAATGCCACAGTATGAATTGTATTATAATATTTTGCTAATATAGCATAAGTTTTTTTTAATGGCATAAATAGTTAATCTCCACGCGGACAGAAGTCACGGGCAGAAGCAAATGAAACTTAGTAGTGTATAGGTAAAATAATTACATTATACCTGTGCCTTGTAATTAATATATTATTGTGATTTTATATTATAAAAATATCGTTTTCCTCCAAAATCAGTAAGTCTAGAATTTAGAGGCAAATAATCTAGTTTTAAAATAGAAGCTTGGCTTTTATAAGGTAAAAGGAAAAGAGTTACTTATATTATTTTACTGAGACGAGCTCTAAAAGGTCAATAGGGAAAATACATAGGTAGATATAGATCTAGGTACAATAACTAGTAATAATAGATTTACCTGTTTTTGAAAATCCCAGTCTGATTTCAAACAGGATAGTTCTATTTCCATCTTTACATACCGAGACTCCTCCGTGCATCGGAAAGCACGTTAAGCCGTTGGTCCCGGCTGTCATTCGTTGATCTTTGACAGTTGTTACGGGTTGTCAGAAGCCTGAAAGTTTGACAACCAGTCTCTCAGTGATAATATAACATTCTTCAGATGAAAGAATTTTTTAAATTGGCCTGTTGTTTTTGACTTTACTCATCTTTCAAGTCAATCTCCCTAACCTTTTCCCGACAATGTTGGGGTCGGCTTCCAGTCTAACCGGATGCAGCTAAATACCGTATTTTACATGGAGCGACAGCCTATCTGACCTCCACAACCCAGTAACTGGGTAATACGACACCCCTTGGCAAGACTGGTTGTCAGACTTTCGGGCTTCTGACGACCCGTAACGACTGTCAAAGATTCACGAATGACAGCCGGGACCAACGGCTTAACGTGCTTTCCGAGGCACGGAGGAGTCTCGATATGTAAAGATGGTCACTCATGGTCACGAGCTCCTCTAACTACGTCACTTAGAAGTAATAAAATAAATCTTTTTATCAGTGAATCATGTATAGCTATTATTAAATTTCACCTAATTATTTTCAAAACAATACAGTACCATACCGCGCCTCGTTCTATTGTAATGGCGATGGCGCGGGAATGTTACTGTACTAGCGTGCTTACTACTTTCTCTGCATACTTAGATATGAGCAATATTACTCATTATAAGCTATGCTTGCCGCGATTGGTTCATGGATGGGTGACCACACATTATTCACAACACCTCTCTGTGCCTCGGAAAGCAAATTCATTGGTCCCGGCTGTCATTCGTTGATCTTTGACAGTCGTTACGGGTCGTCAGAAGCCCAAAAAGTCTGACAACTAGTACCCTAATTGCGTAACTTATTTTCGTAAACAATTTTGCCTAATTTGTTTCATTTTGACAGTTCAACAACATTAATTGCGGTATTTACGTTGTTGAGCAGATTTTTTTTACCAATTTAAGAGGCAATAGATTAGCAATCTGTTTCAAATCGAAACAGATTGTGGTGTATTACTCCATGAAGGGTGTAATTGTGTTTTACCCAGGGGTATCGTGCTACCCAGTTACTGGGTTGTGGCAAACAGCCGCACGGTTCGATCCATCAGGTTAAGCTACGCTTGCCGAGGTTGGTCTGAACATTCCAAGACTCCTCCGTGCCTCGGAAAGCACGTTAAGTCGTCGGTCCCGGCTGTCATTCGTGGATCTTTGACAGTCGTTACGGGTCGTCAGAAGCTCGAAAGTCTGAAAATCAGTCTTACCAAGGGGTATCATGTTACCCAGTTACTGGGTTGTGGAGGTCAGTTAGGCAGTCGCTCCATGTAATATACTGGTATTCAGCTGCATAGTTGGGCACTGGCTAGGCAGATTGATTGAGCAATATTAGTCATTATTGCTATGTTTTGTAACAGTGGATAAATATTGACAGTTTGATGTAGTATGCAATTATATTACAAATAATAAGGTAATTTTTTCTTTTGTTTAAACATGTTATATGCTAAATAGCACGTGTCGTGGGGAAACCGGTGCGTAAAGTTGAAAGTTGACAACCTGGAATGCACTGATAGTCTACAGGCTGGCCGTCGAGGATATGCGTTCCTGACAGCTGTCAGTTCGACAATTTCTAGTAGTAATATGGATCAAATTCGCAAAACACATGTGTCCATAGAGTTTCTTGCCCGTTTTTCTCCATAGGTACCTACTACGCTTTGGAATGGGCAACTAGCTTCGTAATTCTGACTGACTTTTTGAAAATTCAAAAGTGTACTTTATATATACATATAAAATGCTTTGTCCTGAATGACTGACTGACGGATCAACGCACAGCCTAAACCGCTAATCATAGAGACCTGAAACTTGGAGAGTGTGTTCTTTGTATGACGTAGGCATTCGATAAGAAAGGATTTTCCGAAATTCTACCCCTAAGGGGGTAAAAAAGGGGGGCAAAGTTTGTATGGGACAACATGATTCCTTGGTCCAATCTACTTCAAATTTTGTATAAACCTTTTTTAACAGAATTGATGGATGATGTGTTTCATATTTTATTGAAATTCATCCCTTAACGGGGTTAAAAAGGGGTAGAAAGTTATTTTGGCGGTGATTTGCTTCGAAGTTGATATCAATACTCCTTAGTGCTTTTAATTTAAATTACATTTTATTTTGACACATGTTTGCAAACTCAATCCGATTTTATTCAAAAAAGGTTGAACTCACTTAAAAATATAAGCAAATACTCTTTTTAGTTTTAATTGTAAAACTAAAACTGTGTTTGATTTGTTGTGTATAATAATAATACTTAGTTATTTAACCTTTAAATCCCTACACTATAATAAACATTGTTATATTTTATAAGTATTCAAACATTTGAACATAATCTTAATATATATAAATTACGTGTCACGTTGTTTGTTCGCGATGGACTCCTAAACTACTTAACCGATTTTAATCAAATTTGCACACCGTGTGCAGTTTGATCCAACTTGAAAGATAGGATACCTTACATCTGAATTTAGGAAAAAAAAAATATAAGAAAAATTATGTTTTTATAAATTATGGTAGGATAGGTAGGGTAGGTGGGGTAGGTGCGGTAGGTGGGGTAGGTGGGGTAGGTGGGGTAGGTGGGGTAGGTAGGGTAGGTAGGGTAGTAAGTGATAAAGATGGTCCACCCCAAACATTTATATGGCAAAACAACGTTTGCAGGGTCAGCTAGTAATTTATATGTTATAACAAAATTAATAACGTAAAAACCAATTAAAAATCCTATTAGAACCATTTTCGACTTCTACGCGGACGAAGTCGCGGGCAAAAGCTAGTGAGAATATAATTCATTAAACCGAGCTTATGTACAGGACGGATTATCCCAAAAAAACATATAGAGCCATGCATCTTCAGAACACTTAAAGACTAACAATTTCTACGGAAACTTAATGGAAATTGTTCTACCAGAATCGCGTCTCACCGTCGCGACGCGCCTTACTGCAGGAGCCTTAAAAAGGATGGATTGGTCAAACAAATAAATCCGTTACACCAACACACACTCACTCACTCACTCACTTCACTTATAACCCAATACACGAACTCTCTTACATCACAAAATCACAATGTTGTAACAGTCCCGTCATACAATTGTTTGTTCATCGTACCATGATCAACAGACATTCAGACCCCGGAACAAATATGTATACTTTCATATCTTCTGTAGATTCTGTGGATGTAAACAATGGTGAAGCGTCACGGGTCGATAAGTTGACCCCGAGGTCAACCAACCTGCTTGTTCAACGAATCTCTACTAGGCATTACGTTCTTATAGGATTGTATACTGAAAGATATAACAGGCGAAAGTGATAGGGTAAGGGGACCCAAAGGAAAGGCCGTTCTAAGGCTTTCAATATGAATCCTTAATATTATAAATGCGAAAGTAAGTTTGTTTGTTACGCCTGCACGCTAAAACGGCTGAACGGATTTGGATGAAATTTGGCACATATATAGATGATGCCGTGGAAAAGAACATAGGATACTTTTTTTTTCCCACGGGATCGAGACTTATGCGGGTGAACCGCGGGGCGCAGATAGTATAATATAATATACTAGCGGACGTCACGCGGTTTCACCCGCATAGTTCCCGTTCCCGTGGGAGTACGGGGATAAAATATAGCCTATATTACTCGCTGATAATGTAGCTATCCATTGCTGTAATAATTTTTCAAATCGGTCCAGTTGTTTTTAAGTTTATTCGTTACATACAAAAATACAAACGTACAAATCTTTCCTCTTTATAATATTAGTATAGATAGATATAGATATATAAACATTGATTTTACATTCTGTGATGACTTGAACTCACACACTGACTTATTAGTATTACTTGTAAAATATTTAGGAATATCGTATAGGTACTTTGACAATGCTTGTAAATATGGGAACACCATGTATCCATCACAATTATTTTTTCTGTCATTGCATCATTTTTAATTATTTTCACCTATTGTGGTATAGTAATCTTATTCCAGGTGCATCGTCTTCACATATAATTATATAATTAATGTGGAGTTTCTTGCCCATTCTTCTCCATACGAAAATTATCTTTTTGAAGGGCCGACTAGAATAAATTTTATTTTTTATCGTTCTAAAGTGCCTTTTTGTGTGCCTAATTGAAATAAATTATTTGACTTTGCCTTTGACTTTGAATGAATGAATGTACCGATCCCGGCGTAGTTTAACCAGACTCGATTAATCGAATGAACCCCAAGATTTGCACTGCCCCTGGAACCACATGTTTCATGGTGTTACAGAGGTTATTGCATGTCAAGGAGTAGACCGGGTGGAAGAACGTGCCCTTAGTATATGGAAGGATTTGCGAGCCATACCGGATATATATACATATACCTAAATCTAATAATGCTTATGGAGCGCGGACGTGGGAATGCATGCTACCATTGTATATGAATGATCTACCTATGAAAATCTGTAATGTTTTAAATGGGATTTTGGTATTGCAGGCGGAGGACAAACAAAAGTTTCACCAAAATTTCAGGTTATTGGTTTGTCCCCCGCCTGCAATACAAAAATCCTATAGATTATAAAGCTTGTTTTTGTCTTTTCAGTTATGAGTTTTTGCAGCGGGTTTTTTGTTTCTTTAAATAATTTGTTTTATAATTTATTTTAGAAACTATACTTTCCTTAAGTAAGTGGGCAAAATTGCAATATTATTCGTCTTGTAATTTAACTTTTCCTTATGTTATCATTCCAAAGTTTAAAAAGTATTTTGTTAGCCATTATTTTATAATTCTTAATTCTAAAGCCTTTAGTTTTATTATGTCAAAGTCAAAGTCAAATAATTTATTTCAATTAGGTACAAAAAGGCACTTTTGAACGTCAAAAACAAAAAAATAGAATTATTCTAGTCGCCCCTTCCAAAAGGTAGTTTTCGTATGGAGAAGAATGGGCAAGAAACTCCACCGTTACTCTTTTAAAATGTTTTACAATATTTTGTATACATTAATTATATAATTATATGTGAAGACGATGCACCTGGAATAATATTACTATACCACAATAGGTAAAAATAATTAAAAATGAAGCAATGAAAGAAATAATAATTATGTAATGGATACATGGTGTTCAAGTATTTACAAGCATTGTAAAAGTAGGTACCTATACATCATCTGCCTAGCCTTTTCCCAACTATGTTGGGGTCGGCTTCCAGTCTAACCGGATTCAGCTGAATACCAGTATTTTACATGGAGCGACTGCCTATCTGACCTCCACAACCTAGGGACTAGGTAACACGATACCCCTTGGTAAGACTGGTTATCAGACTTTTTGGGCTTCTAACTACCCGTAACGACTGTCAAAGATCTACAAATGACAACCGGGACCAACGGCTTAACGTGCTTTCCGAGGCACGGAGGGGACTTGGTATGTAAAGATGGTCACCCATCCACGGACCAACCGCGGCAAGCGGCTGTTATTACTTAGCCACAAGCCCCTAAAAAGAACGTAGGTACCTATACGATATTCCTAAAAAAATTACAAGTGATACTAATTAGTCACCTACTTCTATATTCTATTCTTCTATTCGTTATGTGTACCTACTTGTGTGATTGCTGTAATTGGCGACTGTATAAGTCCGAGGCTATTGTTAGCTATAGTACTTAAGATATATTATATAAAGGCCCAAATCCAGACTCAGCACTGCTACTGACAAATTCCAGATGGAAAAACCCAATAACAATTTGCCCGACCCGGGGATCGAACCCAGGATCTCATGCTCAGCAGTATCGCTTGCACACATTAGACCAATGAGGCAGTCGAGTGGCTATATCATTTAACAATTCTGGAAATACGCTAAGGAGGCAATACATGTTGCAAGGGAAGATCTTGCTCCCAGCAGATCGGCCATTTCTAGCGAAACGCGCTCAGGCGTAACTTAGATTGCGCGAAGTAGGTTCAATGACTCCTAGCCTTTCTCCAAGCTGCAGTCAGCCTCTAGTGTAACCAGATGCAGATGAATACTAGCATTTATAACTATTTCTAAAAGTCTATATTTTAAATCTCAAATGACAGCTTCAATAGTTTTTTGTTGTTGATTTGTACCCGTACTTTTGTCTTTTATTTTTTGTCATCTCCTGTGCGAGTCCCAATAAATACTTTTCTTTGTTTTCTTTCTTTCCTTTTTCTTTATTTATTTTCTTTCTTCTTTTCTTTCTTTCTTCTCTTTCTTTGCAAATATTTGTGATAATAAGATAATTGGCCGATTTAAAAAATCTATATTTCTAACCGACTTTAAAAAACGAGGAGGTTCTCAATTCATGTGTATTTTTTGTTCTGTCTTTTCGTTTTTTGCCACCGACTTCCGAAATTAAAGTTATTTCTTTTTTTGAACTAAAGTCGGTTGTTTCTTTTTTAATGTTTTTTTTTGCACTTTTCCGTTGTGGTACCTACCCCACACCAATTCGTATAAGTACCACTACTTGCTATGTAAACAAGATTGACTCAAAAACTACCCAAGCAAAATTAATACAAAAATTATGCGACCACCGCGCAAGCCTTATCTACCAAATAAATTTTCAAAATCGGTTCACAATTGATGAACATATCGATGAACATATACAAAACAACAGCGGTTCTAAAGCAGCTCAAAACAACTGTACCCCATTGAATGTTTTGAACAACAGATATTTATTTAGCTTGTCGACAATGGTAATCTAAAACTGAAACTTCACACATACACACACACACCCACACTAGACTTATACACACACACTAGACTTACACACACACACACACACTAGACTTATACACACACACACTAGACTTACACAGTCACACACGCACCCCCACCCCCACACACAGTCACTTACACTTACACACTTTACACTTATAGCAGGACATTTTCTTCAGCTGATAGATAGGTACTAATGATAAGGTCAATGGGCTTGCATCTGAAGGTCTATTAAGTTATAATGCTGGTCACATAGCAAAGCAACTACAAATAACTATTATCCCTCTAAAGCAAAGAAAGGTCTCAATGTGCAATCAACGTTGACAAAATCAAGGCCCTAATTTATTACTTAACCTTGACGACAGCCAATCTGCGCGGTAGATATGTATCAAGCTATACTTTTCCAGTGTAGGCTGACCTCTCATCGTCAGTGATACTGGGTCGGATAGACTTCACATTATGACTGAGTACGTACTACATACCTCGTGGATAGTGTGAAGTTTAGCTCCAGACTTTACCTCATAATCCTACTATATAGTAATAATAAAAGGGGGTTCTCCTTGGCTGCACTTGCATAGTGCGAACAGGGATAATCGTCGGTTGGTACCCCATTTCATTAAAAACGTCTAAGGGGCCTCTGCGAGTTGGCTTCGGCCCCTCGTACGCCTTCCAAAGATCCATTTCTCGGGACTCAGGGGTCCCGAGAAATGTCAAAGACGTAAAAGTAATAATAATAATAGTAATTTTTTATTAACTAGCGGACGTCACGCGGTTTTACCCGCGTAGTTCCGGTTCCCGTGGGAGTACGGGGATAAAGTATAGCCTATGTTACTCGCTGATAATGTAGCTATCCACTGCTGAAAGATTTTTTCAAATTGGTCCAGTAGTTTTTAAGTTTATTCGTTACATATAAAAATACAAATCCTTCCTCTCTATAATATTGGTATACCTAGATATAATACTATAAATGTCACGCAAAAACAGCTGAACGGATTTGCATGAAATTTGGCACACAGATAGCTTATAACCTGGATTAACTTATAGGATACTTTTTAGGGATAATTTCCGACCTCCACGCGGGCGAAACCGCGGGCGAAAGCTAGTTATTACATAACTGGATACTAACATTAGTCTTATTTTTTTCTTTACTAACTCTATGGATTTTCTGTGATCTAAACTGTGGAATTCACATATTTTTATTTTTTTAATATATTTTTTTAAACGTATAAAATAAAAACAAAATATTTTTTTGTTTTCTTTAATTTTATTTTTCTGGTTGCTCTTGTTGGTTTAAACTGGTACTTTTTTTAAATCTCACTGTTGTTAAAAAAGGTGTTATTATTATTTAATTGTATTATACAAATAAATTCTATATCATCATCATCATCATCTGCCGAGCCTTTTCCCAACTATGTTGGGGTCGGCTTCCAGTCTAACTGGATGCAGCTGAATACCAGTATTTTACATGGAGCGACTGCCTATCTGACCTCCACAACCCAGTACCTGGGTAATACGATACCCCTTGGTAAGACTGGTTGTCAGACTTTCGGGCTTCTGACGACCCGTAACGACTGTCAAAGATCCACGAATGACAGCCGGGACCAACGGCTTAACGTGCTTTCCGAGGCACGGAGGAGTCTCGGTATGTAAAGATGGTCACCCATCCACTAACCAACCCCGGCAAGCGTAGCTTAACCTGATGGATCGACCAGTGCGGCTGTTATTATTCTATATATTTTGAAATATTTGAATTATAAAAAATATATATTAAAAAAATAGTAGCCCATCGGCATCAGAAACAGGGTCCAAGCTGATATTATAATTGCACAGAATTTCTACAAAATGCTAGGTCACCTTATACTGGAAATGTGCTTGATAGAGCCCATCAGAGCGGTACCCGACCCTTATGACGTCATGTTAGCTTCTGCCGCGCATAAGCAAGTAGGTGTGTTGCGTCGAAAACAACGCTTTAATGTATTGTGTCAGGGTTGCTTCATGTAGAAGAGAAGCACGTCTGGATAGACTGATTCAAATTAATCGTAGTTTACCATGCATGCATGTAGCATGTCTGCGTTTTACCTGCGGCTTCGCTCTCTTCATTCCACAGGAACTGTGCATATTTTGGGAATAAGAAATACCTTATGTCTATCGTCGACCCTATATCAAAATTAACTTATAGATTGCGTCATGACATGATTAACATTGTTTTAAGATTATTAATGTCAATCTGCCAAGCCTTTTCCCAACTATATTGGGGTCAGCTTCCAGTCTAACCGGATGCAGCTGAATACCAGTATTTTACATGGAGCGACTGCCTATCTGACCTCCACAACCCAGTAACTGGGTAATACGATAGCCCTTGGTAAGACTGGTTGTCAGACTTTCGGGCTTCTGACGACCCGTAACGACTGTCAAAGATCCACGAATGACAGCCGGGACCAACGGCTTAACATGCTTTCCGAGGCACGGAGGAGTAAGATAACTAATGTAATACTTACAAAATAAGGACAAAAAATAGTCCAAATTAAATGAATTTTATATCAAGTATTTTATTTTTATTATTAAATTTATTACTTTTATTTATTATTTCGTTTTTAATTTATTAGCTCGTGGCTAAGTAATAACAGCCGCACTGGTCGATCCATCAGGTTAAGCTAAGCTTGGTCCGTGGATGGGTGACCATCTTTACATATCGAGACTCCTCCGTGCCTCGGAAAGCACGTTAAGCCGTTGGTCCCGGCTGTCATTCGTGGATCTTTGACAGTCGTTACGGGTCGTCAGAGGCCCGAAAGTCTGACAACCAGTCTTACCAAGGGGTATCGTATTACCCAGTTACTGGGTTGTGGAGGTCAGATAGGTAGTCGCTCCATGTAAAATACTAGTATTCAGCTGCATCCGGTTAGACTGGAAGCCGACCCCAACATAGTTGGGAAAAGGCTACGCAGATGATGAATTTATTACTAAAAGAATTTTCGAACTATATAAATATTTCCTTTTTTTGCGCAAATTAGAGCAACAAGAAAAAAAATCCACTGTGCAAACTAAACAATGTTATAAATACACATATTACATTATTTTTGTTATAATTAACTCCATTTATTTCAACAATTCAGGTCATGAATGAATGTGTTGGATTCAGAATATTTAATGAAGGTAGTCTGTTTGAAAACGATCAACTGGTCCAATTATATTTATATTTGGGTTGCGGAGGTTGATACGTGACATACTGACATACAACCAAATGTGGACTAATTGTTGCAGACGGATACAACGTGTTCCTTTTTATGTCCCATAACTCTAAAAGTTACTCGATACTCAATATCTTTATTGCTTTACCATAATGTGTACTTAGATGGTAATTATATAATTTAGATCATTATGGACCCTGTAGGACACAGCAAAAAGGGTAGGAGAGAGGAAGCCCTGTTTTAGGAGATATTGTTTTTGTGGGAACAAGTTTTAACATACATATAATCAAAGTCAGGTGATCGCGAATAAGATACCTACTAACATTTCGCTTAACTATTATTATTTATGTTTTATCTGTAAAAAGTACTTAAATTTAGATTATTTTTATATACCTTTTATTTTTTATATATTATAATTCTGTTTATTCATATAAATAAATTGTTTTCTTTTAAATAATTATTATTGCTATATTATTTAATTAGTTATATGCTGTACGTAAAAATAATAAAGGTCGTGTGCTTAGTGACTAACCTGGAGTCAGTTTTTAAAGCCGCCCATGGGCCTCTTTTTTTTTTTTTTTTTTGGGTGGGAAATCATCAAATAACTTCTCCCGCTCTGGGCGGAGCGGGAGGGCGTGTCAGACTCTTACTGACTAAAACCCACCCGTGTTCCTTCAGTTGCCGTGTTGCCAGGGGGCCACGATGTCCCTATCGGTTCTCTTCGAACCCCCGGCAGGCATTGGCCCTAGCGGACCCCGTCAATTCTGCTGACATCTCTTTGAGGCGCGCGTGGAACACAACGCGCCGTCGACCCGGGCTTGGTCCTTATCGGACGGCGAGCTACCCATTGCTCACCGTCCGCAAGCCCGCGCCTACGGTGGCCGGAAATCCTCTCGTGACTCCCGACGCCCAGGGCGTCTCCTGCTGCGGCGGTTAGGGGCGCGAGGGCGCGAAATTTGCCTCTCCCTCACGCGCTCCGTCTCCTCCTTCGCGAGCATTACTGCTTCGCAGAACGAGGTGACGGCCTGCCATTTCCTCTCGCTCCGTAGCATGGCCCGAATCAGGGCCGGACGCGAGAGATCACCGCCGCCGATCGCTTCCACGAGGACACGGCGATGCTCTGCCCAAGCCGGGCAGACCTCCACCGTATGCTCCACCGTGTCCTCCGGGCGATCCACACAGTGATGACACCCGGGCGTTTCCTCCCGCTTTATCCTGAACAGGTACCTCCCGAAACAGCCGTGTCCGGTGAGCACCTGTGTCAGGCGGAAGGTGAGGACGCCGTGGCGCCTCTCTAGCCACTCCTCAAAGAGGGGTCTTATCGCCGCAATTGCGGCGTGCCCAGCGCTGGGTTGCGACAATCGCACTCTCCATTCCGCCATGAGATCCCGCCGGAGCTCTGTCCGCTGTGCCGCGACTTCTTGCGGCATCGGAGTTAAGCCCCGGCGTTTCGCCTCTTCGCGCCACTCCCAAATGTGCGCGAGGACCTTTGCCTCCAGATCCCATGGCGGTACTCCGGCAAGGAGGCTCGCCGCCTCGCAGGAGACCGTGCGGTATCCTCGGGCCAGCCGGATGGCCATGACCCTTTGGGACGCGTTAAGCCGGCGGGCTGGCTGCCGCCTCAATGAAGGCGCCCACACCGGCGCCCCGTAAAGGGCCATGGACCGCACGACCCCCGCGTAGAGCCTCCGGCAGGAGGCGTTCGGACCTCCCAGATTGGGCAGGAGCCGCTTCAAGGCAGCCCCGGCCCGGTCCAGTCTGGGAGCCAAACGTCGGAAATGCTCCACGAAGTTCCACCGGCTGTCGAGGACGAGTCCCAGATACGCCCATGGGCCTCTGACTTGACTTCACATGCCGTCGAGAAATACCTCTCAGGCCGGTTTTCTCACGATGTTTTCCTTCACCGTTTTTAAGGTTCCGTAGTAAACAAGGAACCCTTATAATTTCGTCATGTCCGTCTATCTGTCCGCGGTCTAGCTTCAAGACCCTTAGTACTAGAAAGCTGTAATTTGGCATAGGTTTACATATTAATTACGCCGACAAAGTGGTAAAACAAAATTATGAATAACATTTTTTTTTAGGGTACCTCTCCTACACGTAAAGTGGTGATGTTTTTTTTTTTAACCCATGGTGTGGGGTATCATTGGAAAGGTCCTTCAAAAACATTGCGAGTTTGAGCAAACCATTTTTGGATTCAGGGATCCCTTAGCGAAATATTAAGCTTTAAAGTGCTAATTTTTGTTAGAGTCAAGTGTGTGTCCCCTGCCAGCTAAATGATTGGTTTTGGATATGTGAAAAAAATCACAGCAGTAGTTTATGTAACGAAATTAAAATTAAAACTATCACAGCTAAGTAGGCTCTACAAGTTAACGAGTAATAATCGACCAACTTAATTAAAGCATGTGATAATTATACAACACGCACATGAGTTCGAAGTCAGAGGTGCGTGCCTTTTTTTTGGGTGGGAAATTATCAAATAACTTCTCCCGCTCTGAGTGGAGCGGGAGGGCGTGTCAGACTCTTACTGACTAAAACCCACCCGTGTTCCTTCGGTTGCCCTGTTGCCGGGGGCCACGATGTCCCTATCGGTTTTCTTCGAACCCCCGGCAGGCATTGGCCCTAGCGGACCCCGTCAATTCTGCTGACATCTCTTTGAGACAGAGGTGCGTGCCTTGGGTTCGAACTCGAGACCTAGGTACTAGGTCCTAGTTTATCATTTGTGACTTCGAGTTACAGCTTTAATAGCTATATGTAAACAGGGTCTGGAGGCTTTCATTCGGGTAATTCTGTTTACCTTTTATTTTCACTTATGTATACAATTCGAAATTTTTTGTTGGTTTATTGGCGTGTGCTAGCTGACATATAGCAATTAATTTAATTTAATGTTTTGTGTTGCGTAATGTAAATTATTTTACATAAGTAGGTACTATTGTATAGAATCAAGTTTTTCTAACTGAACAGACAGCTGTGCTGCTGGGGAGTTTGTTGCGCCACTTCTTCTTCACAGCTAAAGGCACTAGGAAGTGGTGAAGGGTGGGCGTTTTGGGGGATCGTCTTATATAATTTTTACGTTCGAAAAGTTCTGATTCTCAGCTTAGTTTGAATAAATCTTATATATAAAATTCTCGTGTCACAATGTTAGTTACCTTACTCCTCCGAAACGGCTTTACTGATTTTAACCAAATTTTATAAGCATATTCAGTAGGTCTGAGAATCGGCTACTAGCTATTTTTCATACCCCTAAGTGATAAGGGTTGTCCACCCCAAACAAATAATTGGCAAAAAAAACGTTTGCCAGGGTCAGCTAGTGACTTTATGAATTTTTGAAGACCTATGACTTGGCAGTCTGACGGTCACACCAATAGGCTATCACTGCCCAAAGTTAAGTAATAACGATGCATCAAGGGATCAAATGAACGCAATTATTTCTCAAATTCCTCGGTGTGATCTTTTTTTTCAATACCACAACATTGCACATTGCCTTTATCAACAACCTCCGTTATTATTGTATTTTGAACCCCAACCATTCATAACGTTTAATCACGTTTATTGCAGTCGTCTTACGTATAATAATCATAACAAAATTTAAAAAAAACTGAGTACTTATCTATTATTTATTAATTAATTAAGTAAATCTGATGTTGTTTTTTCTTTAATATTATCTTCCTATGGTAAAGTAGCTCTTATTTATCTTTCATTGCAACAAAATACTTTTTACAAAAAAAAAAAAAAAACACTACAAAGCGAAAAATAATTTTAATTTCGGAAGTCGGTGTCTTGGGTTTTATATTTTCGTTTTTTGCCACCGACTTCCGAAATTAAAATTATTTTGCACATTGTAGTGTTTTTTTTTGGAAGTCGGTTGTTTTTTTTGTAAAAAGTTTAATTTTACACTTTTTTGTTGTGGTACCTACCCCACACACATTCGAATACCGCTACCTGCTACCAGTGACAGGAACTAATCATATCATCTACATACTAAGTGGGAAAAAATACGTATTTCATAGCTAACTCAAAAACCACCCAAGCAAAGTTAATAAAATTTATATGGGACCAATTTGAGAGCATACCCTTTCAAACAAAAAAATAATTTTCAAAATCGGTGCACAAATGACGGAGAAATCGGCGAACATACATAAAAAAAACATACGCTACGAACATATAACCTCCTCCTTTTTGGAAGTCGGTTAAAAATAAATAAATAAATAAAAAAGCACCTAGTTGGAGGAGCTTGTGGCTAAGAAATAACAGCCGCACGGATCAATCCATCAGGTTAAGCTACGCTTGCCAGGGTTAGTCCGTGGATGGGTGACCATCTTTACATACCGAGACCTCTCTGTGCCTCAGAAAACACGTTAAGCTGTTGGTCCCGGCTGTCATTCGTGAATCTTTGACAATCGTTACGGGTCGTCAGAAGCCCGAAAGTCTGACAACCAGTCTTACCAAGGGGTTTCGTATTACCCAGTTACTGGGTTGTGGAGATCAGATAGGCAGTCGCTCCATGTAAAATACTGGTATTCAGCTGCATCCGGTAAGACTGAAATCCTAACATAGTTAGGGAAAGGCTAGGCAGATTGACTAATACCGAATCAAAGAGGCGGCCCACCTCCCAATCAAAAATTATTTCATTGACAACAATCAGTGTTTTGTCCTACCAAAGAAACGAACTAATGACTTTGTTACTAACCAAAGAGTCTATAATAATAGAGAAACCTTATCTATTCTTAAAAGTTACGAAAGCAGTTACAACTTGGTTTTAGAATCAACAGAGGAAAACGAGTTTACTACATACGATATGCAATACTATTGAGAAATGAAAATTCTCATTGAGGGCGCGTTTACTTTGGTCGAGTAAATAGTACAGTACCCACTTAAGGTAGGATAGGTTTTGACGGGGTCCGCTAGGGTCAATGCGTGCCGGGGGTTCGAAGAAAACCGATAGGGAAATCGTGGCCCCCGGCAACAGGGCAACCGAAGGAACACGGGTGGGTTTTAGTCAGTAAAAGTCTGACAGTAGCGGAAGCTAGTCTGACGGGTAGCCCGCTCCATAGCTCACTGAGCGACCTTGAATTTATAGACCAGTCGTACCGTGAGTGTCCACGTTTCGGCTCCGTAAGTCATAACAAGCAGGATGCACTGATTGAAGACCATAGTCTTTAGGCTCTGTGGAATATACGAAGAGAAGACTCGACTCCTAATAGTTTTTAATTATTAACAAGATAAAAAAGTACGCGAATTATTTAATGTCTACTCTAATAAGAAGACATCAAGTATTTCTCATAGAATTTTACTAAATAATCATAATTATTGTCGTCGTAAATTATCCTTATTGTGATTCATGGTTGTTCCTATTAATATTTCAAGGTTTTTTTTTTCACTATAAATCTGATCAATTTTATTTAAGTATTTGTGAGCAAATCTCACGACTTCCTTAATTATAAACCTATCAGATAACCTGTTCATTTGGATATGCTTCAATACTTTAAAACCGGCGGTTACTCTACCACCAGTACTAGACTACTTACTACATCTATGTAAACGGACCATGATAGCCGGGAAACCACTAAGAATAAAAAAGTAGACCATCGTATCAAATTGACACGATATCATAATTTCCACTCTTCTCGTCCTAAAACCGCAGGAATCTTGATAAAATACTTCTAAATTACTTAAATCATTACGCCTGCTGATACTGCAACGGTATCGTCGTGAATTAAGACACAAAATATACAATATGGCGCCCGAAAAACAAGTTTTATATACAATTTTTAAAACACCTTTCACTTTACCTGCCAAGGTTTGTCCGGACACAGACATTGCGGCCGCAACAAAGAATATTAGACACAGAACTTTCATGTTTATAACTAAAATACACTTTGATTATCACAGAAAACTATTTATTTATAACTAAAACATCAGTTTTAAACTTTTAATAAAGTTTTATACAGTTTCTTTTTTTTAAATTTCAAAATGTCACAGCGATGGCGCGACGCATGCGCGCTCGCGGGTTATGGTGAGTGGCTTTAGTGTTGCCAAGTTACGGTGGAGAATTTCCACGACTGGGAAATAATAATTTACCTTTTTCAAAAAGAAACATCTCTCAAAAAGAAATATTATGTTTTCTACACAATCATGTTTAGAAACCAAAACTTTAACTAATTAAATATATTTTATTTTTTTCTATAAAAATTGTTTCTTGATCAACACTATGATTTTACTCAAACAATAAAATGTTGATATGAAGGAGTATCGCAATTAAATAAATCCATTTTTTGACAACCAACCTTTTTTCGTCTCTCTTTAATTAACTTAAATACAGTGGGGAAAATAAAATTTCGATTAAAAAAAAACAAAACTAAGGTTTTATTCATACACAGGAACATCAAATAACCGTATTTCAGGGAAAATTCTATAACTTGGCAACACTATTTGTGGTCAAACTGTCACGTCAGATAAACACAGACGCTTGAAAGTTTATTCGAATTTTAAACCTAAAGCTCTAGTCATAAGACTCAATATCGATGTCTCCTATAAATAGTACATTCATAATGTCACTATGCAAGTAATTAGGAGGAAGTTTAATTACGAAATACTATTGAAACAATTAATTAATGATGGGTAACTATGTAATTAGAAACTTATTTAAAAATAAATTATTTATTTATTTTTAAATATCGCAGCATCATGGTGAGATAGGAGCCTTTTTGGTCTCGCACAGGTTGTTATTATTTTTGTTTGTTTATAAAATGCTCCTTTTTATTTTAGTTAATTTTATTTTTTTATTACTGTTTTGTATCTCCTGTGCGTGTCCCAAATAAAATATTTTTCTTTCTTTCTTTTATAAAGTAACTAAGCAACAACCCAACGGCTAAAGCGTTGTACTAGCAAGCGAGAGGACGTGATTTCGAGCCATATCAACTCATTAATATTTTAAGAAGTAACATAATATTACATTTGCAGTTTGTTTATTTGTGCTGTTATTTTTTTTTTTTTGTTTATTTTTTGTTTGTGTTTTGTTGAGTTGCATTTGGAATATTTCGGAGAACATACCTAATTATTTTTAAATTACCATGTTAAGTTTGTCCTTTAGTCCGGAATTGGATCCGGCTGTATCAGAGTGAAGTCGTGGAAAGCCCGCCACAGTATTGAGACGCAACCCTCAGGGTGCGAGTCCTACTCACACTTGTAAGGTTTTTCAGTAACAAATAATTGATAATGAACGAAATAACGACAAAAATAGAGTTTATAATACTGCTGCGCTAATTATAAATGCAGTAAGGAGGTTATTCATAGTTTCGAGTAAATGGCGCCTAAAGTTTTTTGCTCTTTACGAGGATTCCGAATATTATAAGGTCCCATTAAAATAGACGGACAAACTTTTATAAATCATTCAGACCACCAAAACAAGGACAATGGTAAAAAAAGAAAAATAAGAAAAACGCGTTAGATATTTAAATGAAAAAAAAATAGCTAACGAAAATACACTAAACATGTTGGTTACTAATGTTGCTTAATTATTTTAGGTCAAAGTAAAATCACTTTATTCACCGTTTTTTTTTTGCTTGGATTTGTTTGGTTAGACGTACTGGCCGCTGTGTTAAAATTTGTCCATCTATTTAAATGGGACCTTAATTAAGTAACTCAATTTTAAAAAAATCCTTCCTTACTGCGTTTCTAATTGGCACTGCAGAATATCAAGCAAGAACTCATTTAATGTGACGTGTTCGCGTAGGCTCGCACATATTTTCAGTCAAAGCTTGAAAACAAAAAAACATGCTCGAGCATTCTTTACTATGTTCTTTGCTGTCAAGGTTTATATTTGTTATCTTTTTATTAACTTTGTAACTTACTCATGTGAAAAATAACACAGATTAGTAGACAGTTGTCGACTCGTTGAGAACTGCATGCAGACTGGCGATCAACTAAAACGTAAGAAAATTTGAATTTTGCGGGCTACCCTGACGCTTTTGCCTTAAGGTGAATCCGCAGTTGTAGCCCGCGAAATTCAAATTTTCTTACGTTGTTTGCAATTTCAGTGTCAGGTTGTATCTTGATCAAAATATGATACGCGACTATAATAGATATGTATTTACAGAATTATAATCATTGAATGCATCTAAGTTAGATTTATTTCATAAAAACAAATTTCCTATGAAAAAGTTATTAATTTTGCGGGCTACAACTGCGGATTCACCTTAAGAGGGTTTATCCTAAAAATTGGCAACGTCGTATATAGCTGTCAAATATTTACCTATTTTAATTAATTTGGCAATAGTACTGTATGGAATTAAGAAATGTGGCTAACTAGGAAACTAAAATATTGATTATTAAATGCAATAATTAATATCGTAACACCGAATATTTAGTTTCAGAAGTATTTGGAAACTTTCCAAATTCCTTTTTTACACCTAAATCGATTACAACATCAAATTCAGTGTTATAATTGCAATTCATTATTAATTTTTTAGTTCCCTAGCTAGCCACATTTCTCATTTCCATACATTAATATTGCCAAATTAATCAAAACAGCGAAATGTTAGACATATATTTGCAACGTTGCCAACTTTCAGAATAAACGCTCTTAAATAAAATGCTGTCGATAACACTCATATTTCTGCTATTTGTCTGCACAATGACAACAAAACTGACCGTTACCTTCACAGAATGTCAAACTTCGCGGTAATTGGTCGGTAAGGAAATACGCTTGAATGATAATTCTGGAACTCTTTTTGTTTTAAACCACGCTTTATATACGTTACAGGGTGGTCAGGAGCATCCTGTGGACGCCATATTTAAAAATTGGAATCAGCGATCTGGAACAAAAAGGATTTTATTTTTCAATCGCTACAAAATGGTTGAGTTAGATGGTGCTGATCCAAGCGTCATGTTCGAACGGGCGCCGTCAGTTGAGACTGGTCATCTCTTATCTGCCAGGGCTTATTTTTAACCGACTTCCAAAAAGGAGGAGGTTATAATTATGTTCGTCGCGCATGTTTTTTTTTTTATGTATGTCCACCGATTTCTCCGTCAATTGTGGACCGATTTTGAAAATTCTTTTTTTGTTTGAAAGGGTGTGCTCTGGAATTGGTCCCATATAAATTTTATTAACTTTGCTTGGATAGTTTTTGAGTTAGCTATAAAATACGTATTTTTTTCCCACTTAGTATGTAGATGATATGATAAGTTTCTGTCACTGATAGCAGGTAGTGGTATTCGAATGTGTGTGGGGTAGGTACCACAACTAAAAAGTGAAAAATAAAAACTTTTTACAAAAAAAAAACAACCGACCTCCAAAAAAAACACTACAAAGTGAAAAATAACTTTAATTTCGGAAGTCGGTGGCAAAAAACGAAAATACAAAACCCAAGACACCGACTTCCGAAATTAAAGTTATTTTTCACTTTGTAGTGCTTTTTTTGGAGGTCGGTTGTTTTTTTTTTTAAATCTTATATTTTGAATTGTTTTTGAAGTGAAAACTTCTTGAAAAAAAACAATTGAACTCGCGACACCGTTACCGATACCTCATTTTTGTAAACGCGATTGTGCTCTTTTTTTTACATTATTCTCACATATAGAAGCAACAAGAATAATGTACCCAGGATTTTGTAATATCTTGATTTAAAAGAGAGTCCTTCGAGTTTCTTGGCCGTTCTTCTCCATAGAGATCTACGTTTTGGAATGGGCAACTAGCTTCAACACACACACACACACATTTACAGGCACTTTTGACAGTTCAAAAGTGCCTGTAAATGATTTTAATTGAAATAAATGCTTTGAGTTTGCATGATCCTGCCCTCTGACTTCCTTGATCAGAAACATGTATAATTTGTAGGTTAAACATAACAGTACGCCTGTGTTCCTAAATTGGGTAGGTAGAGATGTATTGTGCTCGTACATTTCGCCACTGTGTTCAGTAAGGATCTAATAAGCCACAAATAAAATTCAAAACTACACTAATGTTATAAAGAGAAAAGATTTAATTTTTCGTATCTTTGTTTATAATGGATAAACTCAAAAAGAACTGTAGCGGTTACACCGCCACATACGAACTACGCATCATAGACATGACGTCACACAAATCCTGCATCGCGCAGTTAGAGTTTACCGAGCGATCGACATACATACAAGATTTCAACTTCAAACCGAGGGGCAGTTGCCCGCCAGACACAACACCCGTCGGAGGATCCTCCCTTTTCTATGGTGGATGAGTGAACTTTACACCCTGTTCCTCATACTCCTAAAGTACTTAACCGATTTTAAAAATTCATTGATCTATAGCTAAATTATCAGCGAATAACATGGGCTGTATTTTATTTTAGAGAAAAAAAATATATAATTAATTAATTTTATACATACACATACATAAACTCACGCCTTCTTCCCATAGGGGTAGGCAGAAACTACAGAACGCCACCTGCTACGATCCTTACATACTCCTTTTGCCTCGTTTACGTTCATACATCTGGTCATACACGTACGCCGGTTGCGACTTTGCGAGTACCACGCACCTGGCCTTTCTGAAGAACATCACCAATAAGGTCAGTATATGTCGTCCTAGGGCGTCCCCGACCGGCATTTCCCTTCACATCAGCCTTATAAATATATTAATCAGAAACAAAAATAAATGCAATTCAATAATAATTAATTTAATTTTTATATATTAAATAAAAATAATAATAATTATTATTAAATTTTTCATTAATTTTATTTTATTATAATTCAAGCAACAAGACATAGTGTTAGTAACTTACAAAATACGTTAGTAAAAAATTAACACAGAAACAATTTGTGACATCACTGCTGCAAGGTGACAGGCCCAGCCGATACCTTGCAGCAGTGGCTCACAAACGCACAATCTAGCCTGCTTGCTATCATAGACAGGATACTGTTAGTGCTGCCCCGCACCCTACTAACCAGGGCTGCGCACCGCTTCCGAATCACAGTGTAGAAGCAGTCAACGCGACCTTCAAACACGAACTAAATGTACCTCAATGTAGATTACAAATGTTTAGGAGGAATGTATATGTGAAAGCCATTCAGGTGTATAACAAGTTCCCTAATTCCCTTAAGAAACTTCCCATCCCCATGTTGAAGAAAAGCTGACAAGTTGGCTATTAGATAATAAAATTGCTTTTATTATGACATTGGCGAATATATGGAATATTGTAAAAATCCAAGATGTATGTACATTTTAAAGTAATGATTACCTAATTATAATAATACAAATTCTTAATGGACCTATTGTAAATCACAAAAACTAAAATTGTACCTACTTAATTTAAGATTGACCATTAAATATTTGTTCACCATATACTTTGTGGTAGAATGTATTGAACTAACAAAAATACTAACACCGTACTATGTAAAACTACATTCTTACAAATAAACAAATTCTAAATTCAGCAAACATCCCTGACGCGCTGCAGTATCGA
The DNA here is from genome assembly GCA_963680765.1 of Agrochola lychnidis. Taxonomy (NCBI): domain Eukaryota; kingdom Metazoa; phylum Arthropoda; class Insecta; order Lepidoptera; family Noctuidae; genus Agrochola; species Agrochola lychnidis. The sequence continues at coordinate 6,972,388 of OY796874.1, read as the reverse complement.
GGTTACCCCACCAGCGCCCTGAATGCAATACGTATAAGAAAGTTTAAAAAAAAATAAAGTTTTTAAGTACTTTGTTTGTTTATACCAGTCAAATTCGAAAAAGTATTTTTGCATATGATAGCCCTTTGAGGAAGTTTATGGGCTATTTCATTTTACCATCACGCTACGACCCTAAGGAGCCGAGTAAAAAGAAAAAATCAGAAACAACGCTATGCGAAAACGCGGGCAGGCGATGCGATTAATTATCAAAAACTACCTTTTAAAGACCCACTTTGGATGAAGGGGGTAAAAAAAAAACGTGTGGCACTCGGGGACTGCCGCGGTAAAGCTATTGCATAGCATTTGTAACCTCCACACTTCCTATTTGTCAACGCTATACTTGGGATGATGATGTGATGACATAAAACAAAAATTACGTACGGTTTTATTTTCGTTACGTTACGGAATTTCTTGATTCGGTCGCCGCGCTCAAAGCCCGCGATAAAAGCTATGCAATTGCTTAAAAATTGCAAAAAACGAAATCCACGCGGATGAAGTCGCGGGCGAAGAACTAGTATTCAATATATAACTAAAAGTAATAAACCCTAGCTTATAACTAGTGCACCTAGGCGACGCTCTACACATTCTTGAGAAATGAATAAATTCCAACAGGATATTTACAGTACAAATATGTTCTTAATGTCCTTCGGCAAACTTCGTGTTTCGTCAGTCGTCGGATTTCTATCAATTGCCCTTTGCACTTGGTGCAGACCGAACGCTCTCAATTGACTTGGAAGTAAGTATATAGAGTTGTTAATACTCTTTTAACTTATTGTAATTTATTTAAAAAATGGTAGGAAAGCCGCTAAAGTCGCAGGCACGACAGATAGGAAAATAGTTTTACAGCTCTATATAGTTCACACGGAAATCAAAACAAAACAACAATAAAGTAGGTACTTAGTTCTGAATTCAAATAATTATACAAGATAAATCTAATAATTGATGGACATGTTAATTACCATTCGATTGTATTCGGAAATCCGATGATACCCGAGGGATATTAAGAAAAAAGAAATACTGTATGTGAGTATTGGAATTTAATAATACGATACCTAACATCCTTATATAGAGCTAGTTTTTTTACTGATACTGCAGGTGGGATGTGATTTTTATTTACATCGATGATATTCTGACTTTGTATACAGGGTCAGAAATGAAGAGATCCGCAGGAGAACCAAGGTAACCGACATAGCCCGAAGAATTGCCAAACTTAAGTAGCAATGTGCTTGCTCGCAGAACGGATGGCCGATGGGGTCGAAAGGTTCTGGAGTGGCGACCGCGTGCCGGAAGACGTAGCGTTGGAAGGCCTCCCACAAGATGGACCGATGACCTTGTGAAGGCCGCAGGAATCCGCTGGATGCGGGAAGCACAGAATCGGTCGAAGTAGCGGTGCTTGGGGAAGGCCTATGTCCAGCAGTAGACGTCTTTCGGTTGAAATGAATGAATACAGGATCAAAGTAAATTTGCTAGAAAAACTCCGCAGGCGTGATGCAAGTAAGTAAGGCTGGTATTATTAAGCTATTGCATAGCTTTTATCGCGGGCTTTGAGCGCGGCGACCGAATCAAGAAATTCCGTAACGAAAATAAAACCTAACACCCCCATTCCGCCTACAAAAATTACGTTCCCATGACAACGTGATGTTGTCATGGGAACGTAATTTTTGTTTTATGTCATCACGTCATCATCCCAAGTGTAGCGTTGACAAATAGGAAGTATGGAGGTTACAAATGCTGTGCAATAGCTTTACCGCGGCAGTCCCCGAGTGCCACACGTTTTTGTAATTATTAGATAAGGAAAACTATGAAATTCAACAAAAAAGTAATTTGAATACCTAGAAAATTAATGTCGATCAACTTAGCCTATCACAGTCCACTGCTGGACATAGGCCTCTCCCAGGCTGCGTCACAACACTCTGTCCTCCGCCTTCCGCACCCGGTCTGTCCCAGCCACCATCTTAAGGTCGTCGGTCTATCTAGCTGGAGGGCGTCCCACACTACGCTTGCCGATACGCGGTCTTCACTCCACGTCTAGGGGACACGAAAAAAGCATCGATACTTTGTGGTATCGAGTACATTTCCATTCGATACCGATACTTTTGTACTCGATACTTTGCATTCGATACTTTTACGCAATTGAGTACTTTTTGCCAGGTATCGTATCGAAAAAGAAATTAAGTTTTAAATGGGTAATCTTAGAAATTACCCATTTAAAACTTGCGACCTTACGGCTTATGTTCATGGTTATGGCAACGCCATCTAGTTCACTCGTTCTGAACCTTCTAAAACATTACATCGATCTTTGCTCGAAATCGTTCCTTCCGTTCACAGTTCAACTTCAGAATTCAAAATTCAAAAGTCATTTATTCAAATTAGGCTGAGAACCAGCACTTTTCGAACGTCAAAATTACATAAGACAGTCCCCCAAAAACGCCCACCCTTCACCACTTCCTAGTGCCTTTAGCTGGGAAGAAGAAGTGGCGCAACAAACTCCCCAGCAGCACAGCTGTCTGTTCAAGTTAGAAAAAAATAAAAATGACTCTATACAATAGTATGCAAAATTATTATGCAACACAAAACATTATTTTAATTAAGTATAAATTATTGGCCATATGTCAGCTAGCACACGCCAATATACCAACCAAAAACATCGAGAACTATACTCAAGCAGAATTAAAAAATAAAAACTAAACGTAAAAAGAACTAAATATCTAAATAAAAGCCTCCAGGCATAAAGGGCGTGCCCGCTTACATAAAGCTGTAAATTGGAAGTTATAAATGATAAACTAGGACCATCGAGGTAAAATAAATGTACAGTTAATTACTAGTAACAATAACAAAACCATGATCAGCAAGACGACCAGTCACCACAAGCAGCACCCGTTCACGAGCATAACGCAAAGATCAGCCATTACCCCCCTCGCCATATTTGAGGGAAGGAGGCAACCCGACTCCCGACGCTACTGCAAGCATTGACATCTAAGGGAGCATGACGAACTTGCTGCCGGTTGCTCAGGTAAAAAATAATATAATCAATTGTCGAGGTCACTAGCCAACCACAAATTGCAATACAAACTCATAACAAAAACATTGTAATGAGTAGATTATGTCAACAATAAAATAAAAATAAATAGACTCGTAAAAAAATAATTTTAAAAAATTGACTCGTAAAAAAATAATTTAAAAAAATTGACTCATAAAGTCAAATAAAATAAAAAAATTATATAAACTGTCAGTAGGTAAGTTAAATCTGGAGAAAGAACATAAACATTGTCTTGAGTTAATCACAGCGACCAACTATTCTTATCATTTAAGTAGTCGTTGATACAATAGTATGCCTTTGAACAAAGGTTGGATTTTACTTTATTTTTAAACGCATTAAAAGGCAAATCTAGCATAGAAGAGGGTAGCTTGTTATAAAAGGTTATACCAAGCCCAACAAATGAGTTATGAACCTTATGAAGCCGGTGAAAGGGAGCTCGTAGTTTGTCCTTATTTCTAGTGTTAACATTGTGAATATCACTGTTTTTAGTGTATAAGTGTATATTTTGCCTAATATATAAGATGTTGGCGAAACTGAATTGTGATGCCACCGTGAGAATACCAACATCTTTAAAAAAATCTCTTAGAGAAACTCTGGCACGTAGCTGGTAAATTGCTCGAACAGCTCGTTTTTGAAGAACAAATATATTTTGAATGTCAGCGGCTTTGCCCCACAGTAGAATACCATAGGACATAACGCTATGGAAATAACTAAAATAGACTAACCGAGCTGTATCAATGTCAGTGTATTGTCTTACTTTCCTGACAGCGTAGGCGGCCGAACTGAGCCTTCCCACTAGGCTTGATATATGTGGGCCCCATTGAAGTTTGGCATCTACTGTTATGCCCAGAAAAACTGGCGAGTTCACAGTTTCAAGCACCTCTTTATCTAAGACGATGTTGGGTCCTAGATTTCTAACATTTGGTAGAGCGAACTTTACACATTTCGTTTTCTTGGCATTGAGAACTAGGTTATTTGTCGTAAACCAATCCGTAACCATTGAGAGTGCACTGTTTACGTCGTCAAAATCTTGTCTATTCCTGTCTACTTTAAAAATAAGAGAGGTATCATCTGCAAACAGTACAACGTTACAGATATCCTTTAAATAAAAAGGTAAGTCATTTATATACACTAAGAATAAGAATGGACCCAGTATTGAGCCTTGAGGTACACCTAACTGAACTGGTAGCCCGGAAGATTTCACACCATTAACATCAACACATTGGACCCTATTATGCAAATAAGAATTTATTACTTTAAGAGCTTCGTTTTGGACACCGTAATGACGTAGTTTACGCAAAAGTGTGTCATGGTGCACGCAATCAAAGGCTTTGGAGAGATCACAGAAAACTCCAATAGCATTTTGCGAGTTCTCCCATGCGTTAAATATGTGTTTCATCAGAGCAACACCTGCATCTGTAATCGAACGACCTTTTGTGAAACCATATTGTTCATCATGAAGAAGTCTGTTTAAATTAAAATGTCTTAGCAACTGCTTGAGTATTAACTTTTCAAATATTTTACTGAATGCAGGTAAGATAGAAATAGGCCTGAAATTGCCAACGTCATTTTTGTTACCCGATTTAAATAATGGTATGACTTTACTACTCTTCATGAGGTCAGGAAAAGTTCCTAAATCAACACATTTATTAAAAGTTACAGCTAAATATGGAAAGTTAAATTCCTAACCTTTCCTTCATTCATTTATCTACACTAATCAATCACTCATTCACTCACTTGTTTACCGTTGTCATTTGTTTTTTCATGTCCTGCCCTACTGAAGTTAAACTGACGTTATTTACTGATTGATATTGACCTATGCTCTATGCGCATTAGGCCCTAAGAAAAGTACTCGATACCTTGAAGTATCGATACTTTTGTTTCGATACTTTTATGAGTACGATTTTTTTTTTTTTCGATACTACTTATGAGTACAGTATCGATACTTTCTATTCGATACCGTGTCCCTAACGTCTCGTCTGCTCCATCGGCCATCAGTCCTTCGACAAACATGGCCAGCCCACTGCCACTTCTGCTTGCTTGCTCTGCAAGCTATGTCGGTGACTCCGGTTCTTTTCCGGAATTCGTCGCTAATATGTCGCTCATAGAGCGTACTATGCTCGGAGTCTCTTTTAAAGATTAAATCAGGAATGAAATTATCCGTAAAATAAATTGTCATCTTGATCTAATTGAAAATTTTCCTTAGAGAAAAAGCCACGGGTACACACGGCTACACATCAAGCTATACATTTCTATTACAAGCTGACCTCGCATTGTACGAAAATTCTTTACAATGCGAGATCAGCTTATACTGGAAATGTATAGCTTGATATGTAGCCGTGTGTACATCTAACATTTGAAAAAAAAAAGTGGCGACAAAAGTGAAAACTTGAACAAGATCGCCTTGGTGGAAGAAATAACTTGTATAGAACATCGGTCCGTAACCTTATCTAAATAAAGAGCACAATCGCGTTCACAAAAACGTGGTGTCGGTAACGGTGTCGCGAGTTCAATTGTTTTTTCCCATCTCAAAAATGCCCAACGCGCCCAAAGAAGTTTTCACTTCAAAAATATTCTCAATCCTATATTTATAATATTTTAATTACGCCGACTCAGATCAGAACAGATTGTTTGAACACAAATAAAAACAAAAGAGGGTCGTATTGTTGTATTTGTAGAACAAATTGAGATAAAAGATGTTTTCTCACGGCGAGGCGATTTATAAACTAAGGTCGGAGAGTTAATAAACCGTTTCTATATTGAGAATGTTTCTCTTGAGAGTTGATTAAAAAGATGATTTAAAAAAACATTTGCAATACTTTACGAAATGTTTTAGTAGGCACCATTCTAAACAAAAACAATACAATAAATGATTTAAAAAAAACAGTCCTGTCAACTGTCAAAGTCAATTGGCACTCCGGGAGTGCCAATAGAGGAGCTCGTGGCTAAGTAATAACAGCCGCACTGGTCGATCCATCAGGTTAAGCTACGCTTGCCAGGGTTGGTCAGTGGATGGGTGACCATCTTTACATACTGAGACTCCTCCGTGCCTCGAAAAGCACGTTAAGCCGTTGGTCCTGGCTGTCATTCGTGGATCTTTGACAGTCGTTACGGGTCGTCAGAAACCTGAAAGTCTGACAACCAGTCTTACCAAGGGGTATCGTATTACCCAGTTACTGGGTTGTGGAGGTCAGATAAGCAGTCGCTCCATGTAAAATACTGGTATTCAGCTGCGTCCGGTTAGACTGGAAGCCGACCCCAACATAGTTAGGAAAAGGCTAGGCAGATGATGACTCCGGGAGTGCCAATAGAAGTGAAAACTTGAAAAAAAATCGGCACCGCGGTAATCAACACATTGATGTATTTTACTCCACGCAACGCGGTAATCAACGCGTTGATGTCTTTTTAATGGTCAAAAACTGGTGTCGTCACAGTGTCGCGAAATCAATGGTTTAGTCTCATCTCAAAAATGCCCAACGCGCCTAAAGAAGTTTTCATTTCAAAAACGTAACATCACGCAATAATCCCCAAAGGGTCTGGCAGAGGTGTACCTATTACACCCACATTTCACCAGTTATGTTTAAGTCCCATATAATAGGGGGCGAGCCTATTGCCATCAACCGGACACAAATCCAGACTCCGGGCTGCTACTGAGAAATTCCTTAAGGCACATAGTACGAACATCGAACACGGAACATTTGGTCCGTACGTGTGGACACAAGATGACTTTTGTTCAAGCTCAACCACCCCGCTCCTTTTAGTAGTAGACATGGATTCGCCATGATCATTTTAGAGGCTAAAATATCAATTTAAACACTGTTCGTCTAAATTAGACGAACAGTGTTTGAATTGATATTTTTCCACTCTGTTTTTTTTTTAGGTAGGTCATCTCGTTGTTGACCTCTGAGACCATGACTACTTAACACGGCTTTCCTGTGGGTGCCTTAAGCTACTACACTTAAAACCTCCAGCCAGGGGTTATTCACCTATGCTAATTAAAACTAGGTGAACGCTCGCTAAGGGCACCCCTGTAAGGTACGAACCTCGGCTTAGGGCGTCAACCGGAGGGACGACATCAAGGATGGGACGGGCTGGATCAAAGTTTTGATCATGATTATTAGTCGGGGAATTTAAAGCTACGTGCTCAGCTGCAACAACTGCTGGCACCTTGTTATCGAGCAAGGGTCGGGGGGAGTATCATTTACTCGGGAACGCGGTCGCGATCGCAAAGGACCTCGGCGGCGAGGTCGGAATGATGAGAGGCGTCTGTTTTTGTACACTGTGCTGGTTTCCCTACTGCTCTCCTGGAGGAGGGTAATGGGGTCGTTAGGGTCGGTAAGGTTTCCACTCTGCAATCGGCATTTTGTTTATGTTTGATTGTTGTTTGTTTTATTTGTTATTGTCGCAACCATGGACTTATTATACAAACGCAACACATTACGCAAGCAATTTCTAAATTGTCTTTGATCTCTGGCCCTGACATCGAGCAATAAACAAAATTTGTCAAACTTTTATTAGTTATGAATCCTAAATACGAGGCTTTTGGCTAATTTGTAAATGTGTATTCTAAGTTTTTTTTTTTTTGTAATGTGCATTTAGTATGTGCAGAATAAACAATTTTTATTTTTCTTCTTTTCTTTGTTTGTTGTTCGTAAACGGTCCGCACATGCGAACAAAGTGTTCTTGTTCGATCGTGCGTACACGCCTTTATGGTAAAACTAAATAACATTTTGCCCAACATGAAAATCAAACCGAGTACCCCACTTACCGACAACCGAGTACTAGTTCACTAGACCAACAAGACAGCCAAAAATATTAGCAAAATTAATTTCTTAGAAACTCTTTCATAATCATCTGCCTAGCCTTTTCCCAACTATGTTGTGTTCGGCTTCCAGTCTAACCGGATGCAGCTGAAAACCAGTATTTTATATGGAGCGACTGCCTATCTGACCTCCACAACCCAGTTAATACTGGTTATCACGATACCCCTTGGTAAGACTGGTTGTCAAACTTTCAGGCTTCTGACGACCCGTAACGACTGTCAAAGATCCACGAATGACAGCCGGGACCAACGGCTTAATGTGCTTTCCGAGGTACGGAGGACTCTCGATATGTATTCTCACAATTTTGTAAAAAAAAAAAACTACAAAGCTTTCGAAAAGAATCTTAATTCAAATTTCTTTGAATTAAGATTCTTTCAAACAGCTTTAGAAAAGTCTCCCTATTAATATCACATAGCATAATCAGCCTATTATTTTCCCACTGCTGGGACACAAGCCTCCTCTCGGTGAGAGGGAGTGGGCCGTAATCCACCACGCGGGCCCAGTGCGGGTTGGTAGATGTCACATGTCTTCGAATTTTTAGTTCTAGAACATAGTTTCCTCACGATATTTTCCTTCACCGTTTTGAGAGCAGTGGTGATGAAATTATTTACTCAAAGTAAAGCGCCTGTTAGGGTTCGAACTTACCCTGGTCGACGGCGCGTTGTGTTCCACGCGCGCCTCAAAGAGATGTCAGCAGAATTGACGGAGTCCGCTATGGCCGATGCCTGCCGGGGTTGCGAAGAATACCGAAAGGGAAATCCCGGCAACATGGCAACTGAAGGAACACGGGTGGGTTTTAGTCAGTAAGAGTCTGACACGCCCTCCCGCTCCAACACGCGTAGCATGAACATCTACATGAACACCGTAGAAACGAGTTTTGTCGACGGAAGAATAGACAAAATGACAGATTGTGATTGTTTATCTGTCATTTTGTCTATTCTTCCGTCGATAAAACCCGTTTCTACGGTGGTCATGCTACGCGTGCGGAGCGGGAGAAGTTATTTGATAAATTCCCACCAAATAAAAAAAAGGGTTCGAACTTACGACCTACATACAACTCGTAAGTCACGGCCGTTACCACTGGGCCACCACTGTTTAATATCACTTAATTTAGATTATTTTCCAACACTCGTATTTTCCTACTAACTCGCAAAATAGCGTCTAATTCTTGTACAGTGTCGTTCTAACATTTATATTAACGCCACAAATAAAACGGGAGTGGGCAGTGTATATCTGTAGCACAAATTAAGATAGAGGGTATTGTCAGGCGACGATCTGAGGGGCTTATCCTTATTGCTTTACTGGATTGAGTCTGTACTACACTGGGAGCGATAATAATGAAGTATGAGATCCTCTGAAAACTTTTTGGGATTAATTTGACAGGACTAAACTAAAATTTATCTTCTGTCCTTTTCTTAATTAAATAGAAAGAAAAAGATGCACTGAACTTAAATTTAGTTTAGTTTGTGAACAAGGGAATCGGCACCAATAGAGCCAAATATTATTACTTTAACGAATATATAATATTTCTTAAGAGAGCCAATCCTTTATGTGTGTTCAAACTATCTCAATACACGTTTCTTAATCCTTAAAACTCCCATCCTCTTTCACTCCTCAACGCTTCCTAAAATTAATATGCTAAGAAGTGGAATGTCTTCAGCATCATCATCATCATTATTATCGACCGATAATAATATGATGAAGGCATCTTACTTATTAACAAGTTAATCTTGGAAAACTTTGGAAGGTACAGTACCTAAATGAGTAATTTTCGATGTCCTGTTCATGTTTGGTGAAAATAGTTCGGATCAATCAATCTGCCTAGCCTTCTCCCAACTACATTGGGGTCGGCTTCCAGTCTAACCGGATGCAGCTGAATACCAGTATTTTACATGGAGCGACTGCCTATCTGACCTCCACAACCCAGTAACTGGGTAATACGATACCCCTTGGTAAGACTAGTAATCAGACTTTCGGGCTTCTGACGACCCGTAACAACTGTCAAAGATCCACGAATGACAGCCGGAACCAACGGCTTAACGTGCTTTCCGAGGCACGGAGGAGTCTCGGTATGTAGAAATGGTCACCCATCCACGGACCAACCGCGGCAAGTGACAGATCGACCCAAGCGGCTGTTAGTATTTAGCCACGAGCTAAATACTAACAGCCGCTCGTAAAATAAATCTGTTTTTTTTTTTTGTTAACCTTGATATCTTGCTTAAAGACCGAAACGACGACCCCCGCGCGTATCTACTTTACCACTTATCGACATTTGTACAGAGCCGCACTCTATAGGCCAAAGAGCCGCATGCGGCTCACGAGCCGGGCTTTGCGGACCACTGGGTTAGGTTAGGTTAGATCACGCTGCGCCGGTCAGAGCTCCGTCAGGTCATGGTGGCGGAATGGCGGGAGAGGCTCTTGCAACCTACCGCCTGGTTTTAATCGAGACAATCCGGCCAGTGCTCGACGACTGGCTCGGGAGGAGGCACGGCTCCCTGACGTTTCGGGCGACGCAGGTGCTCTCGGGGCACGGTTGCTTCGCAAGTACTTGTGTCGCATAGGCAGGGAGCCGGACGCTCGGTGCTATCACTGCGTCCACTGTCTGGAGGACACGGCGCGGCATACGCTGGCCGAATGTGTCGCATGGGAGGAGCCACGCCGTGGCCTCGTTTCAGAAGTGGGGAATGAACTGTCGCTGCCAACTGTGGTTCGTTCGATGGTCGGCAGTGCAGAGTCCTGGGACGCGGTGGTAGCCTTCTGCGAAACAGTTATCTCGCAGAAGGAGGCTGCAGAAAGGGAAATCCCGATCACAAGTACTCTCCTGTCCCGCAGCAGGCGCACTGGGCGTCGGCAGAGGGCAGATAATGCCCTCTTCCAGCCCCCCTAAATGGGTCCAGGGGTAGCGGACTTGGGGACATCCGTCGCCCGCCATCACACAGGACCCGAGATGGCGGCACGTAGTGTTCCTCGCGCGCCTCTATAAGACGTAATTGGGGAGTTTCACTCCCTCTACGGATCGGGGCCCGCAGAGCGCAGGCTGTCACCAGTCCGGGGCAGCGGAAGTCGCACTTGCACTCGCAGCCCCCGACGCAAGTGTGAGAGGGAATACCGGGGTGGTTTTAGTCAGTAAGAGTCTGACAGACCCCTTTGCCCACCCCAGGGCGGAGGACATCCATGAGGATTTCCACCCCGACAAAAAAAAAAAGGTTAGGTAACATGCGCAAGAATCGCGACAGCAGCCGGTAAGCGCTACATCCAAGATGGTCACAGTTACTTGGATATTTTGTGTTTTAATTAAGAACGGCGACGCCGAGGCCGGCCCAGGAAGAGGTGGCGAGACGACTTAGAGCTGGAACATGAACTGGACTGGACTGGAACTGGTCCTGGAAAAGGATGCATGGAAGGATTTGGGGGAGGCCTTTGCTCAGAAGTGAGACAGTGTGGGCAAATATAAAAAATAAGGACCCCAAAATAGGAATTACTCTTGAACTTTTGTTCACAAACAGAAGGGCATTCATTCACTTAGAGTGTTCAATAATATTTTTAGGAAAGCATAATTGGGAATTATTTCAGGTTCAATACAAATACAAGCCTTTTTTGTCCAGACTAGCTTCCGCCAGCGGCTTCGCCCGCGTGATATCTTTATAAATTATAGCCTATGTTACTCAGTGATAATATAGCATTCTACTGGTGAAAGAATTTTTGAAATCGGTCCAGTAGTTTTTGAGTTTATTCATTACCAGAGGTCGGAATTAGGTAGAGTTATTTATGTACTTACACTGATTTCATACAATGAAAGAATAAAGTGGATACGCCCCAAATCCCGGGATTAATTGTGAAGAGAAGAAAAATCCCGTGATCTATTAAATAAAAAGTTACTAACTTTTACACAATTTAAACCACTGCACGCGCGACGTTGTCAAATTTACATCAACAACATCGGATGTCCGAAGTTGCAAAATTCCAATGCGCACATTGTGAATTAAATACTAATAAAACTTGTATGTTAATTATCTTTGTTTTATTTGTCTTATCTATCTCTGAGGTTTTTATTATTATTTATTTGTATCTGCCTCGTTGGTCTAGTGGTCGCAAGCGCTACTGCTGAGTATGAGGTCCTGGGTTCGATTCCCGGGTCAGGCAAAGTGTTATTGGGTTTTTCTATCTGAAATTTCTCAGTAGCAGCTCGGAGTCTGGATTTGTGCCCGGTTGATGGCAATAGGCTCGCCCCCTATAACATGAAACTTAAACATAACTGGCGAAATGTGGGTGTACCTGCTACAGGGTCACCTCTGCCCAACCCTTCGGAGAAACAAGGCGTGATGTTATGTTATGTTTATTTGTAATATTGTTGGTTACACGGGATTGTCTATTAGAAATCCCGGGAAGATCCATATTAATATCAACATTTCGATGCAAGTACATAAATAACTCTACCTAATTCCGACCTCTGTTCATTACAAACAAAAATTCAAATCTTTTCTCTTTAAAATATTAGTGTAGGCAAGTTTAAATGACATTGGTGCCGATTCCCTTGTTCACAAACTAAACTAAATTTTAGTTTAGTGCATCTTTATCTTTCTATTTCATTAAGAAAAGGACAGAGGATAAATTTTAGTTTAGTCCTGTCAAATTAATCAGCGCCTGTCACTCTCCATACAAGTTTAGACGTGATTAAAAACTTGCCGACTAAAAATTACGTCAATTTACGTCAAGCGCTGATTAATTTGACAAGACTAAACTAAAATTTATCTTCTGTCCTTTTCTTAATGAAATAGAAAGAAAAAGATGCACTGAACTTAAATTTAGTTTAGTTTGTGAACAAGGGAATCGGCACCATTATTTCACCAATAACCCTGAAGATTCTGCAGTGTTTCATACCCCTGGAAATAAAGGAAAAGCATGGAAAATTCAGATTACTTAATATACATCAAAGAAAAGAATATGTGCTTTGTATAAATGAAGATAAACAAATGAAAGAACTCCTATCACCTTTTTTTGTGTGGGAAATTATCAAATAACTTCTCCCGCTCTAAAAGGTTTGGCAGATGTTGACCTACTTAGAAACGTAAGGGAAAAAATGTACTGTTTCCCCACTTGATGTTAAGCGAAACACTCTTCGTAATTAAGAGCGTTTATTCTGAAAGTGGGCAACATCGCAAATAGATGTCAAACATTTCGCTGGTTTGATTAATTTGGCAATATTACTGTATGGAAATAAGAAATGTGGCTAACTAGTTCCATATAATATTAATAATGAATTGCAACTATAACACTAAATTTGATGTTGTGACCGTTTTTTCCAAATAGTTTTTTTACATCTAAAACTAAATATTCGGTGCTACGATTTTTATATGCATTTCATGAACAATATTTTAGTTCCCTAGTTAGCCACATTTCTTAATTCCATACAGTAATATTGCTAAATTAATCAAAACAGGTAAATATTTGACAGCTAAATACGACGTTTCCAACTTTTAGGATAAACCCTCTTATCTAGAAAATTCTAGTCTGACATTGTCATTCTACTATCAACGAGCACAATATTATATTTAAATCATCATAGTTCATGGAAAAAAAATGAATCACACACACATAGGCCTTTATAATCACATGATATGAAACCCTCCGTCCATAATAACAAATGGTTCGTGTAAAATGATAACTTGATGCGATAATTGATAGCGCCGCACCGCCCACGCGGTGGACTCACATCCTTATCTGTGAAAGTGAATGAAATGTGGCAAGCATGAGCGGTAAAATAGGAAAAGAAGTCCAGTAGCAAAATCAAACTCAAGTCATTTCTTCAAATTAGGCTGAGAATCAGCAGTTTTTGAACGTCAAAATTACATGAGAAAGTCCCCCAAAACGCCCACCCTTCAGCACTTCCTAGTGCTTTAGCTGGGAAGAAGAAGTGGCGCAACAAACTCCCCAGCAGCACAGCTGTAGTTCAGTTAAAGAACTTGCAGGACTAAAAAAATAGGCCTGTGTTTAATTTTTTTTTTGTACGTCTAAAAAATAAAATCTCATCATTGAGTTAAAATGTGGCATGACGTCACGCCTTGCTAGATTTAATAGTGCGTTGTGACGTAGCGAGCCCCCACTCCCCAACTTTAATGCATGTTTTCTAAGTTTTTTTTATTCATATGATAAAGCAAAAAATACGTGTCTAATATTTTTTATTATCTGAAAGATGGACTAAATAGAATTTTTTTTTACCTAGGAAACTACCCTATTGTGTTACATAGTCCACCCAATTGCAAGATAGTTCTATAGAGTTGATTACTAAAGTAACATAATTTTTGGAACACAGACTGTATTGCCTTTCCATTTTAATAATAACAATAAATATTTATAAATTACTCAAAAACAAAGCATTGCAGTACAAGTAAAAAAACGTGTGGCACTCGGGGACTGCCGCGGTAAAGCTATTGCATAGCATTTGTAACCTCCATACTTCCTATTTGTCAACGCTACACTTGGGATGATGACGTGATGACATAAAACAAAAATTACGCCCCCATAACAACATCACGTTGTCATGGGAACCGTCATTACATGGTAGGCGGAGTGGGGGGTGTTAGGTTTTTTTCGTTACGGAATTTCCTGATTCGGTCGCCGCGCTCAAAGCCCGCGATAAAAGCTATGTAATAGCTTAATAGTTTTACAAAATACTACCTACTGCTCTCCTAGCAAGGTTATGAAAACCTGTGTTAAGGAGAAGCAGTCCGGTCCCCTAAGTTATAATGACCTAAAGGTTACATAGTGCTTCTGATGTTACTGTTACAATTTTGGAGTATTGTGATAGACAATTAAAATTTAAGACACGTTTTGCTGAATGAAATCCAAACCACATCGTAACAGCTGGCGTTCTGTAGTTTTAGCCTTTTTTTTTTGAGTGGGAAATTATCAAATAACTTCTCCCGCTCTGGGCGGAGCGGGGGCATGTCAGACTCTTACTGACTAAAACCCACCCGTGTTCCTTAAGTTGCCATGTTGCCGGGGGCCATCACGATTTCCCTTTTGGCCCGTATTCGCAGCCCCGGCAGGCATTGGCCCTGGCGGACCCCGTCAATTCTGCTGACATCTCTTTGAGGCGCGCGTGGAACACAACGCGCCGTCGACCCGGGCCTGGTCCTTATCGGATGGCGAACTACCCATTGCTCACCGTCCGCAAGCCCGCGCCTATAGTGGCCGGAAATCTGCCTGTGATTCTCGACGCCCAGGGCGTCACCTCCTGCGGTGGTTAGGGGCGCGAGGGCGCGAAATTTGCCTCTCCCCCACGCGTTCCGCCTCCTCCTTCGCGAGCATTAATGCTTCGCAGAAGGAGGTGACGGCCTCCCATTTCCTCTACTGTATGTAAACTGCTGTGTGGATGTAAATGTAAACTGCATGAACTGTTGAGGTGGCCCAAGAAAAGAGTACATAGAAAGAAATGAGGGAAGCTTTTGCTGAGCAGTATGACATTTAATCAATCTGCCTAGCCTTTTCCCAACTATGTTGGGGTCAGTTTCCAGTCTAACCGGATGCAGCTGAATACCGGTATTTTACTTGGAGCGAATGCCTATCTAACCTCCCCAACCCTGTTACTGGGTAATATGATACCCCTTGGCTTGTGACGACACGTTACGACTGTCAAAGATGACAGCCGGGACCAACGGCTTAACGTGCTTTCCGACGCACGGAGGAGTCTCGGTATGTAAAGATGGTCACCCATCCACGGACCAACCTCGACAAGCATAGGTTAACCTGATGGATCGACCCGTGCGGCTGTTATTATTTAGCAACGAGCTCCTGAGCAGGAGGACATTCAAGGCTAAGAAAAAATCTTCAAATTGATTTGACAACTAAAATAAAATAGAAATTCTTCAGACATTACTAATAAGGAAATTAAAATAACAACTGTCTTCTATTTTCACTGGAACTTTGTAAACAATTATCACTATCCGTCAAACGGGAGAAATATGACTCAAAGTCAAAGTCAAATCATTTATTTCAAATAGACCCATGTATGGCACTTTTGAACGTCAAATTAATTCTAGTCGCCCCTTCCAAAAGGTAGTTTTCGCATGGAGAAGAATGGGCGAGAAACTCCACCGTTACTCTTTTAAAATGTTTTACAATAGTTTGTATAGGTACGTACATTAGTTAAATAATGATATATGAAGACGATGCACCAAGAATTACTATACGACAATAGATAAAAAGAATTAAAAATGAAGCAACGACAGATAATTTAATCATGTGATAGATTCATGGTGCTCAGATATTTACAAACATTGTAAAAGTAAACGATTTTCCTAAAATTTATAATTAACTAGCTGACCCCGGCAAACGTTGTTTTGCCAATTATTTGTTTGGTTCAATACGTATTTTGTAGCTAACTCAAAAACTATCCAAGCAAAGTTAATAAAATTTATATGGGACCAATTCGAGAGCACACCCTTTCAAACAAAAAAAGAATTTTCAAAATCGGTCCAAGTAGCTGATTCTCAGACCTACTGAATATGCATATACGTAGTTTTAGAAGATCCAACGCAGTCACATGATTTTGCCTTTGAAGGTACATACCTACCTTCTTACTTTAGAAGGATGATAGTTTTTGATTTTTTAAATATCTAATAGATATGGTATATAAAATATGATAGTTATTATGACACAGATATTGGGTATTTATTCACAACACAACACACACACATGTATGTCACTACAGTATATTTGATTTTGTGAGCTATTTTTTTTATATTAACCTATCTTTTATTACATTATATTTTATTCTGATATCTAATTTATTAAAGCGGACACACACTTATCTGTTTATTATTCTAGCGTATGGCACTCGTGGGTTGCAGCTGAAAATCAGCGTCAGGTGGTACACTTTGTGTTGTCATCTGACAATATGCTGAGCTGAGGCCCTTTTGGCATTATAATCATTGTTTTTTGTTTTTTATAGTTATAAGGTGTATTTTCTCTGCTGTAATGCCAATAAACGCATTTTTCTTTCTTTCTTTCTTTTCTTTCTTTCTATATACAATTTGATAAAAATCAGTAAAGCCGTTTCGGAGGAGTAAGGTAACTAACATTGTGACACGGGAATTTTATATCTAAGAAGAAGATAAGTCAGTGTATGAGGAAGTGGACTGCAGGGTCCAGGCCCAGAACATCACACAGATTATCGGGACCGAGAACCCGCTTCATTATGCAAGCAACCATAGGAACTAGGGTTTTTCCAACCAGTTTACGGATCCGCAACAATAATGTACGCACGACTAGAGGTGTTGTGATTTCAGTCGCGTTCGGGATCGCTTGCCGCTACGAGCGTCCACACTGAACCATTGGGACAAATTGTTTTATTGTTTAATTAATTTATTTGTCGTATTAACGATCATCTTCAGGGAAAGTATCTTAATTTACGGTAAGCTGCCTGAAAATATTTTTTGCGGAGTTCTAAAAACTTTATTTTAAGGCGGATCGCAATTTTGTTTTGTTTTTTATGGTTTTTATTGAAGTGAAAACTTCTTTAGGCGCGTTGGACATTTTTGAGATGGGTCTAAACCAAAGCTGCTCAACCAATTTTGAAGATGGGCCAAAATTTTGATTTCGCGATATCCGGCGGGCCATGTTTTGTAAATAAAACTTGCCTACAGTTATGGTAGACACTTAACTATTAAAATAAAACAAAACTTTTAGTTTCTCAGTTTAGTAATAATCTAATAAAAAACTTCAATGAGACCTAAGAGGTTTTTCAAATACGCTGGCGGGTCACTTTATGGCCCGCGGGCCTGGGATTGAGCAGCCTTGGTCTTAACCATTGATTTCGCGACACTGTAACGCAATTTACCGACACCGTGGAGTAAAAGATATCACCGCGGTGCCGATTTTTTTTCAAGTTTTCACTTCTGTCGGCACTCCCGTAGTGCCAGTTTTTTTTTAAGCTATTGCATAGCTTTTATCGCGGGCTTTGAGTGCGGCGACCGAATCAAGAGTTTCCGTAACGAAAAAAACCTAACCCACTCCGCCTACCATGTAATGACGGTTTCCATGACAACCTGATGTTGTCATGGGAACGTAATTTTTGTTTTATGTCATCACGTCCTCATCCCAAGTGTAGCGTTGACAAATACGAAGTATGGAAGTTACAAATGCTATGCAATAACTTTACCGCGGCAGTCCCTGAGTGCCACACGTTTTTTTTTAGAGTTAGGGCTAGTCAACAAAATTACTTCTAATGTGATCATTCTATTTTAACATAGCATAAAATCACGCCTCTATACCCCGAAGGGTTCGTCTGAGATGTATCCATAAAAAATCCGTGAGGATGTTGTTAGGTATCGTACTGAGAGTCTATTTAAGTGTAAATTTCCATGAAAAAAGAAAAAAAAAATCTCCACTTTTTTTTTCAATGAGGAATTTTACCAGGTTATTACATGGGGCGCGGGCGGCCGTCGTTTAGCGGGTGTCTACAAGTTATATCATAACTTATGACCTCCGTTGAAAATTTTCTAATTTTTTGATGTGGATTTTAAATAGCAATAGCTTATTTTTTTTGTAATAGTTTCGACACCAGACGAAGGGTCAACATCATTGCCTAGACTTTTCCCAATTATGTTGAGGTCGGCTTCCAGTCTAACTGGATGCAGCTGAATACTAGTAATTTACATGGAGCGCCTGCCTATCTGACCTCCACAACCCTGTAACTGGGTACCCCGATACCCCTTGGTAAGACTGGTTGTCAGACTTTCGGGCTTCTGACGACTCGTAACAACTGTCAAAGATCCACGAATGACAGCCGGGACCAACGGCTTAACGTGCTTTCCGAGGCACGGAGGGGTATTATTATTGTTGTCTCCACGTTGTACCTATCGGGGGGCACAGCAGTGCCCCCGCCAAGTCGAGCAAAACAAACACAAAGGCACAGCCGTACCATCTTTTCTCGAAACCATTCAGGACATTTTCAACCCCCTGTAACTTCGTTGTGGATAAAGCCAGAAAGAAGCCTGAATTTTCATAGACCAAGAGGGCTTAGTATAACTAGGTATATTCCCAAATAACATTCAATTTGAACCAGTATATGATTTTTAAGATGAATATTACATTAAAACTAGCTGACCCCGGCAAACGTTGTTTTGCCAATTATTTGTTTGGGGTGGACAACCCTTATCACTTAGGGGTATGAAAAATAGATAGTAGCCGATTCTCAGACCTACTGAATATGCATATAAAATTTGGTAAAAATCAGTAAAGCCGTTTCGGAGGAGTAAGGTAACTAACATTGTGACACGAGAATTTTATATATAAGATTAGGGACCTACCTACGAACCGAAAAGTTAGTTTACAAAATGTAATTCGCTTTAAACTTTAAGGAGCTTTATCAACATTTGGGATCGTAACTTATTTTAAAGCTCGATATTATGTAATATTATAATACTTACAATATTATTTTATTCATATTCAGTTATTCATAGTGGCATTGTGGGGGTATCATTATGGCCTAGGGTTATAAAAAACATTTTATTTTTTAGAACAAACAGTTCAAAATGTTTTAAACAAAAGTTTTTTAGTTTTTTTTTTTTTTTTCATTGAGCGTTTTATCTAATTTATTACTAACACAAATCAATTAGGCCTAATATACCTACACAATTTTAAAACTCACGAGGAAACATTCAAAAAAAGGATCAGAATAACATAATAATCACAACAACGTAATACTAGTTATAGTTAGTAATATCTAATAAACTATCTAATCTATGAACATACTTTTTTTTTTGTATTCAATCTAAGTAGGCATGTAACACAGATACTGAACCACGCAGTACGCTCTGTACGTTCAGAATTGCAAATACCGATTTTCGTTCTTACGACGAAGTGTTTATAGCTATTTCAAGTCCTAAAAGCTTAAAAATTTTCATTAATTTCCATTCATTCGCGATTTAAAACCATGTTTTATTTTCTTAATGTTTAAAACATTATTTTAAACTTATTTTAAACTGTGATTTTAAACAGTTAATAACATACATTGTTTTATTTCAAACTGTTTTAAACACTGTTTAAAACACGTGTTTTGAAACAATTTGTTTGTTTTTTAGCCGGGTCTCCTGCGCATGTTTCTTCCTTCCTTTCTTCTTGTCTATTTAGATGTGTGTGCATAAATGGTTAACCATTTATGCACACACATATAAACAGCTAAATAAAAAGCTTACACATAAACATTTATTTTCATACCAATTATTATTATTGCATAGCCAAATGCTTATTTGCATAGACAAATGTGTATGGCCACGCCTCTTTGTTGCGATGTTTTTGTGTAAAAACACGCGCAGGAGACCCGGCTTTATGCCAACCCGTTATGGACATCTTTATATATATAATTCTTCTGTGTGTATGTCACTGAACTTCTCTCAAACGACTGGACCGATTTTGATGAAATTTTTTGTGTGTGTTCAAGGGGATCTGGGAATGGTTTAGATTCACAATTTTGTCCGCTGGACAATGTTTTGACAGGACAACGTCTGTCGGGTCCGCTAGTTATTCTGTAAAATTCTATTTGATTTACAGTCTTCTTCCATACATTTCTATCAGCCCTCAGCTCATTATTCATCCACTTTTTAGCCCTAATCATCTTTCACACATTCCAAGCATTGTTTCTCTGGTATTAGAAATTCAATAGCATCAGACTTCCACCAACCCGCACAAGAGCACCCGCGTGGTGAACTACAGCCCGCTCCCTATCACAGAGAGGGGGTCTGAGTCCCACCAGTGGGACCATTTAAGGCTATTATGATATACAATGTCGCCCATCGGCATGTGACCGCTCGAATTTTTCTGAATATTCATGAAAAATTATCGAAAAATAACTCTATCTTTAATATTTTTCATGTTATTCAATGTTTTATGTTTTGAATAGCGTTTGCCATATCTCCGATGTTATTGGCTCGATTTGGATTTTGTTTATTATTTCTAAAAGCTTATGAGTTATTTTATCGGATTAACTAAAAATTTTTATAAAAATTTGTCAAATATGCAAAAAAAAAGGAGGTGAAAACATATTTTTCAAAAAAAAAAATCGTGATTAAAAAAATAAAAACACAAGTGTAAGTTCATAAAATCATAGGGAGGGATTTTGAAAAAAAAAATAGGAAAATGGGAAAAAAAAGTCAAGGTAGACCCCTCCTTTTAAAGTTATTTTTCGATAATTTTTTATAAATATTCAGAAAAATGCAGGCGGGCACATGCCGATGGGAGACATTGTATTATTAGGCTCACTAATAACAGCCGCATGTGTCGATCTTCAGGTTAAGCCACGCTTACCGCGCTCGGTCCGTGGATGGGTGACCATCTTTACATAACGACACCTCTAAGTGCCTCGGAAAGCACGTCAAGCCGTTGGTCCTGGCTGTCCAAATTGTGGATTTTTGTCAGTCGTTACGGATCGTCAGAAGCCCAAAAGTTTGACAACCAGCAGTCTTACCAAGGGGTATCGTGTTACCCTGGAACTGATGGGTTGTGGAGGTCGTCAAATTGGCAGTCGCTCCATGTAAAATGCTGGTATTCAGCTGCATCTGGTTAGATTGGAAGCCGACCCCAACATAGATAGGAAAAGGCTGGGCTGATGACTAGTGATGACGATATATACAGTGTGAGTCTTCATAATGTGTACATATCGAAATGAGGGAATCTATGCTTAATTTTATCGACGGAAAAAATGGTAATTTATTTTTTGTTTTATTTTTATTTTTTAGGATCAAATTTTTTTTTATTTATTCTCTTGGGCATCTTCTTTATAACTTTTACAATTGTTGTAAAAATTGATGAAAAAAATACAGATTTCTACAAAAAAAACATGTTTATTTTCAATTCAGGGTAGTTTTTTTTCTCATTTTTAGGGTTCCGTTAAAAAACGGAACCCTTATAGATTCGTCATGTCTGTCTGTCTGTCTGTCTGTCTGTCCGTCCGTATGTCACAGCCACTTTTTTCCGAAACTATAAGAGCTATGCTATTGAAACTTGGTAAGTAGATGTATTCTGTGAACCGCATTAAGATTTTCACACAAAAATTGAAAAAAAACAAATAATTTTGGAGTTCCCCATACTTAGAACTGAAACTCAAAAAAAAATTTTTCATCAATCCCATACGTGTGGGGTATCTATGGATAGGTCTTCAAAAATGATATTGAGGTTTCTAATATCATTTTTTTCTAAACTGAATAGTTTGTGCGAGAGACACTTCCAAAGTGGTAAAATGTGTATCCCCCCCCCTGTAACTTCTAAAATAAGAGAATGATAAAACTAAAAAAAATATATGATGTACGTTACTATGTAAACTTCTACCGAAAATTGGTTTGAACGAGATCTAGCAAGTAGTTTTTTTTTAATACGTCATAAATCGTAAACTTATCGTTACTTGCTGCTACGGAACCCTTCATGGGCGAGTACGACTCGCACTTGGCCGCTTTTTAATTTTATGTGGACGCCTACTTACTTCCAATCATTATGGAGTTTGTTTCGTTGCGATAGCTGATTCAGTTTAAAAGTTACACAGTTTTGTTACAATTTTTTTTAATTCCATAAAAAGTATATTAAGATTTTTTTAAATATTTTTTCTGTCGTTAAAATTAAGCATAGATTCCCTCATTTCGATATGTGTATGTGTGTGTGTATGTGTGTGTGTGTGTGTGTGTATGTGTGTGTGTGTATATTTTGTGTGTGTGTATGTATGTATGTATGAACTGTATGCTAAGTTTGCCAGTGTCGGAAAACCCCGACAAAGCCAAATTGACAGCTACTTCTACCATATCAGTGAAAAAGCAAAACACACCACTCTCTTTTCAATCTAATCGGCAAAACCCGAGCGCTGGCGAAAGCTCTCCGTATCTAATCGAGGCTCCAGAGGCTCTTCAGATTATTCAGTAGATAATCCCGTGTGTTATCAGTACCTGTTATTATAAGTACATAATTTGTGCTGATTACAATATTAGTTTAGAGGGATCGGAGATTGTGCGGTGTCATTAATGTTAGGTGGATGTATTGTTTTTTTTTTGGATTGAATAAAATATACGGGTGAAAATTGAGTACTTCCACTTTGCCCCACTAAACCGCCTCACTGGTGGGGCAAAGTGGAAAGCCTAAAATTTTGCAGTGGAATCTGCCCCACTGGTTCGACTTGGTGGGGCAGATTCTACTAGTTTTAAATCTTGTGGATTCTGCCCCACTAGGGTTGGCACCTTAGTATTTGTGTAGGTGCTCGTATTTTATTTATTTATTTATTAAAACTTTATGCACAAGTTAAAAAAAATACTGTACAAAGGCGGACTTAATGCCTGAGGCATTTTCTACCAGTCAACCTTAGGGTGATACAGAAACAAAACATAGCAGGTGCAACATAATTGATAGATAATAAATAAATAATAAATTGATATATTTGTTTGGAAAAGAAAAATGTATATCTAAGTAAAAATTTAAATAGGACTGGTAACGTTAGACTTAGTACATACTTAGGTAGTGTATTTAAACAAAAGTACAAAAATATGTTTTTGATAATTTTTATTTACTTAAATCACAGATTAATAATAACACGATTTGTAACAAGTAAAATAAAATCTTCGTAAATACACTAAAGTAAATCTTTAAAATCACAGATATACAATAATTTGTTCTTACTGGTTCATTAATGTTTTTCATACTAGGTTTAAAGATATTTATTTCCCATAAGAACTAAATAACAGTTCACTTATAATAAGATACAGAGTTACTTTTAAATAATAATATATAATATTTGCCTCTGGGGCGTTGGTAACGTTATGGGTACATACATGTTTTTTGAGTTTGCTCTTTATATTAATACTATCACATCTCTTTATATTTACCGGTAAATCATTGAACAGTCGTGTTCCCTCCACTAATACTGTTTTTCTGCCGTAATTAGTCCGTGCTCGTGCAGTTATTAGTTGGAATTTGTTTTCACTTCTTGTGTTGTAGGTTACTGCTTTTTATGTAGTTGTATGTTTACTAATAAGTTCAAAATCACAAATTGAGTATGATTTGTCCCCATAAATAGAAAACGAAATGAACTTCGGGCTTGGTGGGGCAAAGTGGAAGTACTTTAAAAATTGTGTATGAAATAGTTTCGAAAGAATTTTTTTTTTGATTTGGTGTGATTATATTTCAGCATTGTTTAATACAGATGGGACACTCCGCAAAATCATTTAAATAAAAAACGACTCTTGCTACGACACGATAAAGTGCAATTCAGGTCGCACAGTGCTAATTACCTACAGTTATATTCACCTAGAAGTTGCGTCTCTTTCTATCGCGTGACTCTTATATCTTCTGACTACGTTACACTCACTGAATTGACTCATAGTTAAATTAATTTTGTCTTGTTACAGATCTAGGAATCCTAAATAGTTACATTACACACAATTCGCTGTCCCCGGCGAATAAAATGGTAATCGTAAAAACAAAATTTTACAGGAAAAATAAAAAACCGTTTTTTTTGTGAAAATCTTATTAACTAATAATGTACACAGCGGAATTGTTCAAATATCAAAAGAAAAGTGATTTTTTACGTTCATTAAAATACCTACCTTAAAATCTTGTAACTTCTAAAATAGCCATAGGAAATGAATGAAAAAAATTGACAGAGTATAATCGGACCTCTTAATATCGAATATGCAATAAGCAGCACATTACCATTTTATTCGCCGGGGACAGCGAATTTATGCTTAATTTGTAGTTAATTTAAAGATACGTTAACAAAAAAAAAAATGCTTTTGAGATTTTGACCCACCTACATAATACATGGATAATCTCACGCCTTCTTCCAATGGGAGTAGGCAGAAACTGCAGAACGCCATCTGCTAAGAGATCCTTGCATACTTCTTTTGCTTCGTTTACGTTCATACATCCCGACCGATAGATTTGACCAACCTTTGGGTCCCTATAAAGAAAATTAATTGTTTCAGATTCTCTCACACTTCACCCAAACCAACAATGTCAAATTAAATCAAAATGGGCACCACCAAGTCTTTTCTCCTAATTCTTCTATTCAAGACATGCTTATGCCAAAACTTAGACCCTTTCTTCCGAAAGATCAATAAAGAAACTGGCAACTTTAGCACCATAGCTGCTCATTTAGCTTGGGAGTCCTCAATAAACCCTGGCAACCCTGAACTGCCCGCTCGCTCAGCTACATATCAGAAAAACCGAATAATCTGGCAAGACCAAACGTGCAGTGAGTTGGCAACACTGTATAATCATCAGTCGTTGAACAGGACTCAACGGAGGCAGTACTATTTATTGTGTAGGGGACCGAAATTTACTTATGATGAGACCAGGTAAATAATAATTAAATAATTCTTTATCTTTTTTATGAATTTCTTTCGATTATTATCATTGCTGCTAGATCATTCCATTTAATGGATGGAGGCATTATTTTCCAACAACAATCTGGTCGCCTAATGTCTTCCTCATTTCCTGATTTTGTCTAGCAAGGAATGTACTATTTCAAATTAATTTTGCAGACTTACAAGCAATCTTTACGAAGAACTACAATCAATCTATTCAGATGCCGAAATATGCATTCCAAGTGACGAGAACATATCAACAAATAACCTAACACAAGTCGAAGCCGCCATCTTGAATTATCTGTCAAACTTCAAACAGTTTTTCAATTTCGAACACGGTGATCCAATTCTTTTTGCCGCTAAAATTGCTGTCAACCGTTTTATTAAAGAAAAAGATATGATTTGTTTGAAAGGCGAAGGAGATTTTGATAAAATTATGGCTTTTTCGAGAAAAGAGGAGGTATTGAGATGGCTGTGGCTAGCTTGGAGGGAGAAAGTAGGACCACCTATGAAGGAACCTTATAGAAAATTGGTTGCTTTTGAAAATAAAGCTGCTAGGCGTAATGGTAAGTCGTACTAATGAATAATACAAGTTGAATACGAAAACAAATAATGAAAAACGTTTTGCTGACATCGTGGATGATTCTGCATGTTTTGAGAGTACCTAAAGTTTTGTTTCACAAGTACCTAACCACCATATTATATCGACGATTGAAAGGCTAATTGATCTAAGCGACATTTTGTAAAACTTGCAGGAGGATGGATTGGTTGTTTTTAAAAAAAAATCGTAATAAGATCTTATTATGATTGATTGATTTAAGTAAATAAAATTCTATCAAATAGTTGTTTTTTTATGAATTTTTTACAAAAAAAATAGCAAGTTTACAAAATGTCGCTTAGATCAATTAGCCTTTCAACCGTCGATATGTACACACGGCTACACATCAAGCTATACATTTCCAGTATAAGCTGACCTCCACAGAGTACTTTTTAATCTGACCTCGCATTGTACGAAAATCCTAAACAATGCGAGATCAGCAGAGTACGCGGCAGCAGCAACGACATTCTGAAGTTAGTTTCGAGTAAATTTCAGTGTCCGTTGCTCTCACTCTGGTTGGGACGGTAAAATAAAATGTTTTAATTGTTATTTATATTTATATTCTTACCCTACTAACATAGTTTATAAGCTCTTGTTGTTACTAACCATAATGGATCATGTTGTCTGACATAAATAAATAAACAGGAAATGTATCGCTTCATGTGTAGCCGTATGGACCAGTTATGATTTTTGATGCCACAGCAAGAGAGGCTGCATTAAAGTAACATTAAAATATTGAGAACGATGGGCTCCCGATATCTTTAATTAATAAATAAATAAAATAAAATAAGCCTTTATTGCTGTTAGAGTTTTAACTTATTTAACTAAACATTACTATTTAAAAGGATTTCCATTTGTTTCTGTCCTTTGCTGTACGTAACCATTCTGGTCCAGCTATTTGCTTCAAATCGTCTTCCCATCGCTTTGTCTGTCTTCCTCTACTTCTTCTGCTTTCTCTAGGGTACCACTTCGTTATTATTCTGGTCCATTTCTCGTTCCTTTCCCTCAGCATATGTCCTGTCCAACGCCATTTTAATTTCCTGCAAACTGATTGAACTTTTCCAAACTTAGTCTTTCCTTTGATCTTTTTTAATTGTATTTTATCCCTTCTTCTTACTCCCAATACGCTTCTCTCTATCCCATTCTGACATATATTTAACTTATTTTGTTTTTGTTCAGATAAGGCCCAAGTTTGACATCCGTATGTAAGACATGGCAGTATGCAAGCATTGAAGACTTTTCGTTTCTCTGCCATAGGCATTTCTTTATTTTTCATTACTTCGCTCAACGACCAGAATCTCTTCCAAGTGTTTGCTATTATTCTTTCTATTTCTTTCTGCATGCTCTGTGTCGGTGATACTAATTGTCCCAAATAAATCTTTAATTATTAGATTCTTATTAGTGTTAAATAAATCAATTACAATAAAATTTAATTTTATAGCAAAAATGTTGGCAGTCATCCTGTAGACCACTTTATAGATATGGGCGTTCTTTTACGTCACTATATTCCATTTGAAATAAGATTAGACATTTAAACAAACCTTTTTTACAGTCCATTCAACCGATTTTGACTTCTATACCGCAGGCATAAGGATGGCATTAAAAGCAAAAAAAGTGGTTACAATACCAATGTTTACTGCAGCTGCCATTTGTCATGCTACCAACGCAATAGAAGTCAAAATTGGTTGAACGAACTGTAAAAAAGGTTTAGTTAAATGTCTAATCTTATTTCAAACGGAGTATAGTTACAATAAGTGGCTACGAAGCATGTAGCCGAATAGCTAGTTTCGAGTCAAACTGTAAACACGTTATTTTGTAAGTAGTTACATTTTCGATGACAGTCCTAAACCTGAATAAAGTATGATAGGAAGTTGACTGCATATGTGGCTACGAAAACTTATTCGTTTCAAAAACGTAAAGCTTGTGATATGTAACCAGTTATACAGGATAAGTTTTATCCAGTGCGCAAACTTTAACACGTGACTTTACTCATCATTATGAACAACTTTTACTATGGGACCAAATCTGAAATCGCGAAAAAAAAATCTATTGTTCCCTACATTTTGACGAGTTATGCGAACATAAATGTAGGGAACAGACGATTTTTTTTTCCCGATATCAGGTTTGGTCCCATAGTAAAAGTTGTTCATAATGATGAGTGAAGTCACGTGTTAAAGTTAGCGCACTGGATAAAAACTTACCCTGTATATTCGTTTCGCAAATAACTGTAATACTTCGATAGAATCACCATGTTGAATCACCAAATAGAATTTGAAAACAATACTAGTTACTAAAATCACGGGTTTTGAAGTCACTATAGTTACGTTACGTTTCGCGAAAATCACGTTACAAACAACCCACCCCTACCACCTTACCTATTTTATGATTGTCATATTGATTCCAGGATACCCAAACATCGGTGCCTCCTGGCGAGATGATCTCGAAATCCCAAGACTGCGCCAAGTCTGCCGACATCTCTACAACGATGTGGTCCCCCTCTATAGTCTACTGCATGGCGTAGTGAGGTTCTACCTGCGGATTTTTTATGGAAAAGTCGTTCCTGAGCGCGGACCTATTCCTGCACATTTGTTGGGTACGTAGACATTATGTAAAATAGAAAAACACTTTTTACAAAAAAATAAAAACCGACTTAAAGTGTAAGTTTTTTTTAAGTCGGTTTTTCTTTTTTGTAAAAAGTTTTTGAAATGAAAACTTATTTAGGCGCGTTGGGCATTTTTGAGATGGGACTAAAACATTGATTTCGCGACACTGTAACGACACCTCATTTTTGTAAACGCGATTGTGCTCTTTTTAACGGACTTCCAAAAGGAGGAGGTTCTCAATTCAACTATATGTTTTTTTTTTTTGTATATTTCTTACGCGATAACTCGGCCAATCATGAATTAATTTTAATGATTCTTTTTTTGTTTGGTAGGTAATACTTCAGAGGTTGGTCCCATATAAATTGAAATAGCTTTGCTTGGGTAGTTTTTGAGTAAGCTTCAATAATACGTATTTTTTCCCACTTAGTACGTGGATGATATGTTAAGTTCCTCTCACTGTTATTTACACAGCAGGTAGTGATATTCGAATTTGTGTGGGGTAAATACCACAACTAAAAAGTAAAAAATAAAAACTTTTTACAAAAAAAATAACAACCGACTACCAAAAAAAACACTACAAAGTGAAAAATAACTTTAATTTCGGAAGTCGGTGGCAAAAAACGAAAATTCGAAACCAAAGACACCGACTTCCGAAATTAAAGTTTTTTTTTTGGTAGTCGGTTGTTTTTTTTTTGTAATAAGTTTTTATATTACGTTACGGATCAATGTTCTATGCAAGTATTTTTACTTTAAAGGTTCTGGAAGTATTTTTTTAAACTGTTCAAGTTTTCACTTCTGTCGGCACTCTCGGAGTGCCACTGTTTTTTTTTTTATGTTTGTTACGCGATTACTCCGCCAATTAGGAATTGATTTTGATAATTCTTTTTTTGTTTGGTAGGTCATACTTTAAAAGTGGTCTCATATAAATTTTATTAACTTTGCTTGTGTGGTTTATAAGTTAGCTTCCTTCTCCTCTTAAAGAATCGCCTGTGGGGACGAAGACTAACCCTGTTACAATACTTTCTGACTTCTGTTTTCGATCTTACTCATTGCTGTTAGTACAAAACAGTTGCGAAGGCCCTATTACGAAGCCTACGCCATCTGTTTGTATGTTAAAGGGCTGTATCTTTTTACCCGTACGTAATAGGTGTCCAGTTGTTCAAAGAATACGTATTAGAATGGCTTCTCTCATGGCAAATTTAATGTATCAAATTCGTTACGGAGTAATTTTTTGGGCAAATTCCTGCGAAAAAATAACATTTTTATTAAAGCACAGAAGAGGTGAATTAGATCGATATTTAATCATAAACCAACGGAAACTTGCAAACTGCATTTAATTGAAAAATGCTACTACACCATTGACGAATTCCTTCTTTACAAAATGTAATAAACTAAATGATAATTATGTATTTATGTTAGAAAATTCAAAACTTGACTTATTAATTGTGTTTTGAATACTTATTATAATAATTAATTGTATTCTAAATGTTTATTATAAAAATTGATTGTATTCTTAATATTGAAATTTTTGTTAATTTGTATGTCATATCGATTTTAGGTGAGCAGTGGTGGCGAGTTGTAGGTCGTAGGTTCGAACCTAGACAGGCGCTTTACTTTGTGTAAATTATTTCATCACCACTGCTCTCAAAACGGTGAAGGAAAACATCGTGAGGAAACCGGCAAGTCCTAGAACCAAAAATTCGAAGACATGTGACATCTATCAACCCGCACTGGGCCCGCGTGGTGGATTACGGCCCACTCCCTCTCACAGAGAGGAGGCCTGTGTCCCTCAGTGGAAACATTTATAGGCTGATGATGATGATGATCGATTTTAAATTCTTATATTGTTGAATAGTGTATGCCCTAATGGGAGTTTTTGAGTTACCGTAACCTAACTATAAGACCTACTGTATCACTAAAAGTCACACTAATAAATACTTTAATTTGACTTCGTTTATACATGGATTTCTATAAATCAAAATTGATCCAGCTTCATTGTCAGATTCTACCTATACTATCTTCGTGTTGACTCGTGAGTGACGTATCAATCAATGTTACCATAAGTTTTACGTGTCATGAATTCGTCATACGACACTTAATAATTTTTTTAATACAGCTTCCATAAATCATAATGTTTTTTAGAAAGAGGGTTCTGCCTACGTCCTTAAAATAATCCGTTAATCGACTTTTTCAGCTGTCGTGGCAAGAAAGGCTGCGCCCATTATTTTTCAAGAATCACACGGAACATTAAACAGTGCGAATTCTTAATTACTCAGGACGCTTGCAAACAATTTTCTTAATGTTCCTCGGGAATCATCGCATTTCCGAATACAAACGAATGCTGATTTCCATGTCCATCAATTATTAGATTTATCGTGTATTATAATTTGAATTCAGAACTAAGTACTTTATTGTTGTTTTGTTTTGATTTCCGTGTGAACTATAAAGAGCTGTAAAACAATTTTATGCCTGCGACTTTAGCAGCTTTCCTCCCATTTTTTTAATAAATTACATTAAGTTAAAAGAGTATTAACAACTCTATATACTTCCAAGTCGATTGAAAACGTCTGGTCTGAACCATAGATAATACACGCACCACGTGCAAAGGGTAGCTGACAGAAATCCGATGACTGACGAAACACGAAGTTTACCGAGGGATTTTAACAAATAGTTACACTTGTAATTTAATTTCGTCATTTTAATCATTTCAGGTAATCTTTGGTCACAAAACTGGGAACCATTGGCTGATCTTCTACTACCACAGACTATAGATTTGGATGAGAGTATTAAGAAGATGAATTGGACTGTAATGCATATGGTTAGTTACACAAGAATAATCTAACTGCAGCGATAGTCTCGCCGTGCCACCAAATTCAATAGAAACTCTAACGGCGATATCATCACGGCGATTATTTGAAGGCACAGCGTGACTTTCGCCGAGATTCTCTCGTCCATGAAGATGGCGCCTTATTCACATACATACATAAACTCTCGCCGTCTTCCCATAATAATCCATAGTAATAATCTAATCTTGATAATAAATTTCTCAGACGACCCCTTTACCCTCCTCCAGGAGAGCAGTAGGGAAACCAGCACAGTGTACAAAATCAGACGCCTCCCGTCAGTTCGACCTCGCCGCCGAGGTCCTTTGCGATCGCGACCGCGTCCCCGAGTAAATGATACTCCCCCCCGACCCTTGCTCGAAAACGAAGTGCCAGCAGTTGTTGCAGCTGAGCACGTAGCTTTATATTCCCCGACTAATAATCATGATTAAAACTTTGATCCAGCCCGTCCCATCCTTGATGTCCTCCCTCCGGTTGATGCCCTAAGCCGAGGTTCGTACCCCACAGGGGGTGCCCTTAGCGAGCGTTCACCTAGTTTTAATTAGCATAGTTGAATAACCCCTGGCTGGAGGTTTTAAGTGTAGTAGCTTAAGGCACCCACAGGAAAGCCCGGTTAACTAGTCATGATCTCAAAGCTCAACTACGAGATGCCCTAACTAAAAAAAGGTAATAAATTAGCCACCAGCAGCTAGCTATTTGCTAGTTGTTTTCTTTGGGCCCATAAATTATTATAATTATAACAATTTAAAAGTTTATAAAGCTTTTTTCGTTTAGATTAAAAGCAACAAAGTCAACCTAAACCAAAGCTAAAATTAATTAGTTGCTCCAAACTGAAATAAAATTGATTGACAAACACGAATCCTTTAGTGTCAATAAAAAAAACTATTACGTATTCCTGCAACAAAAATTATGTAATATTGATTTATTAACAAACTTAATAACTAAATTAAATGTGTAGGACATGTAAGTTATAACATAATTAATGAGCCACATAATTTTTTGTTTAGAAAATTCTAATTGTTTGACACAACTATTATACAATAATTAGAGATGGGCCGAATGTGGTTTGAACCGAATTCGAACTTCGGCCGAACATTCGGTAAAAATGAAAAGTTCGGCCTAATTTCGGCCGAACTTCGGTTCAATTTCGCGCGCTTTCTCGAGAGCGATACGTCGTGACTTGTTTACGCGTTTACTTCAATTATTATAATAATAATAATAATAATCCATTTAATTCAGGCGACAGAGGCCCATAAATAAATACCTTAACCTAAACATACATATTTGTTAAAATTATAAACAAATCTTGTGTTAGTAAATAAGGCTTAGACTATGTTAGTAGCACTTCACTATGCACTAGCATGACTTAGTGCCGTCTTGTGGAACTTGTCCGCGGAAGCGACGGAACACCACGTCCTGTGGCCAAAAGTCTTCTTGCATGACGAGGGGCAGATAAAAGTTCGGTACACGCACGACGAACGCCTTGAAATTGACGTTCCGGTGCGACTCTAATAACTGCACCCTCGGCGCGTACCTCGTCTTTTGGCGCACGTACTCCACGATGTCTTCCGCCTTAGTGGTGTAGTGCAGGCGGGAGATGTACACCGGTGTGTTAGGCTTTGCGGCACGCAGGCTCACATCGGAGCCCGTAGGAGCTTTGCCGCAGCGGTTCTTGTTCGTTCGCGATCGGCGCTTCCTCCTTTGCACCGTCACGAAACCATCATCATTATCAGCCAAATTCGGTGCCTTCTCAGGCAAGGGCTTGATAATAGGAACGCCAGGGGCACTCGCGGTGACGCTAGCGAAATCCCTTTGTAGGGGTTTCGCCAGGGCTGCAGACACTGGCAGCGGGATAGGGCGCGGGGCTCGGGCGGCGATACACAGAGGAGCCGCGGTGACGAGCACGGAGCTGCGGGGCGCGCCGGTGGGGCGCTCTGCAAGCTCAGCAATCGACGTATGCGCTGGCGACGAAACTGCTGACGCGGAATTCGACAACGATACATCGAGGCCGGCTCCGCGACATGTGTTTACGTTTGACGCATCGACAGGTGACCTAATTACCGCCACACTGTTGCGCAAATCGCTAACTTCATTACGCAAATCAGTGACGGTGTTTTGGGAGGCGTCTAATTTCGTTAGCACATCCGCGAGGCGGGCCTTCAGAAAGACAATGTCCTTCAGAAGGCTGGTTACATCGACGTGGTCGAAGGTGACGGGAGGAAGCTTGTGTAGCTCCTTCGCCACAAACGTCGGCACATCGTCAGGGTCGGTCTCCTTGAATAGCGCGATTATATCCTGCAGGCTCCTCTTAGTCCCGTCACGCCGGCGGGACACCATCTGGTCGCGCTTGTTCAGCACACTGTACAACAACAGCTTGGCAGCAGCTATGTCATCCTCGCTGAAGTTCGTTGCGCAGATCTGGACAGCAGACACCTCGTCCATCACATCCAGCTTCTGCTGCAGGAACGCCAGCAGCTCATTCGCCACTAGTTCACTACTCATGGCGGGTAAATTACGAGCGACAGCTTGCGCTGCGCTAATCGAAATAAAGAAAACTCAAACGCGTCCGCATCGGAACGCGGCACAAGCGAGACTGATTATTGCTAGATGTACCCCGCCCGCACACCGCGCTTCCACCGCGTGGCATAATAAGAAGAACAGATTTTCTAGACTAATCAGAAGAACTGATTTAATTTAAGGTTGACATTTGCAATATTCCTAAATAAAATAAATGCCCATGAGTGAGTAAAAGATATAATTTTATTTTACAGTAATGCTATTCTAATTCTATAAAATTTCAGTCAAAATAGTGCAAGTAGGTATTATTTTTCTTGTGCCGAATGTTCGGCATCTGAACCGAATTTCGGCCGAATGCCGAAGTTCGGTTGAACCGAATGTGAACCGAATTTCGGCCCATCCCTGACAATAATACAACTACTAACGAACAATTTTTTTTTTCTGTTGGGTATCTCATAGCTGACCTCTGAGGTCATGACTATTTAACCGGTCAATCCTGTGGGTGCCTTAAGCTGCTAAACTCAAAGCCTCCAGCCAGGTCCATACAAACCAAGCTTATAAACTAGGTGAACGCTCGCTTAGGGCACCCTCTGTGAGGTACGGCACACCTCGGCTTAAGGCGTTTACCGGGGTGAGCACATCAAAGACGGGACGGGCTGGACTAACGAACTAAGTAATCAGTTTCTTTATGTACCTTTAGGCAAGAAGAGCAGAAGATTTCTACCAGTCGCTCGGTTTGCCCGCCATGACAGATACGTTTTGGCGCGAATCTGTGTTTGCGCGGGAAAACAACAGTGACACGCGCTGTCACGGCACTGCGGCGGATATGTTTCAAGATGGCGACTTCAGGTTAGTGTTACCAATAACTTGGTAGTCATATTTTTAAGAAGTTTTTCTTAATCTATCGTACGTCGCCATAAACTAACATTTGCATTTATTTCAGACTGTTATATTGCTCAGATACATCAAAAGAAGATTTCTATGTATTACATCATGAATTTGGTCATATTCAATACTACATGGCGTATGAAAATCAACCAGCTTTGTTTAGGGTGAGTACAAAAAAAAACTCTAAAATAATAAACAAGAAGTCAGCTTATTGTTTGGCTTGTATGGCAGTAGCGTCCATCGTCATTAGTGACGATGAACGCTACTGAAGATGCCAAACTCGTAGCCTAATTCTGGACTGCCTCTATACATTTCCATTAACATGCTTAGAAGAAGAACAAGAAGCGAATGCTAACAAGAAGCTAATGCTGCTATGCTGCAAGAATAAATGCTTAATTTGGACTGAGCTGATGTGTAATTTTCAGCCCATTTTAACGCCGTCCTTTGTGAAAATTTTATTAAAATATACAAAGTGTTATTGTCCAAGTAAATACAACTAACTATATACAGAGGAAAAAATAAAATAAAATATAGGAACAAATCATTGGGCATCGAAAAATTCATCCACATCGCTGTCAGTGGGAAAGGTGCCCAAAAGGCTGGCAGCATTGCCA
The DNA here is from genome assembly GCA_963680765.1 of Agrochola lychnidis. Lineage (NCBI taxonomy): Eukaryota > Metazoa > Arthropoda > Insecta > Lepidoptera > Noctuidae > Agrochola > Agrochola lychnidis. The sequence continues at coordinate 6,937,081 of OY796874.1, read as the reverse complement.
CGTTGTATAGCAATGCTAATTTTTTCGCCTAAAAATTGGCCAACCCTCTGGTCACGTGAAGAGTCGACCAACCGCTTGGCGATGTCCCGGAATAATCGATGAGCACTCGGACCCCATGGCTCTAGTGTTTCAACCACAAACAGTTCAAAAATATAGCTACCAGTAAGGTTGTTATATTTGCGCCATTTAAGGTTTTTTGCACCTGCAGCAACCGCCCCAGCACAACTCGCCGTGCTAGGAAGATGGGATGGCGCGAGGGTGTCAACACAGGTTGCGTCCCACAACTAAAGCCTACCCAACTTCCAAGGCATAATGGTCATTCCGTCTGGCCTCTTCCCATCTTCGCGTGCCAAGCCATTGGATTCTAAAACAGCTGGCACCCCGGTGACAAGAGCCCGACGGATAATGTCATTAATGCTTGCGTGTCGTGCCAACCGACCAACGCCGTCCTAATGTAAGATTTCTATAGATACATATATTTAGAAAACAGTTCGTGGCTAAGTAATAACAGCCGCACAGGTCGATCCATCAGATAAAGCTACGCTTGCCGAGGTTGGTCCGTGGATGGGTGACCATCTTTACTTGCCGAGACTCCTTCATGCCTCGGAAAGCACGTTAAGCTGTTGGTCCCGGCTGTCATTCGTGGATCTTTGTCAGTCGTTACGGGTCGCCAGAAGCTCGAAAGTCTGACTACCAGTCTTACCAAGGGGTATCGTATTACCCAGTAACTGGGTTGTAGAGGTCAGATAGGCAGTCGCTCCATGTAAAATACTGGTATTCAGCTGGATCCGGTTAGACTGGAAGCCGATCCCAATATTGTTGGGAAAAGGCTAGGCAGATTGATTGAAATAGATTTAGAAAACAGATGCAAACAGTCGCTTATTTAAATTATCTCGAAGAAAATTCTCAAAGGTTACCTCTTGGTCCATAACCACTTTGAAGCGTCAAGTCAGCATGCGAAAGTAATACAGTTTCTTTTACAGCAAGCCAACACAGCCCTTCACGAGACTGTAGGAGACACCATCATGTATGGAGTACTAACACCACAACATTTGAACAGACTTGGTCTTATCAACGACTCCTTACTATACACATCTAATTATAACAATGCAGAAAATCCTGTTATTGAAAACTTATCTAATACTGATGACGAAAATAATGTTGTTAATAAAAAATCGAAGGATGAGAAAGATAATAACATAGACGATGATACAAAAGAAATAGAAGACAAAAGTCAAGAAAAAATACTAAAGGACCTAATAAGAACAGTAAATACAAAAGAATATTATGCCACTGTTAACAAATTAGAACCAGAAAAGTTTTTCCCGTTTATAGAACGATTGCACAAAATTGATGAAAAAGATATTTACAAAGATCCTCCTAAATTATTCGAAGACAAAGATATAACAACGGATACAATACTTTTACTAAGACAAGCGTTAAATAAACTTCCACAAATACCATTTTCTCTACTAATAGATGAATACAGGTGGAAGTATTTTGAAGGTGGTTTGAAGGAAGAGAATCAGGAGTTCTGGGCTATGGCGAAGGAATTGCAGGGGGTGGCACCACCTGTTTTTAGGGGCGAAGAGTATTTTGATGTGGGAGCTAAATTCCATGTGCCGGATAATACGCCATACATCAGGTATTTCTATCAGCTAACTTATTAAGTGTGTGTTACAGTGGGGGATGATCATATATTGACGCGTCATATTCGTGAACAGGCGCCGGAAGTTGAGACTGGTCATCTCTTATCTGCCAGGGCTTTTTTTAAATCTTTTATTTTCAATTGCTTTCGATTATTTTTTGTACATTGTTCTCACATATAGAAGCAACAAGAATAATGTACCCAGGATTTTTGTAATATCTATATTTAAAAGAGTGTCCTTGGAGTTTCTTGCCCGTTCTTATCCATAGAGATCTATGTTTTGGAATGGACAACTAGCTTCAACTTTCTGACTAACTGACCAACTCTTTGACAATTCAAAAGTGCCTGTAAATGGTTTAATTGAAATAAATGCTTTGAGTTTGAGTTTTGAGTTTGACTGGCTCAAAAGCGTAGAAGCTAATAAAAAGGGGTTATTCAGTAATGGTGTTAATGTGAGCTGAATAGATAGATTCTATGAATTTTCTTGTTTATATTTTCTCGTGGATTTAGGCTTTTTTACATGTTCAATCTGTCGGTCTAGTCATGATGAATTTGAATGATTTTTGGTATTTGATAACACGATAAAACAAAAAACATTTTACAAAAAAAAAAAACAATCGACTTTTTTCGTTTTTTATCACCGACTTCCGAAATTAAAGTTATTTTTCACTTTGAAGTGTTTTTTTTTTGAAGTCGGTTGTTTTTCTTTTTTGAGGAAAAGTTTTTATTTTTCACTTTTTTGTTGTGGTACCTACCCCACACAAATTCGAATACCACTACCTGCTATGTAAATAACAGTGACAGGAACTTGTTATATCATCCACATACTAAGTGGGAAAAAATACGTATTATTGAAGCTAACTGAAAAACTACCCAAGCAAAATTAATAAAATTTATATGGCGCCAATTCTACCAAAAAAAAATAACATCAAAATCAATTTATAATTGGCAGAGTAATCACGTAACAAACATACAAAAAAAGAAGAAAAACATACAATCGAATTGAGACCCCTCCTTTTTGAAGTCGGTTAAAAATACGCGTGTAATATAGTCAAACTATTTAAATCCTTGCCTTTTTGTCCTGCCAGATATTTCCTAAGCAGCTTCCTACAACACCAACTCTTCGAGAAGTTATGTAAAGCGGCAGTGTTCGGTCGTCGCAGCGCTGAAGGACCTGTTCCAGAGTCCATTAAATTGACCAGATGCGACATATACGGCTCTAAGGCTGCTGGGAAGATCTTGAAGTAAGTAAACATAACACAGACTGGGTTGTGCTGTAAATGTCAGAAAGGCTCAGAGATCCTTAGTATTAAAGTAAAGTATACGCAGCCTTTTGGGCTTTAGATACTGAGTCTGTAAAAAAGAAAAGAAAGAAAGAAAAAACGTTTATTTGCGGTAAACATGACGCAGAAAAAAATTGTTTGAAATACAAAAATGAGATAAGGTGAAGCATACGTCACATCCACGCAGATCGGCTATCGCTCAGCATTATGCTGCGACCCTATGCAAGACAGAGCCTCAGCGCTGGTTTTCAGCGACAGCCGGCGCCGACGTAATGACGTCAACTGGTGCAGCAAACAAATATGACGCTGTACCAATACAGCATACTTAAAGAAAAATAATTTAAAAAAATATATAATGTGATACAATATACTAAATAAATGTAAAAAGATAAAAAAATAAGAAATGAAATGGACACACTTTATTCTATGTTACGTTCTACGCCTTATTACAGTCGAGATCAGCAGTTTATCTTCTGTCCCACACTAGGCTGCGAGGCAAAGAAGAGATCTCGATACTCAACTTACTCAATTTGGTCAAGAATTTCTTAGGTAACCATCCCGCTCTATTAAATTCAACTAGCAGATAATTGTATCTGTTTTACTTTTACAGAGATTTCATGTCCCGTGGCCACTCACAGCACTGGAGTGAAATTCTGGAAACAACGACAGGCGAACACGACATATCCGCAGCAGCTCTCAACAGATACTACCGCCCTCTATACGATTTGTTGGAGAAATTCGTGCGCGCGCATCGCGTTCCTATTGGCTGGTGATTTACTGGTCTATTTTCTAATTTATTTTTATATTTTAAAAATTGTTCTGTTACTTTTATCTAGTCAGATAATAAATAATCTTGTGGGATAATCTAGTGTCTAGTCAAATCAATGTCAACAAAACATAATAGGGATGATGCCTGGGCTAAAAAAAAAAAAACGTGTGGCACTCGGGGACTGCCGCGGTAAAGCATAGCATTTGTAACCTCCATACTTCCTATTTGTCAACGCTACACTTGGGATGATGACGTGATGACATAAAACAAAAATTACGTTCCCATGACAACATCACGTTGTCATGGGAACCGTCATTACATGGTAGGCGGAGTGGGGGGTGTTAGGTTTTATTTTCGTTACGTTACGGAATTTCTTGATTCGGTCGCCGCACTCAAAGCCCGCGATAAAAACTATGCAATAGCTTAAAACTATTTATTGCGTCAGTCAGATAATAAAAGAATATTAGACACGTATTTTTTTGCTTCATCACAAATCTACATACTCGTGACGTCATGGCACATTTTAACTTAATGTATCGCTGTAATCTTTTGATAGCGTAAAAAAAGAAAAAATATGTGTCCAATATTTTTTAATAATCTACAAGACGGGCAAAAAAAATATGTTTAGTCAGCATCCCTATTACTGTATTTCTATTTTAAAGTGAAACTTTTATTACATCGTCTCAAACTTTTTCGTCTGTGTGTTGCATGTCGTGTGACGGTCGGCCGCGGAGTAGGGATAAAGTGAAAAGCGCTCGTCAGAGCAGCCAAGGCTAATATGGCGGCGCCTATAGTTCGCTTAAAAGTTTCACTTTTACCGTGGTTTCATAAAACCACACAATCCTTTTTTTCTTAATGTCCGGCAAACTTCGTGTTTCGGCAGTCGTCGGATTTCTATCAGTTGCCCTTTGCACTTGGTGCAGACCGGACGCTCTCAATCGACTTAGAATATATAGAGTTGTTAATACTATTTCAACTTAATGCAATTTATTTAATAGATGGAAGGAAAACCGCTAAAGTCACAGGCACGACAGATAAGAAAATAGTTTTACAGCTCTATGTAGTACACACGGAAATCAAAACAAAACAACAATAAAGTACTTAGTTCTGAATTCAAATACAAATACAAACAATAAATCTAATAATTGATGGACATGGAAATTAGCATTCGTTTGTATTCGGAAATCCGATGATACCCGAGGGACGTTAAGAAAATAGAAATACTTGTACAATACGGCCGATATAACTTGGCAGGTCTGAACATAGGCACTACGAATATTGGCACATGTTCTCTCACTCACACTCGCCTCATGTCACCATTTGAAATGCTATGACCAAGATTATTTCTGGGTTTTTTTTTTTTTTATATACACATTGACATTAATGATTTTTATATATACAATGACATGAATATTTACTTTTAAAGTATTATATTATTTTAATTATTGTGAATGTGAAGACTATGTGGGTCATTCCTTTTTGTTTTGTTTTTAAGTTAAGTTTTCAGTTAGTTTTAATCATGGTCTGACAGTTTGAGTAATTTATGTGGCCTACACAAATGTCCTTTTTTTGGTATTGTTCGTCGAATCGTTGAGCTCCTTAAATTCTGAGTTGAGCTACACGATAACTGACAAATGCGTGCACTGACTGGACAGACCCTCTCAATCTGTGTGATGCTTTCCTCTAAAGACCACTTCAGACACCAATCCACATGGCCTTCACATGATCTGACCAAGATTATGTCTGGACTTTAAAAGAGACTGTGACCTCTGAGTTTGTTTCGGCCTTTCTTCTCAGAGTAGTCAGTTAGGAAACGCCGACCTCATCTAGTTTTTAAAATATGATTGAAGTGTAAAAGTGTTTGTACAAACCTACTTACAGAAATAAAATCATTTATCATTTATCATTTGGTTCCTAAAAAATGTTATTGCGCGGAGTTCGGAACTGCCAAGTTATATCGCCCGTGTAGTACTTAATATTTATTTCGCTTTGTGAAAATATTATGATATAGCAGAAAAATTAGGTAATGTACGTACTTATGGCATCTGTCCTGTCCCACCGCCAGCGATTAACGAGTAGCGAGTAGAGCTAGTAACTGAAAACGAGTTGGCGAGCAGCGAGTGTGTAGTTCCGATAGTTTTGTTGCTGGGCTATCAGCGAGTGTCCGAGTGCGACGGGCGATTACTCGCACTACTCGCTCGCGGCGGCGGCGGTTAGTTCACGTTTAGTTTCACCGTCACACTGCCAAGCGAGCATCGCTGAGCAAGTATCGCTAAGCGAGTATTATCTTTGATAGCTCTTATCGACAAACTAGTAGAGCGATTCCTCACCGGCGGTGTGAACAGACAGCGATCAACTATTAATATATGCATATCTTTTATTTACACGGAATGTATATCTATTGTACGTTTCTTGAGCGAGAAAATAGCCGATAGTTAGTCGCTGCCTCGCCGGTGGTGGGAGAACAGGGCGACTAACTAGAAGCGAGTAGAGCTAGCAAATAAAACGAGTTGTTTTATGCATAAAGTACGCGCCGGTGACGAGCGATTACTCGCTGGTATGCGTATGTAACTATGTACCAAGCGTAAGTCACTCAGCGAGTGTTCTGTCCCCCAAGCGAGCGTCGCTGGGCCAGAACTCTCTTTGATAGCTCTTGTCGCTGCGTCAAACGAGTACTCGTCAGCGATGTGAACAGTCAGTGACCAACTACTAAAAACATAGTCTAGCCACGCTAAGTCTGCATAAGTAAAAAAACGGTGGAATTTGAAAAGCTAAAGACGGCAACACCATCCTGTCCAACAAAAAAAGAATTTGATACTTTATTTGTCTTTTTGTTTTTGATTGGTTATTTTGTTTATATTCTATATTCTGATTTATTCCTGGTAAAGAATAGTCACTTTAGCACGATGCAATGTGGATTTGATACAGTTTTGTCATCGTGTGGATTTAAAGCATAGGTACGACATAGTCTATTACACATAATCTGCAAATCACATTATGCAAAATATCAAAATCATTAGATCTACTTACAACCCCGAAACTGACTTAGCTGACTGATGTAAAAATATACCATATATTAAACTTTTTTGGGGTTGCCTATTTATTCCATTGCAGATTTAGCGTGGCCAGACTCTTTTACTTAAACGTGACCTACAACAATTTGTACGTTTCTTGAGCAAGAAAATTGTTAATAGCTATACTCCATTTGAAATAAGATTAGACATTTAACTAAACCTTTTTTACAGTCCGTTCAACCGATTTTGACTTTTATTGCGTTGGTGGCATGACAAATGGCAGCTGCAGTAAACAGTTGGTTTGTAACCACTTTTTTTGCTTTTAATGCCATCCTTATGCCTACGCAATAGAAGTCAAAATCGGTTGAACGGACTGTAAAAAAGGTTTGTTTAAATGTCTAATCTTATTTCAAACGGAGTATAGTCGCTTCCTCGTCAGCGATGGGACAGGTACTAATTGTAAGCTTTTGTTGTTAAAGATCGAATAGTGTAAAGGTGTGTCCAAACATTGAGCGACAATCGTACGCGGCTGCCGCGCGCGGCCTGCCGCGCTGTGTTTGGACGACTGCCGCGCGCGAACGCTTCTGTGTACCTGCCGCGCACAAATATTTCTAGGAAACATTCGTCACTAATTGTGTCTGGACGTATTAAAGGGTAGGCAGATTGATATTGCCAACTGAAGCGCGCGGCGTGTCTCAGATGTGCCGCGCAGTACTGTCGCGCAAAAGACTAAAGTCTTAACTAGAGCGCGGCAGAAATGTGTCCTGCAAACGCCGCGTGATGCTGCCGCGCTCTTGCCGCTCAATGTTTGGACAAACTTTTATATTTATTATAAGTAAATAAATAATATCATTCGTTGTTAAAAATCCTATGGCAAACACTGTGTTGTAAACTTTAATGAAACACTTGTTTAAATTAACAATAAATACAATTTATTAAATTAACATTAAATCATGTATATCAACAACGATTTTTGTCTCCGTTAAATAAAAAAAATCTTAAAATTAGTTTTAACAAAAAATAGAAAAAAAAATGGTACAAAATAAATTAAAAGCAGAATAACTTACTTCAAGCGCTTTTTAAATTAATACTTAATTAATTTATTTACATTTAAAAATGGTAGAAAATGTAAAAAATCTTGTAAAAATATTTTGTTACGTATTTACACATAGCAGGTATTTACAAAAGGCGTAAGATATTTTTAAAACATCAGAGAATGAAGAAACTAGTTAGTCACAAACAGACTACGCAAATTATAAGAAATTATAAGAGATTATCTTTATCTTTACAAATAATGTTTATACAATAAAGATTATCATAGTATTTGAGTCAAATAAGTAATATTGTTTAATTGATTCTGTATTCACTTTGAAAGTTTTGCACAATACTGGGCAAGAGTATTGCACAGACCTGTGCAAAATTTTTGCACAAATCGGTACACAATTTTTGCCTAAACCTGGACAGGAGCTTTGCACAAAATGTTTGTGACCAACAAACCAACTACAATCTCCACGCTTTAAAATAAGGCACTATTATTATAATATTATTATAACTCCATATTTTATTAATATTGCAATTTTAGCGAGTATTTATGCAACAATATTTCACAATGAATTTAATATTTTATCACAATAAAACCTTAAATATAAACGAGTATAGAAAACAGGTGACTTTTTGATAGTTTTTTTTTTTTTTCAGAAAAATAATATAAAAATGGTAATTCTATTGACTATTTGGTGGAATAGAGTTATCTACTAAATGTAAGTCGTTGGTAATATACAAATATTGACATGAACTTTTTGTCGTATTCAGTACGACAGTTGGTTTATTTCGTTGTTTTTTCCTGCAGTGTATTTTATATTAACACACAATTATTTTATAATAAACACACATTATTAACCGATCGCGACCGAGCCCAAAAGGATGGTATTGTTTTATTTATACACAGTACTTTTGCAAAGTATATCTACATTTTAAATGGTTGAATTTCAAGACAAATATTTTGTTGTTGTTATTTACCACTGAATATAATATTAAATTAAAGCATTGGATCGAACGTACACATTTAATTGAAAATATAAACTCTTTTCATTTTGTGCTACTTATTTTTATACGTTTGCATAGTTACCCTTTGAATATCAAATCTGTCGCTAATACGACAAAAGGCCAATTAATAAATGTCTACGACATTTGATTTACAAAATACGACAATTTCGTTACATTGAATTAATGACATTACCAATGTTTAAGGCCTTTCCGCATCGACTCACTGAATATAATTAAATGAACACTAAATATGATTAAAATATTTAATTTTTGTCTATCATTTACCGAAACACAGATACTGAGTGACGTTTTAACAACGTTTAGCGTTAATTATATTTTGTGAGTCGTCAAACAAACCAGTCTAAAAAAGTCGACCTCTATTTCCAAAAAATACCACTCAAAATGGCGCTATTGTGCCTAAAAGTTAACCCAACGGCTTAACACTAAAATTTCACTACTTAAAATTTAGCACAAAATTCAGTAGCCAATCAAAATTATTGAAGTCTTAGTCTAACTTTTAACCACACTAGCGCCACAGGGCACTCTGGGCAAACACTCAAAAGTTTTATTATCACTTCACTTCTATCGATGCTATGACAGTGTTGTAGCATGGGAAATCCAGTCTACCGTGTGGGCAACTCTATGGTATATGCCCGGTTGACCCCTGCTGGCACAGGAATATCCAGCGGAGACGACGCCTATGAGGTACCACCGTCCTGCCCGTTCGAGCATGAGCGGCCCTCCGCTGTCACCTTGACAGGAATCTTTGCCACCGCCCCGGTAACCCGCGCACAGCATTTCGGGGTATATCACTACGTTTATACCTGGAATTTGAGAATGAAGCTGTTAAACAATGTACTTGAAATATTCGCGCAAGATCTTTAGTCAGTTGGTTCTGAATTCAAACCAATATTGGAATGTAGCTCCAAAATATGTAAGAGCTTCTCGTAATTTCTCAAGATTATCACCAAACACAAATCAAAACCAGTAGAAACAGTTCTGTTTTTAGACATAGTTGAGCAGCCTACTGGAAACTATGTATTTTCACTAATCATTCTTCCTTGTTTCTTTTTATGTCAGGACCAAAACAAGTAACAAGCCTTTAGAGTAAACCTCGTTATAGACCTCTAACACAGTAGGATTCTATAGCCGTACAAATGATTGAATCGAAAATACTACTATCCTATTAATCCTAACTAATATTATACTGCGAACTGCGTGACTTTGTTTATTTGTTCATTTTTAACGCTTTCATTTTTTGTTTATTATACTGTGGCCGCATCTGCGTATATCGTGACGAAGCTTCGCACAGTGATACGATAGACGCAGATGTAGATAGATAGAATATTCTTAATTATATATGTCACGGCTAAAACCCGAAGTGCGGCTACACCTAGTTTTAGCCGGCTACAACTAGGTGCGGCCGGTAGCAGTTGGTTAAATTTAGTTGTAGCAAATGAAAATGGTTGAAGAGTAGGTTAGGTTAGGTTAGAACTGTGACCACATAACACACCGCACGAGCCGAGCGAGCGAAGCGAGCGGTGCCGCGGCAGCGGCCGGCGAGTGCCAGGGTCCATTTAGGCAAGTTTAACTAACTGCTACCGACCGCACCTAGTTATAGCCGGCTAAATCTAGGTGTAGCCGCACTTCGGGTTTTAGCCGTAACATATACACCATAAAAATTACAGACATTAACTTAGAAACTAACCAACCATTATCGGCTATCGTCGCGATAGTTCGGGCCGCGTAGCACTTCGCCCGAGTGGCGGTACATAATAAACATGGCGAAGCCGCTAATGTGACCACAGCATTAGCGCGATAACTTTTTAGCGAACAAAACATACGAAGCTTCGGCACGCATTGCTTTGTCACTATAGACGCAGACGCAGGCACATGAGTAAACCATGGCCTGAAGGACATAGAATACTTATTATCCCGATATTCCCACGGGATAGAGACTTATGCGGGTGAAACCGCGGGGCGCAGCTAGTTATGGATGAATTAGATACATATGAACAAAGTTTAAAGCTAGGGATTTCCTAAGACTGTGGTAGCGGCCGCATAGCATACGAAATTTAACGTCGACTGACGTCACTAAAACGTTATTTTATGTAAGTTGGTGTGTTACCCTAGAGAGCGGTTTTTAACATCGAAAAGTCAAACCCCGCTGCCATAATTTTCATGCCGGCTAATTTTCACTGCAGTCGTTATGTAGCGGCCTAAGAAGAGCTCGATTTTAAAATTGAGAATATTCGTTTCGCACAAAATATTAACTTAGGCTTATATCTCACTAGGACACCATGGTGGCGCAAACATGGTCACGCTGCCAGAAAAATGTACACAGTTTTATGGTGGGTGGTTATAACATTAATTTTACATTCTGTGAACACTTGAACTCACACACTGACTGATTAGTATTAAGTACTTGTTAAAATTTTAGGAATATCGTATACTTTTACAATGTTTGAAAATATGTGAGCACCATTGCATCTATCACATAATTAATTTATCTGTCATTGCTTCATTTTTAAATTCTTTTTACCTATCGTGGTATACTAATCTTAAGCCAGGTGCATCGTCTTCACATATAATTTTATAATTGACTCGTTGGTCTAGTGGTCGCAAGCGCTACTGCTAAGCATGAGGTCCTGGGTTCGATTCCCGGGTCGGGCAAAGTGTTATTGGGTTTTTCTATCTGAAATTTCTCAGTAGCAGCTCGGAGTCTAGATTTGTGCCCGGTTGATGGCAATAGGCTCGCCCCCTATTACATGGGACTTAAACATAACTGGCGAAATGTGGGTGTACCTGCTACAGGGACACCTCTGCCCAACCCTTCAGGGAAACAAGGCGTGATGTTATGTGTATATACAAAATATTTTAAAAGAGTTACGGTGGAGTTTCTTGCCCATTCTTGTCCATACGAAAACTATATTTTGGAAAGGAAGACTAGAATCAATTCTACTCTTTGTAAATGACGTTCAAAAGTGCCTTTTATGTGCCTATAATTTAAATAAATTATTTGACTTTGTATTTGGTACCTCACCAGGCGTCCAATCGGTCACGCAACCAACCATATATTTTTAGCAGTCCAACCATGGTTGCGCCGCCACTGGTGTCCTAGTGAGATAGAGTCCTTAGTAAGTCAATATTATGATGCGAAACACACCAACTAAAAGTAAATAGTACGAATTTTCGTTACGTTACGTTTACTCCGCGCGTTCGTACTACGCCCTCTGGTGTCTGAAGTGATTCGTTTTGTTGAGCTATGGTAAAGAAAATTAAGAGGTACATACCATTAGCCCGATGCCACCTCTCGCAGACCCTGTTATCCAGTACCGGCACATCCACCGCCTGCAGTGTCCGTGGTCGCAGCCTCGACCCTGGACTTAGGGCTCCCCACCCCGCTGCCCAGCCGTACTGCCCCAGGAAGTCAGACCCTCGCTCCGGTAAGCAGATTGGAGCTGGAATGAGGGAATTAAAAGTGTTAATGATTTGGAATAAGTTTTGGTAGTTTTGTGCGTGGAGCTGAAGTTAATTTATATAAATGTGATATTTATTTCTGCAAGTAGGTATACTTTTTAAAGGGTAGTAATAAAAGCTCCGATTTTTTTTTTTGATATGTGCATACTCAAAATATGTTATTTACTGCTTAAGTACTAATTTTCTGACTACAAATAAAGAAACGACCGAATAATATACTGAAACGACCGAATAAAATACTGAAAATTCCGAAAAATCAATGCAGAATTTGCTTACGTAATATTTTTCAAATATGCAAACAAGCATACATCATGCATGCAGCGTGCAAGCAAGCATGCAATATGCAGCAGGCATGGTTTCTGTCATGGCTCCGGCGGTCCCACGCGAGCTTATCGTCGCAGATGGTTTTAACGCACCTGCTCCTCAGCTCGCGGGCCGCCTCACCCCTCCGCGCCTATGCGGGCTTAAATTACACTCTAGGCTCTAGAGATAGGGCAGACAAGACTACGTGGAGTCAGTTTTGCAGCGATTCGTTTCTGTTATTTGTAGCACAACATATTGACTTTTCGGAAACTTAGTATATTATTTCGGAAGTTTAGTAATTTTATGGGAAATTTAGTATTACACAACTTATATTAATTCGGACTACTGCAGTTAATGTAGCTCTTTTATCAAACTTCCTCCATTGTCGAGTACTATTAAAGAGTATCTAAAATACCCGAGGAGTAGACATGTGGCCTATTAAGGCTGCCTGTCCACTGGAGCGGAGCGAGGCAGCGCAGCGGAGAAATGTGCCAATATTAACCAATAGCAGCAGAGCTCTGAATCGGAGTTTAAATTCTTTTGGCTAACGTAAACTAAGAACTTCAGCACGAAGAAAGCGATACAATATGTAGAGAAAAATAGCTGCAGTGATATTATTGATGTGCACTCTGACTCACTTGTTAAGTTCCGAAGCATTATATGCAAAAATTTGTAAAATCATTTCAGTGTTGTAATTTCGATTTTAATTTTTGTTTTGATTTAGATTTTATTTTTAGTATTGATTTAAATTTTATGTGATTTTAATTATGATTTTAATTTTTGTTTTAAATTTAATTATAGAATTTTGTTGAAATAATAATTATGTTCGGTGAGTATAAGAACTCATCTAATTTTGAGTAGGCACTAAACAACAAATAAGTAATGCATGATGTGCTTACCTGTAAGAAATTGGTACACTAGTCTATAAGTTTATTGCATGTATCTCATATCTTTGTATTGGTGTATTCAATTGTTGGTGAGCCAAATAAATAAAAAAAATAGAGCAGTATGCAATGACCTATACGATCCAAAAGCGCACCATACTATCGAGATCGGATTGGATCGGATCGCATTTCGGTGTGCAAGAGAACGTCATGCTTAAAAGTGGCGTGACGTTGATAAGTAAGGCTTAGATGCTTAGCAGCTGGTATCTAAATAACATTTCTTAGGTTGCCTGTCCACTGAAATGGAGCGAGGCAGCGCAGCGGAGAAATGTGCCAATATTAACCAAAAGAATCTAAACTCCGCTTCAGAGCTCCGCTAGTATTGATTAATATTGGCACATTTCTCCGCCACGTTGCCTCCCTCCGCTCCAGTGGACAGGCAGCCTTAGAAAGGTTATTTAGATACCAGCTGCTAGGCATCTAAGCGTTACTTATCAACGTCACGCTAGTTCTAAATTTGACGAGCTCTTGTACACCGAAATGCGATCTGATCCAATACGATCTCGATAGTATGGCACGCTTTTAGACGTACAGGTGTCCTACCACCAGCTCATAAAGCAGTATTATTTTAATATTACTTCAGTGTGGGAAAGAGATGAAGCTCTACAGGACGTATAGGTCATTGCATACTGCTCTACACATTGGGTCCCCTTCTGCGTGCTAAGTTCTTAGTTCATGTTTCAAGATTCGCGCCAAATCTTAACTTTTGCAGCTATCATCGTTTAACATTGTATTTAATTTTTGTTCCAAATAAACGATTATTATTTCCTTTATTTCATCTATATACATATCATTTATATTTTTAAATATTTTCATAAAAACAAAAAAAAACAAATCTTGAAAAAAATTGGCACCACGGTAATCAACGCGTTGATGTCTTTTACTCCACGGTGTCGGTAACAGGTCGCTAAATCAATGGTTTAGTCCCATCTCAAAAATGCTCAACGTTCTCACTTCAAAAATAGTAGCCCATCGGTATCGGGAACAGGGTTCAAGCTACCGATGGTCATCCTAACGAAACACGCCGGGTCCAGAAGTATTGCGTTCTGAATAAATTATTATTATTACTACAAATTAGAATAGTTTTACTACTAAATGATACTAAGATGTTGGAGCTGTGTACTTGTTCTTAAGACAACCTCTAGACAAATCCTCGTCAACAAAGCCATTGCATAAACAAACAAATGTTCCATACTCACCTATATGAGGCATGTAGTGCACATTTCTATCTAACGTCAACACAGCTACATCAAATCTATCAGCTTGTGGCGTAAACTTGAACAGGGGATGCACTTTGATCGTCCGTACGCCAAACGTGTACGCGGGGAGCGGTTCCGCTGCCGAATTGATGACGTAATCACCGAGCGTCACGCGGACGTGGCGTGGCTGTGCCCGAGCCACACAGTGTCCAGCTGTCACAACATGGCGCCTCGATATTAGGGAACCACCGCATCTGAAACGTTACAAGGTTTTGGTTACGTTCGAAATTTGATTTGGGGGATTTAGATTTAAAGGAAGTATTTGGGGGATTAAGATTAAAGGCATGAATGGGAGTGAGATTTATTTGGGGGTTGTAGATTTCAAATAGGGGAAAAGAAAATGGAAGAAATAAATGCGATAGCAGATCAGCTCTTTTTCTTCCTAGCATATATTATTGGCTTTACCTGATCTAGGTAAAAATACCTGGAAGTTAGGAAGCTTGGACCAATCGTCTTAACAAAATAATAAGCTTTCGGTGAGTTGGCTTTAAAGCCTATGCGCTTACGGTGGCTAGAGCGATCACTACTTTAAGCAAAACAGTCAGTCAGGTCAGGTCGAACTAAAGCAGGTTTACCTGTTCAGTTTAACCTTTCCAGGTACAGTAGGCCGTACGTCAGTAGTAACATACTTTGACTATGAGCTGGCGTAGCGTAGTACGAAGTTTCAATAGAATAAGAGGACAGCTTATACTGGTTGATACCACTGACGTGCGGCTTGCTATCGTACAGTAGTGAGTCCGAGGCCGCGGCCTAACTAATTGCGAAAATCGCGCGAGTATGCGGTCGTCACTCTTTTATATGAATATGACGTCACGTTTGTACATCTTAGCTTATACAAACGATTGCGACGATAGTCTTTTTTTTAATTTTGGCTTCTCGTAGTTTTGACCACTAAGGTATTGCATTGGCTGCTTAACCGAACTTTATTGTGGTTGCCTGTTGCTGCTACACTTAAAGCCTCCAGCCAGGAAGGCGATCGTGCCCGCGTCCTCGCATTAAAAGCGATCGTCACGCGAATTCACGATCGTTCGAACTTTTTGTTCGGTGATCCTGAACGCGTGGTCGCGCCGACAGAGGGCGTTTTCCAATTTTCTGAACAAACTCTGACATATGCACGCGATCGATCGCGTATCCACGCGACGATCGCTTCAAGCTCAACACATACACAAGGCGAGTGCGTGTCGGGTGCGGCAGTACGGCGGGCTTGTATATATTGTAATTCCTTCTATTATATGAATGTCAGCACAAGGAACGCGTGCACGGGTCGGCCGCGGAGCGGGTCGGGAGCGGGAGCCGCGCACGCGTTTCGTTTGCTGACATCTACATAATAGAAGGAATTATAATATTTACAAGACCGCCGTACTACCGTCCCGACCCGCGACCGACACGAACCCGTCTTGTGTGTGTTGAGCTTAGGACGCGGCCTACGGGTGTGACGGTCGCTTTCGGTTAGGACACTATGTAAAAAACTACCATATTCTTGACCAATACATTGACAATAAGAAAAAACTGTTCTAACCAGAGATGATTATTATGAATTGGTATTATTCCGAACTTTCGGTTTGTTCTTCCACCTAATTCTAAATACGATATAAAAAAATACGAACACTAAATTTATTAGAGTCATCAACCAACAAAAACAGGCTTGTTGCCCCATTTACAAATAATACTTTCGAACTTTTAACGATGAAAATTTTCGACATGAACTCTTGTGTAAAATGCCATGGTAAAATGTAGTAAAATTATATAAAAATGTTTTCACAATAAACTTGTGTCACACAAAAGGTGATTTGATGACAGCCATAAATTATATTGGAATGACAACCCTGCAATAATGTTCTGTGATGACAAAGACAGGTAATAAAAAAAATTGGCCTTGTTGTACTATAAAGTAAATACTAATTCCATGGTTTTATATTTTAAGCGCAACCATTTTTCAGTTTGCGCTTATAAAGCCGACCATTCACGAAAAGCTTTTTCTATTTTTAAAAGTTGTGGGTTTGGGCCGTGGTTTAGGGTCAGTGACAGCTCGGCCCGAGTCAAATGAACCCGAATAATAATACCAGATATTTCACTCCCTATTACGGTAAGCGAGTCTGCGTATCACTGGTCAGTTCATTTATTTCGCTAGTTTCATTGATAAGTCAGTTTTCCTGATTGGTCAGTTTTGTGGATAGACAGTTGCGTCAACTCAACAGTTTCCAGTGTTTGCCAATTTTGCCTCACTCGTCAGTTTATTTAATTCGCCTGTTTCGTTGATTAGTGATACGCGGACTCGGTTTAGTTGATTTAGATGCATATAAAACCGTGTTTTAACCGAATACCGACGGTACGTATGTATGAAAACTGACTGTCGCTCTTATGTAAGTAGATATTAAATTCACAATAAATATATTATTTCATTCAAACCTTTCCTTTTTAAATTGTGATATTAGGTGTCCATTTTTTTACAAAATAAATGATCTTTCTTTAAATTCATTATTATTACTAGGTAATCAAAATCGAATTCTCTCGCTACTAAAGAAACATGCAAAGCATACAATCATGCTTCAGTACTATATAAATTAAATTAAATCACTTACCTCTGTAATTTAAAAACAAATACATTAAATAGTTAATTAGTTATTAATATTTGTTAGCAAAAAAACCTTAATATTCGACTCAAAAAGAAGAGAAATGTGCGAAAAAGTCGGTGAGATTACCAATTTTACAACAATTTATATTTTCGCCATAGCATAGCCACAAAGTATAGAATAGAGAGAGAGAAGATGTCATATTAAAAACTACTGTCATGATTCGAATATTTAAAATATTTTTTTTAAATATTTAAAATTTTATTTAAAAAGTTTTAAATAATTTTATTTAAAAAGTTTTAATTAATTTTATTTAAAAAGTTTTAAATAATTTTATTTTAAAAGTTATAATTATTTAAAACGTTAAATATTTTAAAAATTCGTTTTTTTTTAATGTATTTTACACTAAGTAGAACCTCATTCATCAATTTTTATCTAATGAAAACAGACGTGTTAAAGTTACGTTACGCCACAAATTTTTTAAAAATATTATTTTAATTTCCCAGATTAAAATTGTATTTTACTTCTGTCAATGGAAAAAATACCTTATGATATAATTATATATAAATATATATATTATGAAAACTACGATAGTGATTTCTTTTCAGTAACCCAAAGTTTGATAAAACACCCACATTATTCAGGCAGAACTATGTATACTTATTTTTAAAACAACATTGAATTCATGCAATTTCATGCTCGATCTAAGGACTAATCTATGCGGAAAAACTTGGCAAGAGTCCGCTCCATCTTAGCAAGTTTTAGGCTTCGATAAATGAACTTTGCTTACCAGGTGCTTTGGCTTAATTATGTTCCCGTCTCTATCATACACTTTTTAATTAGACAGTTGTGCGACAGTGACAGGAATAAGCTAAGCCAAATCACGTGGTAAGTAACGTTTATTAATCTCGGCCTTATGTTCTGCAATTGCAAACAAACGCGTGTTGCGTTCTGCAATTGCAAAAAAAATCGGCGGAATTGCGCTCGCGAATTTTCGTTGCGATTTTTCTCACAAATTAGTCCCTCGCCTAAAAGTTTCCTGAGACATTTTTCATTGCAACGTAACTTAAACATGTCATCAAAACCCACTACAGAGTAAAAAGTAGAAATTGCTGGACATCATGCTATCTCTTTCGCACATTTACCTCTCTATCCAACACTGCTTCCAACCGATAAGCTCGAATATCGACATAAGCATGTTGCATCTGCAAAATTAATTATTAATTCATGTTAATACATTAATTATTATTAATAAATTAGTTGTTGTTGATGGACATGATTTAAAGTGGAAATAATAAAAAATACTCATCTTCGTTTAAAAAAAATACAAATAGGTTACATCCTCATAAAAAAAAATGTAACAACGACCACTATTTGATTATTTGTCTACATAAAAGGAAGGGTAAGGCCGCGTCCTAACCAAAAGCGATACTCGCGCGGGAACGCGCTCTTTTATATGAATATGATTTAGTCGCGCGAACAATCAATTTCCTTTTGTACGTCAAAATCCGTCAAATTCTTTAAACATCGATCGCGTACTCGCGCGACTATGACTTTTGGTTAGGAGGCGGAATAATGTTTAACAGTCTTTCATAAAATAATTAATATCGCTTTAATCAAATCAATAACGAAATGAAATGCAAGCATTATTATTTCCACTCTCAATATTTACACAATTTAGTCAACATTTAGTCCACGCAAATATTTAGTCTTAGTGTGAATGGTCGTAACTAGTAGATAAAGATTTTCTACTCGACCGCTTTCAATCAATATTTTTTTCGTAACCCTCAAGCTCTTGATACAGACAGAGTTATTTTTCATTGCGCCTGTGTTTTCTGAACAAGTAGGCAAATTTGTATGTACCACCCCACGTTGCGCCAACCAAAATTAAAAGTCATTTATTCATTATCATTCTGCACTTTTTGAACGTCAAAATTACATATGACAGTCCCCCAAAACGCCTGCCAATCACAATTTTCTAATGATTTAACTGGGACGAAGAAGTGGCGCAACAAACTCCCGTTTTATTCCCACGGAATAGACGAGCATATTGCTAAAATTAATTGATAATTATTATATATATCACTATCCCCGGCGAATAAAATGGTATTGTGCTATTACGATAGTTTTAACTCTATTGCATATTCGATATTTAGAGGTCCGATTACACTCTGTCAATTTTTTCATTCATTTCCTACGGTTATTTCAGAAGTTATGAGATTTTAAGGTGTATTGTAATTAATGAAGAGCAGTGGTGGCCCAGTGGTAACGGCCGCGACTTACGAGTTGTAGGTCGTAGGTTCGAACCCAGACAGGCGCTTTACTTTGTGTAAATTATTACATCACCAATGCTCTCAAAACTGTGAAGGAAAACATCGTGAGGAAACCGGCATGTCCTAGAACCGAAAATTCGAAGACATGTGACATCTACCAACCCGCACTGGGCCCGCGTGGTGGATTACGGCCCACTCCCTCTCACAGAGAGGAGGCCTGTGTCCCAGCAGTGGGAACATTTATAAGCTGATGATGATGTAATTAATGTAAAAAATCACTTTTATTTTGGTATTCGAACAATTCCGCTATGTATATTAATTAATAAGATATTCAAAACCGTTTTTTATTTTTCCTGTAAAATTTAGTTTTTACGATTACGATTTTATTCGCCGGGGACAAGGTTTTTTTTTTTGATAATTATTTGCGTGAACCAAATATAAAATTACAAAACGCTCAATTAGTAACATTTTTAGTAAATTAGTGCGTTAATATACAAGGTTAATTGGATGTAAATATACTGTGCAGTAATCTGTGCTTTTCATACAAAATGGTACAGAAAATTTAGGCTTAGTCTTAGCCATAACCTAACTGTGACAAACATGTGTGACATTCCTGTAAAAGTGTGTGACATTTGAACTGCATTCGTAGTTTGAAATGTTTTGTTTGATTTACCCACAGTATCTAAAAGCTAGATCTTCTTGTTACTTAGGGCGAATTTCAACAATGAAACTCAACGTGACCAGCAAGCACATCTTAACCGCGTTCAAGAACTGTCAATAAGCCACAACAATGATGACATTGACAGCTGTCAAACGCGGTTTAAAAGTGTTGATCGCGTTCAGTTTTATCGGAATTTGCTCTTAGTTAGTTGCAGATTACTATAAAATAGAGGAAAAGTTCGTCTGACTCTTGACCGCAGATTAATAGACTTTCAGAAACCGTAAGTAATTTTGGCCAAAATCTTAAAAATAGTAATATAATACATAAATATAGAAAATAGAATGAATACCTGCCGATCTATTCTGTAAAATATTACCATGGAAACTTAGGTAAAGTGAGTTGTCAATAGTGTCAATCTCTAGCATCAGATGGAACTGACATGCCTGCCGGGGGTTTGAAGAAAACCGATAGGGACATCGTGGCCCCCTGGTAACACGGCAACTGAAGGAACACGGGTGGGTTTTAGTCAGTAAGAGTCTGACACTCCCGCTCCGCCCAGAGCGGGAGAAGTTATTTGATAATTTCCCACCCAAAAAAAAAAAAAGGTGGAACTGACATAGTTTTTTTTTTCTTTTTTTATGTCAATAATGTTTAGTTTACGTGGGTTTGTGATGTAGGTATGAAATTTGTAATGTAAGTTGTGTAGGCCCACAAGTTTGAATGAATGTGACATCTGAACGCAAAATTCTAACATTGTTGTTGCCATACCATAACTGTGCCTAAGTGATGTACCTAATAAAAACATGGCAAACAAAACTGGCCACAACATGACATGTATAAAAATAATGTATATTTGTCATGTGACAAAGTGTGTTTGTTATGCGTCACGAAGTTACACTACAACTGTGCTATCGCAAAAAAGACTGGCCACAACTATACCATATCGACGGTTGAAAGACTAATTGATCTAAGCGACATTTTGTAAAACTTGCAGGAGGATGGATTGGTTATTTTTTCTAATCATAATAAGATCTTATTATGACTGATTGATTTAAGTAAATAAAAGTCTATTAAATAGTTGTGTTTTTATGAATTAAAAAAAAAATAACTATGATCCGTGCAGGAGGACGAATCATAAAATAGCAGGAACAAGTTTTATAAAATGTCGCTTAGATCAATTACCCTTTCAACCGTCGATTATCTTATTAAATGTCACAAAAATTAGCCACAACTGTACCACCTCAAACAAAAACAGGTCACAACTGTGCCATCGCAAAAAAGGCTGGCCACAACAGCCTGGAGTTCTGGTACACAGAACTCTTAAAATTGGGCCCCAACTAAACCACTTCAAACAAAAACTGGTCACAGTTGTGCCAGCAGGTACAGAACTGTATAACCTTGAGGATCCGATCCTGATGTAGGCCTGCCAGGGGAAGGTGCCGAAACCAGCATCGTCACCGCCGACAATACGCCGCTGTGCTGTCTGCTTGCCGACAGCTATCCCACAGCCTGGAAGGAAAACAAAATAATGGATTGAGAAACAAGGTTTTATACAGCTTACGTTAACATACTGTTCATAATAATCTCTTGGGTTCTGTCATCTCCCCATGGTGCAAGGGATAGTTACCATGAGTTCAGCACAATACATGATCCTAGACCCCCCAGCGTACAAACTTTGTGAGAGTTATTAAAAAAAAAACGTGTGGCACTCGGGGACTGCCACGTTAAAGCTATTGCATAGCATTTGTAACCTCCATACTTCCTATTTGTCAACGTACATGTACACTTGGGATGATGACGGATGATGACATAAAACAAAAATTACGTTCCCATGACTACGTGATGTTATCATGGGAACGTAATTTTTGTTTTATGTCATCACCGTCATTACATGGTAGGCGGAGTGGGGGTTGTTAGGTTTTTTTCGTTACGAAATTTCTTGATTCGATCGCCGCGCTCAAAGCCCGCGATAAAAGCTATGCAATAGCTTAAAAAACCGATGAAAAGAGGTAAAAGTAAATTACACGACTTAATCGGTCTAGTTTCTTTTATTCAATTATTTCCTATTTGTTTCATTTTACGTTTCCCTAGGCGAACTAAATTATCATTCGTAAAGTGATTCTTTAGTACAGATATTGGTTAATAACATCAATCTGCCTAGCCTTTTTCAACTATGTTGGGGTCGGCTTCCAGGCTAACCGGTATTCACCTAATATCAGTATTTTACGGGGAGCTGGAGACTGTTAACCTTTACAACCCAGTTACTGGGTAACACGATGCTTCTTGGTAAGACTGATTGTCAGACTTTTGGGCTTCTGACTACCCTTAACGACTATCAAAGATCTACGAATGACAGCCAGGATTTCGGAAGCATGTTAAGCTATTGAGGGGTGTCGATATTATGTAATGAATGGTCACGAATGGTTTATTACGTATTATTTCTAAAAAAAACTAGTTCTCTTAGTATTCATACCTCCATAAGTCCAATTTTGCGATCTAGCTGGAAATATCGCGTATTCTTCTTTAGTTTTCTTATTTTTACTCTTTTTTTTCTTCTCTACAGATAAAGTTACGAATGTACTTATAACCAATAATATTAAAATAAACTTCATTTTAAAATGCACTGTTTACCTCGACATTTTCATTTTATATAACGTTTTAGTTAGATGAATATCACTAGCACTTGCATTAAGTTAACATGCAGTTATTATAACCACTTTATTTTTTAATTTATTATTTGAATAACCAAAAACGTATTGTAGCTTCCTTACGATAAAAGAAAGTTACAATAATAAGTCACTAAATCCTTTTCATTTCCATAATAAACTCCATTTCCAAAAAACTATTTAAAAATCTAATTTCCAAACGAAAATTGCACCGATTTTCTCAAACTAAAATTGCACCAATTTTCTTAAATTGAAATTACATCAATTATGTCAAAATTGCACCAATTTTCTCAAATTGTAATTGCACCAATTATCTTAAATTCTTTATTAACCACAAATTAAACGCGTGTTACAGTACGTAACAATATTTACCGACTGACGTAGGAACAATTATCTATACATAACGCACTATGTACATAACGTTTCCGATGAGTTTTTTTAGCAGGAAACCATATATTACCGGTTTATTCGAGTTTATGACTTATGAGGATACTGTTAACATACACACAACATACATAATGTATAAACACGAGGTTAAAAAGAAAGAAAGAATTAAATTCGTCGTTTAAAAGTATTTCGAAAAAAAAAAAACTAATTTTTTTTTTCAAGAATCTTTAAATCCATTTTGAATAAGCTTGAAAATGTAGGCGAATTTGTAATATAATAATTTTATCTCTCTCAAATCTAACTGGAACACCATGGTAGCGCAACCATGGTCATCATTATCTTCCTGCCCTTGTCCCATGGTACGTGGGGTTGGCGCACACGTTTTCTTCTTCCACTCTCCCCTGTCAACCGTCACGCTATCATTCACTCTCTTTCATGTCATTCCTCACACAATCCATCCATTTTTTCTTTAGCCTTCCTCTACCGCTCCATCCATCAACATTTATATTCATCACTCTTTTAGTCACATACGTGTGTATCCATGGTGTCGCAGTATAATACAGGGAGTGGAGAAATGGACACGCAAACTGTAACCATGAATTCAGTACAAATGATTCTAGATCCACCAAGGTCAAAAATATTCGCCGGTTATTAAAAAAACAAATGTTTGTGCTCGATGATGTTCTCTTATCTTTAATATATCAGCCATAAGTGATGATGATTCCTATTCAATCACCTTATTTAGCAGATACATTGCCATAAACGTATATTATAACAACCCCGGATAACCGACAGATAAGCATAACACTAAACAAATACATACTACATAAACAATAACATTCATTACTAAAAATAAAACATTATTACTCAATAAAATAGAGAAAGTATGTTAGTACACTATTATTAAATGACTACATAGTTATTACGAAAAACAGTGACTTGCAGAGTATACATCTAATCATATTATGTTGTATTGTGGTGTGTATGACTGTCAAAACTTTGACATTTGACATAACATTTTTTATTTGACATTTAAGTCACCTAGTATGGTCATGTACATAGATTTCATTTAGATTCATGACCAGCGGGATAATTGCATAACATAATTATGGCTTGCAAGTTATATCGGCTGCATGCCGATATAACTTGGCAGGTCATAGGCACTACGAACTTTCATGCATGTTGTCTCACTAACTCTCGCATTTTTTTTTGGGTGTGTAATTATCTAATAACTTCTCCCGCTCCGCGGAAGGCGTGTCAGACTCTTACTGACTAAAACCCACCCGTGTTCCTTCAGCTGCAATGTTGCCAGAGGCCACGGTATCCCTTTCGGACTTTCCCGCGACCCTAGCGGACCCCGTCAGTTCTGCTGACATCTCTTTGAGGCGCGTGTGGAACACAATGCACCGTCGACCCGGGCCTAGTCCTTATCGGACGGCGAGCTGCCCATTGCTCACCGTCCGCAAGCTCGCGCCTACGGTAGCCGGGAATCGGCCTGCGATACCCGACGCCCAGGGCGTCTCCTTCGGCGTCTCTCCCTCACGCGTTCCGCCTCCTCCTTCGCAAGCATTACTGCTTCGCAGGAGTTGACGGCCTCCCATGCCCTCTCGCTCCGTACCATGGCCTGAACCAGGACCGGACGCGAGAGATCTCCGCTGCCGATCGCCTCCACGAGGACACGGCGATGCTCCGCCCAAGCCGGGCAGACCTCCACCGTATGCTCCACCGTGTCCTCCGAGTGATCCACACAATGGTGACACCCAGGCGTTTCCTCCCGCCTTATCCGGAACAGGAACCTCCCGCAACAACCGTGTCCGGTGAGGACCTGCGTCAGGTAGAAGGTGAGTACGCCGTGGCGCCTCTCTAGCCACTCCTCAAAGAGGGGACTTATCGACTCACACTCGCCTCCAATGGTGACAATTTGATTCCAAAAAAATATTACTACGCAGACCTCTGCGCGAAGTTTGGAACTGCTAAGTTATATCGGCCGTATTGTACGTTCTTCAACAGACTGGGGAGTTTGTTGCGCCACTTCTTCTTCCCAGCTAAAGCACTAGGAAGTAGTAAAGGGTGGGCGTTTTGGGGAATGTCTTATGTAATTTTGACGTTCAAAAAGTGCTGATTGAAGACTGAGTGCCTAATTTGAATAAACAACTTCCGATTTTGGATTTTTTGATAATAGCAATGCTATTTTGACAATTCAACAACATCCTTTGCGTTGTTTATGCTAAAGCAATATATTAGGAATTTCCTGTAAAATCCTTCGGATTGTGATAGAAAGTGTCACGGAATTGGGGTGTAAATAAGTTGTTTTTGAAGTGAAAACTTCTCTAGGCGCGTTGGGCATTTTTGAGATACTAATCCATTGATTTCGCGACACTGTTACGACACCAGCTTTTGACCATTAAAAAGACTTCAACGCGTTGATTACCGCGGTACCGATTTTTTCAAGTTGTGGAGTGCCACTGTTTTTTCTTATAATGCAGTTATACTAGGGGTGGGTGTATTTGTACACCCATATTTCACCAGTTAAATTTAAGTCTCATGTAATAACCGGAAAAAAAATTGCTATTGAAAGAACACGATTCCCTTTGCCCGACACAATGCAATTATTTGATAATCATTTTTAGCATTGCCTTTCATTCACTCTAGGAATCGTACCCAGGAACTCACGTTTGAAAACCGCATCCACAACCACAAAACCAATGAGACAGAAAATGTAAAGTTAACAACTTCCTAACCACAGTTAAGTTAGAACCGCAGTTGCGAAAGTTCAAGTTGATATCCATTACGTTTGCAGTCTTCCTCTGCTCTCGTATCGGAATGAACTCTAAGGCCTGAACGTACGTACGTACTCGCCGCTGACGTCAACGTTGCAGTATGGTGCTATTATAGAACACAATTTATATACGCACGCGCGATTCAAGCCTAAAGGTGCCACTCTACTGCAACTCACGGCCACGCTACGCACGAGACAAAATGCTGGCAAACAAATGAACCGTGGCAAACTTCTCTGTGCACATCCTACGACGTAGCAGTGGGCAGTGTAGAGTCGACTTAAAAGCGTTGGCCCACCGCGGCGCACGCTGTGAACGGGTACGCGGCGCATTTAAGCTACATGGGTTCGTTTGTTTGACAACTTGGGTTTACGTTTCCACTGCAGCACACACTATACACGAATATTAAACCACGACTATGTCACTACGTCCCACCTCCCACAATGAAACTACAGGCATACGCCCGCTTCCGTGTACCGCGTGCATAGCGTTGACAGCGTTGAGCTGCGTAGGCGCCTTATTCAAGCAAGCCACGCGTGTAGCAATGACGTCATTAATCTTGTATTCGTGCGTAGCGTGTTCGTGGGTTGTAGTGGACGTTATCACATACATTTTCTTGCAAATCGAAGCTAGACACACATGCGTAGCCTTTCCGTGCGCAGTGGTGGGGCTCCGCCTTAAAAGAAATGCTCATACAACGCCCAATATGGGTCAATCAGCCAAAACAATGGAGTCTGTTATGCATGGGTCCGAACCCACGACAATAAGTAAATATGGCTGACACACATCGTCCTGTGTGCCCAGCCCCGGACCTAGGGGTAGGCAAACCGGGGCACGTGCCCCGGGCGCCAACTTCAGGGGGCGACAAATTCAAGCGTAGCGGACAAGTGCACCACCCAGCACACCGCAACATTGCAATAAATGAAACGCGCAGCACATTTCATTTTTCAATTATTTTTTTTAGCAATTTTGGCGCCCCTATTGGATTTGGATTGGCGCATTATCGATCGATAAAATTTGATTAATATGTTGCTGGCAAAATTTTAATTTTGATAAAATTTGAATTTCGTGAGCTAACTTAGCGCATCCCCATAAAAGATTGCCGGGGGGCGGCAGACGGCAAATTTGACACCGCCACAAAAACATTCTAGAACCGGGGTTGTGTCTGCCTCTTTCTAACGCTCAATATGTCATATTTTACGGCCAGATAGACAGATACTATACAATAAGTTAAATTCTTCATAAACCATTTCCATATCAATGTGGTATTAACTTGAACTTTCGCGTTTTGCGGTGAGATAGATAGGTCTGTGGTTAAGAAATCATTTCGCGTTAGATTTCCTGACATTGTCACCTCGACTTTGAATGATAGCTACACCACTATCCGTCATAACACTTGTAGAATTTTCAAATATCGAAGCATCATGCTGAGATTGGAGTCTTTTTGGCCTGACTCAAGTTTTCTTTTAACTTTTTTTTTTTATTAAGTGAAAACTTCTTCAGGCGCTTTGGGCATTTTTGAGATGGAACTAAATCATTGATTTCGCGACACCATGATGACACGTCATTTTCGTAAACGCGATTGTGCTCTTTATTTATATTATGGTACGGATCAATGTTCTATGCAAGTATTTTTACTTTAAAGGTTTTGTAAACGCGATTGTGCTCTTTATTTATATTACGTTACGGATCAATGTTCTATACAAGTATTTTCTTCCACCAAGGCGATCTTGTTCAAGTTTTCACTTCTGTCGGCACTCCCGGAGTGCCACTACTTTTTTTTTTTCACAATAGTAATAAAAATCATTGAAACTAACAATATTTATTTAAAATTTAATGTTCTTTTTTTAGGGTTCCGTACCTGGAAAGGAAAAGACGGAACCCTTATCGGATCACTTCGTTATCCGTCGGTCTGTCTGTCAAAACCCTTTTTCAAGAACGTGTGAAGGTATCAAGTTGAAATTAAAATCAAATACGTAGGTCTACTGTCCTTTGGAGCTCTAAAGCTCTAAGCTTCTAAGTCAACGCAATAACAAAATACGGCAATATACTTATGCGACATATTTTGACACTCTCAAATAAATCAAAACCTATAGGGTACTTCCAGTTAACCGAGAATCATGAAATTTGGCAGGAAGCAAGGTCTCACAGCAAAAATAAAGAAAAAAGTCTGAAAATCGTTCATTCGTAGTTTTATCACATTTTTTTTGCGAATACAAACTTACAATTGCAGTTGGAGAATTGATCGTGGCGTATATCGATGTATGGGAGAACATGTTTATTTCTAGGAAAAAAATCATCCCAACTACGGTGCCCTTCATCGTGCGTGGTCCGACAAGCACTTAGCTGGTTTTCTTATATACCAAGAGCTACAGAGTAGTAACATCAAACTCTTCCCAAAATTTTTGACAGGTTGAAACTCAGGCCGCATTCCACGCGCGCCTTAAAGAGATGTCAGCAGAATTGACAGGGTCCGCTAGGGCCAATGCCTGCCGGGGTTGCGAATAAAGCCGAAAGGGAAATCGTGGTCCCCCGGCAACAGGGCAACCGAAGGAACACGGGTGGGTTTTAGTCAGTAAGAGCCTGACACCGCTCCGCCCAGAGCGGGAAAAATTATTTGATAATTTCCTACCCAAAAAAAAGGCTGCGAGCACTTTGGATGCGTTTTCGTACTAATTTCACTCGTACGACCATTGTCGTACGAATTGAGTGCGCATATTATGATCATCATGACACAGTTAAATAATCATTAGATTTAAAATAGAAATATTAATAAATATTGATTCAATAATTAGATTTAATCAGAGTTTGTATATTGCAAGCAAGAACCCTCTCAATGAAAGGTAAAGGCCTGATTATTTAACTGTGTCATGATTACGTTATGAACTTATGAATCTTATTAATATTTTTAATCATATTACTATTGTTTATTGAAATGAAATTTGAATTAATTATACTACTTATAAATTTGTACATTTAAAGAGTCAAGAACTAAATACATTATTTTCATTGTTTTTTTATATTTTTTAAATGTACTAAAATTAATTTGAAATCGTAAATAATTTTGCATGTAAATTGATATTGAAATTGTAATGTAAATAAGCAAGAAATAAAAGGCTTTTTTATTTTTAATTTTATTTATTTATTATGATCATACGTTTTTCTTCATCAAATACATAGGTAGTGTTCCGATGATATCGCACTGAACGTACGAAAAATCCCAACAAGTTTGGATTGTTTTCGGACGCCAGAACTATACGTACGACTAAGTCGCACCCAGTCTGCGCGCTCCCTTTGTACTTGGGGAAGGTCGGGATCGTTCGTGCGTATTCGTACGTGTACGCACGAGTGAAATATGTACGAAAACGCATTAAACTTGCACACGGCCTGAGATTAGAATGCAAACGTTCGAAACAATTGCCCCTCTCGATATCGAAAGATCAATGGGATGCGAATGTCATATGTTTCTGCAACAAATTGCGACAACGGACACCCATCCAAGGTTCGACAGACACTCTTAACCTCGCCATCAATTATACATGCTACCAGATCAGCATACAATACTCAGGTCTCAGGGTTCCCCTGTCTCATAGCATTGTACCCGATGTGTACCTAGCGTGTAATGATACATCGTATGCGCAATGTCCTCGGTAACGTACACTTTTTACCCAATATTGCGAAAGAAGGCTTAGTGGATGAAATACTGCAATTTTTGCAAGCTGTGTACAGTGCCCGGACATTAATATGACACATCGCAATAGAAACAGAGACCACAGAATAAGTGACAGCGAAGGATACTCTAAAATGACTAACTTTATCATAGCTTCTTTAACTCTCCCGATGGATTTCATGCGCAAAAAAACGGCCAAATTCAAATTCAAAAGTCTTTTATTCAAACTAGGCTGAGAATCAGCACTTTTCGATCGTCAAAATTACATAAGACAGTCCCCCAAAACGCCCACCCTTCACCACTTCCTAGTGCTTTAGCTGGGAAGAAGAAGTGGCGCAACAAACTCCCCAGCGGCAATACAGCGGCATCACCCCGGAGTAGAAAAAGAGGCAGTCACGATAGCGTCCTGAAGGCTGTGATGGAAGAAACTTTTTCTGCCATAATAAGACAATTTGTGAGAAGACTTATAACCTAGTTTCCATTTTTCGTTGTGTTTAGTTGATGGATGGTCTTCTCATTCATTTGTCTTTAATTTAAGTCACTAACAATAACAATTTATGTTAGTTACTAACAATTTATGGATCTCTTAGTTGTCCGAAATAAAATGATTTTAATTTTATTTATAAGAGCGTTTATTCTGAAAGTGAGCAACGTCGCAAACAGATGTCAAATATTTCGCTGTTTCGATAAATTTGGCAATATTACTGTATGAAAATAAGAAATGTGTCTAACTAGTTCCCTAGAATATTAATAATGAATTGCAATTATAACACTGAATTTGATGTTGTAACAATTTTAAGTGTAAAAAAGATATTTGGAAAGTTTCCAAATACTTTTTTTACATCTAATACTAAATATTTGGTATTACGATATTAATTATTGCATTTCATAATCAATATTTTAGTTCCCTAGTTAGCCACATTTCTTAGTTCCATACAATAATATTGCTAAATTAATCAAAACAGGTCAATATTTGACAGCTATTTACGACGTTGCCAACTTTTAGAATGAACCCTCTTAACTTGCGGGCAAAAGCGTCTTTTCTCGTGAGAAAAAAAATACGGTAAAAGAAAAATAAAAATTCCTTGTTCCTATAAGTCGTTAAATTAGATAGCGTTAAAAATATACATTGGTAGGTATGTGCTAGGTTCTAAAAGGTTCTGAACCTGTAACCCGGTGTTCAATAAGCCAGAGCGAAAACCATGTTGTATAAGTAAATTATACAACGTGTAACGTTAAATGCGCAAAACCTGAAAATAGTTTGATCAGAATAACGAGCAGAATCAATTGAACCACTTTTTAATAAAGGTCACATTTAAAAAAAAAAAACATTAAAAACGTTGCCGTGTCTGTTTATTAATAGGTCAAGCCATCACATGCGCAAACCCGCCAAAATAGGTAAACAAACACAAATTATTGAAGACCAATTTTCAAACACAAATTTTCTCATACACGGGATAATAATAGCTTTTATTTCAATGCAAATACGAATCTTACGAACTAAAACAGCACATAAAACCTTTGCAATTTTTTTAATGATTATTTCTACCTGAAATAAGTCAATTGAATTAAAAATCAGTTGGGGTGTCTGAGGTTTTGCGCATTTAACGTTACACGTTGTACATGTATAAAAAAACCCTAATATAATAATATTAGATTTAGTTCAGACGACGGATAAGCTAAGTTGTTCAAAGCTTCCTCTCTCCTACATGTTGCTGTGCCCGACATGGTCCATAATGATCACAAATATAATTTTAACTTACCACCTAAGACACATTGTGGAATGCAAATATAAAGTAAGTATTCAGTATAAAATAGGCTAATCAAAGTTTCAGAAGATATATATAAATGAAAACTTGTTAATTATTAGGTCTTTCTTTTGTTTTCGTGTGGTTAGTGACTAACCTGATGTCAGAGTTTTTATGCCGCCCATGGGGCTCTGACTTGACTTCACATGCCGTCGAGAAATATCTATCAGGCATGCTGGTTTCCTCACGATGTTTTACTACTGAGAAATTATTAGGTAATTTTTTTGTATTTATGCATATTATAATCAATCAATCTGTCTAGTCTTTTTCCAACTATGTTGGGGTCGGCTTCCAGTCTAACTGGATGCAGCTGAATACGTATTTTACATAGAGCGACTGCCTATCTAACCTCCACAACCCAGTAACTGGGTAATACGATACCCTTTGGTAAGACTGGTTGTCAGACTTTCGGGCTTCTAACGACCAGTAACGACTGTCAAAGATCCACGAATGACAGCAGGGACCAATGGCTGAACGTGCTTTCTGAGGCACGGAGGAGTCTCGGTAGGTATGTAAAGATGGTCAGCCATCCACTGATGGATCGACCCGTGTGGCTATTATTACTTACCTACGAGGTCCTCAAGAAAAGCTCGCTCTTCAAATATATTATGATAATTTTGTAAAAAATAAATTTTGAAAGAAAAGAAAGAAAGAAAAATATTTTATTTGGGACACGCACAGGAAATACAGACAAATAAAAAATAAAATAAAATTAAAAAATAAGAAAAGAGCATTTTAAACTAACAAACTAACAAAAAATAGTAACGACCTGTGCGAGGCCAAAAAGGCCCATATCTCAGCATAATGCTGCGATATTTTAATAAATACCGCGGCGCTGGTATTCTGATAGGGCCCGCTGTGATGCCACGGACACACCTACGTACACATATAAATCCCTCTAAGGGATTACAAAATATCATCATATTATTTTCTTTCTATAGTGTAAAAAATCGATCTTCCGAAAAAATATTTTGACTTCCGACTCGCTTACTCAACAATTTTGTTTGACAGATTATACGGAAATGAGATAATCTCACTATATCACCGGCGCCAAATAGAAAGGTGTCACGAAGAAAATAAATCACCTTCGCAGAGATATCAGTAAATAAAGCATAAATCACACTGACTGGTATTCGATTAACATTTGGCTCGATGCTCACATAAGAACAGATTGAAATATTTACGACTTACATACACCGGTTTTTGAATTGAGAATTTGAAGTTGAGAACTTGTCAAACTCTAAAGGCGTGTACGCACGAACGAACATCGAACACTTTGTTCTCATGTGCGCACCACATGATTTTATCTCAGCGCTCCTACTATTCTTGAAGAATTTAATAAACATAAAAAGCGTTATGCTGATCGTCTCGCCATCCACCCAAATCCTCTAGCTGTCAAATTGCTGGACAGCAGCGAATCTGTCAATCATATATTACTTTCCTTTATGCTGTCAATTGACTTACAGAAGTCAAGTAATCTAAAGAGGTAGCAGTGGCAATGGCCCTTGTACAGACGCCAGCACATCAAGCTACCCGAAACTGTCAAATTTTCCCAATCAACTTTGAACCTTAGACATCAGCGATAAAGTTGAAAATTTATTAAATAAATTTGACAGATTGTAGTAGCTTGATGTGCTGGCGTCTGTACCTGAAACGCCAACGATATTCATGCAACCAAATTGATAATAGTCCAGAAAGGACTATTATAAAAAAAATATGCGCTAACTAACGAACATCAAACACCGTGTTCGTCAAAAATGTTCGTGACGAATCCAAACGGAACAACTCATCACATAACTACTTCATACATTCTAAAACAAACTTAAGGATGCAAATTGCAGTAAACATCAATTTAAACAACATATTTCCGAATGTCTTACACAACTCCCTTGCATAACCAGATCCGCTTTGTGAACGAATAATTCAGATTTTAAAAACAATCTTTTGGAACGCACAATATTCCAGTATAACCTGACCTGTCATTCTACGAAATCCTTAACAATATAAAGTCAACTTATACTGGGCATTTGTAGCTTGATATGTCGTCGTACGGATAAAGGAAATTGAATATGTTGGGCAGCTGCCATCTTGGTATTTTAAAGACCTTTCCAATTTGATATTTATGAGGTTATAAAACGATAAGAATTCCTTAACAAAAGGATATTCAAAACTGACATAAGAAACTTAGGAAAGATTTCAGTATGTGTTACGACCTGCCGCCGCCAGGTGGCGCACGGCGGGACTTACTGGAGCCATGCCGTTGCGTCAGCCAGTACTCTACGCGCCATCAGAGGCGGCGCGAGTATTTGAAAAACGAATATAGAAGAATTCCTTCCTTCAGATTCGATGGCGGACGACGCCTTATGCATTTTATAATATTCAGATCTTACTTCAACTCAGA
Organism: Agrochola lychnidis; assembly: GCA_963680765.1. Taxonomy (NCBI): domain Eukaryota; kingdom Metazoa; phylum Arthropoda; class Insecta; order Lepidoptera; family Noctuidae; genus Agrochola; species Agrochola lychnidis. The sequence goes on along the minus strand of OY796874.1, from coordinate 6,903,119 downwards.
ATACAGAAAATAAAACAGATCGATTATCGAAGCATTCACAGCGGCACCAATATGCCTGTGGATGGCTACAAGAGTAGGGAAAAACCGAAGAAACGATGAATGGACTGTGTGAAAAATTATGAAATGGAATGGATTTGACAGATGACGGCTAAGAGACAGCTATGCACGGAAGAAGCAGACTTACTATGCCAACCCTAAATAAGTAAATCTTTTCGTGTGGTTAGTGACTAACCTGGTGTCAGAGTTTTAAAGCCACCCATGGGCCTCTGACACTTCACATGCTGTCAAGAAATATCTCTCAGGCATACATACCGGTTTCCTCACGATGTTTTGGGAAAAAAAAGAAAAGTAAATTGAAACTATTTTCATCACCCTGATAAGGGCAAGACGATGATGATCAATATTTTGGTTTAAAAGAGTGTCCCTTGTCCGTTCTTCTGTCCATAGGAACCACTACGAATACCACTACGCTTTGGAATTGGCAACAAGGTTCATCTTTCTGACTAACCGACTCCTTGGCAATTCAAAAGAACGCGGAAACACCTTAACTACTTAGCTATCATCATCTGCCTAGCCTTTTCCCAACTATGTTGGGGTCGGCTTCCAGTATAACCGGATGCAGCTGAAAACCAGTATTTTACATGGAGCGACTGCCTATCTGACCTCCACAACCTAATTACTAGGTAACATGATACCCCTTGGTAAGACTGGTTGTCAGACTTTTTGGGCTTCTTACTACCCGTAACGACTGTCAAAGATCTACAAATGACAGCCGGGACCAACGGCTTAACGTGCTTTCCGAGGCACGGAGGGGTCTTGGTATGTAAAAATGGTCACCCATCCACAGACCAACCGTGGCAAGCGTAGCTTAACCTGATCGATCGACCCGTGTAGCTTGTTGTTATTTAGCCACAAGCCCCTTAACTACTTAGCTATGTTGTTCGTATATTTAGTTTGTAGTCTCGATGAGGCCAACTAGCTTAACTGTAGCCAATTTCAACGTTTACTTTATTTAAAAATTACCAAAATGTTTAATAAGTTAAGTAGAAATAAATACCTCGAGTTTGAGCCTCACAAAAACTAATTAAAGTAAAAAACACCGATTGATAACATAAAACCTTTTATCCAAATCCAAAAATCCTGGTTTTGAGTTGTATCCGTAACTTTGTATCCCCGCGACCATCTCAAAAACCTTTGGTAAATTTTTTACGTAAACTTTCGAGTTTTACAAACACCGTCCATCGAAAAACAATAACAAAAAATAAATAAAAGAAAATACTTCATTGGCGGTAAACATGACGCAAAGAAAAACACAAAAAAGAACAAGTTGGGGTCAAATATCCGTCCCATCCACGCAAAACGGCCATCGTTCATCATAATTCTATAACCCTATGAACAGTGATTTACGATACCCAAGCAACCAATGGCATGCAAAACCAATCAACACTGAGATTGTTTACAAAACGTGTTCTGACTTCTGACAACTACAGTGAAGTAACCCATGGCTAACATATATTATGTCAGATAGAAAGCGACCGCTTGACCAACTTTAACTTTGGTTACGTCAAATGACGTAAGATAATATTAACTTGTATTTCCTGTGAGTTTCCGTGTTTTGGCAGTTATGGTTATTATCGTGATTTTTGAGTTGTGTTTACTTTAAGTGGCCTCATTTTTAGGGTTCCGTAGTAAACAAGGAACCCTTATAGTTTCGTCATGTCCGTCTGTCTGTCTGTCTGTCCGCGGTCTAGCTCCGAGACCCTTAGTACTAGAAAGCTGTAATTTGGCATAGGTATACATATTAATTACGCCGACAAAGTGGTAAAACAAAATTATGAAAAACATTTTTTTAGGGTACCTCTCATACACGTAAAGTGGTGATGTAATTTTTTTTCTTTTTTTAACCCATAGTGAGGGGTATCATTGGAAAGGTCCTTCAAAAATATTGCGAGTTTGTGAAAACCATTTTTGGATTCAGGATTCGTTTGCGAAATATTAAGCTTTAAAGTGCTAATTTTTGTTAGAGTCAAGTGTCCCCCCCCCTGCCGGCTAAATGGTTGGTTTTGGGTGTGTGAAAAAATCACAACAGTAGTTTATATAACGAAATTAAAAGGAAAACTATCACAACTAAGTAGGCTCTACAGGTTAACGAGTAATAATCGACCAACTTAACTTTGCAGTTGCAAAAGCATGTTTTCCCATACATTCCGTATGGGAGAACATATTTTTCAACTACAAAGTTAAGTTTGTTTTTGGGATAAATTCAACCCAACTACGGAACCCTTCATTGTGCGTGTTTTAAATTTTATTGGGTGGCAAATGTGCTGACGGGCTATGTGATGGTAAATGTAGACGTCTACAATACCAAAGAATGAAAGGCCAAGGGCTTGAGACGCTGCATGCTGAAATACAGGCTATAAACCTACGCGCCCAGCCCTGGTCCAGGCCATGGTACGGAGCGAGAGGGCATGGGAGGCCGTTAGCTCCTTCTGCGAAACAGTAATGCTTGCGCGTGAGAGAGAGGCAAATTTCGCGCCCTCACGCCCCTAACCGCCGCAGGAGACGCCCTGGGCATCGGGAGTCGCAGGCCGATTTCCGGCCACCGTAGGCGCAGGCTTGCGGACGGTGAGCAATAGGTAGCTCGCCGTCCGATAAGGACCAGGCCCGGGTCGACGGCGCATTGTGTTCCACGCGCGCCTCAAAGATATGTCAGCAGAACTGACGGGGTCCGCTAAGGCCGATGCCTACCGGGGTCGCGGGAAAGTCCGAAAGGGATACCGTAGCCCCTGGCAACATGGCAACTGAAGGAACACGGGTGGGTTTAAGTCAACATCTGACATCTCGCTCGACCTCTTACTCCGCCCAGAGCGGGAGAAGTTATTTGATAAAACCACCCAAAAAAAAGGCTGTAAACCTAGTTCGGCAGCAGATGCTAATAATTGGACCCAATTGTTACTAAATTACTTTTAAGCATAATAATTTTAAGTAGCTAAAACAAATTGTGTTACTTGTTTACTATTTCTGGTTTCAATTTATTAAATTTATTTAAACATAAAAAATTAAAAATATTAAAGATAGATCCATCTATCTTTAATATTTTTCATGTTTTCAATCCAAATCGAGTCAATAACATCGGAGATATGGCAAACGCTACTCAAAACATAAAAAATTGAATAACATGAAGTTCATGTTGTGATGTTGTGTTGATGTTTTGAGTAGCGTTTGCCATATCTCCGATGTTATTGACTCGATTTGGCTTCTGTTTATTATTTCTAAAAGATTTTGAGTTATTTTATCGGATTAACTAACACTTTATTAAAATTTGTTAACTATGCAAAAAAAAACGGAGGTGAAAATATTTGTTTCTACAAAAAAGTGTTTTTTTTTTAAACACAATGTAAATTCATAAAATCAAAGATTTTTCGATAATTTTTCATGAATATTAAAAAAAAATCGGCACATGCCGATGGGCGACATTGTATTATATAACATAGTAGTTAAGGCAGTAGCTATAGTGAGTTCTGTTTAAACTGTAGAAAGTGTAAACAACGTATGTAATAAGAAGGGCAGTGTCATGGGCCCAATATCATTATGTATATAGTTGTGTTTACAAAGCAAAGGAGGTCAGCAATGAACATGAAACATGGCCGGAAATATTTAAAAAGAATATTCATGATCGTCTACTACTGGGGGCCTAAAATGGCCGCTTTGGTAGAATCATAATAATGTCACACAAACTGTCACAAAATGACAATTCATAATATTATCTGCGTTCAATTCACATTATGCAATTCATCTGTTTGACAGTTTTGTAATGAAATAAAATTTAAACTGTAGAAATAAAAAATAAAAATCTCATTTGATTAATAAAAATTATCCGGTAAAATTACGGTCTTCATTTTTATGCGGCAATATTTACAACAAATATGATTCTGATATGAATTGAATTGAATATGATTCAACTAAAATATTTGTGTCACCATAGAGGAATTGCTGGGAATTCAGAAAATGAATTGCTTTTAGAGGAATTGCTAATGTGGCCGTGTTAGACCAGCTGTTGTAATAGAAGTAGAATTTCGGGAAAGCATGCAGGAAAGCACGTAACGACATAAGTCCCGGCTGTCATTTGTAGATCTTTGACGTCATAGTAAGAATCCCGAAAGTCTGAGAACCAGTCTTACCAAGGGGCACACAGTTACTGGGATGTGGAGGTCAGATAGACAGTCGCTCTTTGTAACATACGGGTATTCAGCTGGACCCGAATAAACTGGAAGCTGACCCCAACATATACTACTCTTACTATGCAAGGTGGCAGGGACATCGACATGAAAACTGTTACCATGGATTCAGTACATGATTCTGAATTACGAGATTCGTCGGTTATTTTAAAAAAAATCTGCTGTTCCATTGCACTTTTCTATGAAACTGCAGATTTTTTTAAAATAACCGACGAAAGATTTCAATAGAGGGGGGTTCAGAATCATGTACTGAATCCATGGTAACAGTTTTCGCGTCGATGTCCCTGCAACCCTGTATGGACGACTATTTTGGGGTCGGCTGGTGTGTTCATCTGCCTAGACAGATGTTGAACTGTCTGCAGCTGAGATTAGAATAAGTTAAGAGGGAAGTGTGCTGTTACGCGAATTGATAGAAAAAGAAATGAGTATGTTAGGGAGAGCAATGGTGGCCCAGTGGTAGCGGCCGCGACTTACGAGTTGTAGGTCGTGGATTCGAACCCAAGCAGCCACTTTGTGTAAATAATTTCATCACCACTGCTCTCAAAACGGCAAAGGAAAACATCGTGAGGAAACCGACATGTCCTGGAACCAAAAATTCAAAGACATGTGACATCTACCAACCCGCACTGGGCCCGTGTGGTGGATTCAACGCACTCCCTCTCATTGAGAGGAGGCCTGTGTCCCAGCAGTGGGAACATTATAGGCAGATTATTTTGCCAGTTATGTTTAGGTCTCATTGTAACGGGCGCGAGCCTATTGCTATCTCATCATCATCTTTCTGCCCTTGTCCCATGGTACGTGGGGTTGGCGCACACGTTTCCTTCTTCCATTTCTCATCCTCCCCTGTCAACCGTCACGCTTACATTCACTCCGTTCTCTTTCATATTATTCCTCACACAATCCATCCATCTTTTCTATTATCATTCAAACCTATTGCTATCTCAATCTGCGTAGCCTTTATCCAACTATGTTGGGGTCGGCTTCCAATCTAATCACTCTCTCTTACAGAGAGGAGGCCTGTGTCCCAGCAGTGGGAACATTATAGGCAGATTATTTTGCCAGTTATGTTTGGCTCTCATTGTAACGGGGGCGAGCCTATTGCTATCTCATCATCATCTTCCTGTCTTTGTCCCATGGTACGTGGGGTTGGCGCACACGTTTCCTTCTTCCATTTCTCATCCTCCCCTGTCAACCGTCACGCTTACATTCACTCCGTTCTCTTTCATATTATTCCTCACACAATCCATCCATCTTTTCTATTATCATTCAAACCTATTGCTATCTCAATCTGCGTAGCCTTTATCCAACTATGTTGGGGTCGGCTTCCAATCTAATCACTCTCTCTTACAGAGAGGAGGCCTGTGTCCCAGCAGTGGGAACATTATAGGCAGATTATTTTGCCAGTTATGTTTGGCTCTCATTGTAACGGGGGCGAGCCTATTGCTATCTCATCATCATCTTCCTGTCTTTGTCCCATGGTACGTGGGGTTGGCGCACACGTTTTCTTCTTCCATTTCTCATTCTCCCCTGTCAACCGTCACGCTTAAATTCACTCCGTTCTCTTTTATATTATTTCGCACACAATCCATCCATCTTTTCTATTATCATTCAAGCCTATTGCTGTCTCAATCTGCGTAGCCTTTACCCAACTATGTTGGGGTCGACTTCCAGTCTAATCACTCTCTCTCACAGAGAGGAGGCCTGTGTCCCAGCAGTGGGAACATTATAGGTTGATTATGTCATGTAGGTATGAAAGGGAAAGTCTGAAAGTGGTGCAATTGACCGAGAAATTTTGTGGAAATCGGTTGTCGTGGTATAGCTATGTTTGATAGAGTAATAGGGTGATAGGGGACTGTCCGTATGTCTGTTACTTTTTCACGCCTGCCTGTCCATTGACGCGGAGTGAGGCAGCGGAGCGAAGCGAGAGAGTAAAGCGGAGTGAAGTTGCGGACTGTGCGGAGCTAGGCAAAGTTCAGACGACGAGTAATTTGAGCGGGCTCAGAGCTGTAACTAGACTTGAATTTAAGGTAGGGCAGCTGTTCTTACTGGTAGGGTGGAAGTAAAAATGTTGATCTGTTCTGGTCAATTGATTTTTGTCTTTCTTCATAACTTAGCTTCACAGTACTTTGCTTAATATTATTTGCAAAAAAACAAAAATTCGAAACCAAAGACACCGACTTCCGAAATTAAAGTTGTTTTTCACTTTGTAGTGTTTTTTTGGAAGTCGATTGTTTATTTTTTTTGTAAAAAGTTTTTATTGACAAACTGTTATCCGCGACTTCGTCTGCGTGTATTTTGTATTTCATAATTTTTAACACAAATATCCAGAACGAAATGTAGCTTGTCCTTCTCCAGGTTCCAGGCTACTAGGGCTTTTGGAAGTCGGTTGTTTATTTTTTTGTAAATAGTTTTTATTTTTAACCGACTTCCAAAAAGGAGGAGGTTATATGTTCGTCGCGTATGTTTGTTTTTTTTTTATGTATGTCCACCGATTTCTCCGTCAATTGTGGACCGATTTTGAAAATTATTTTTTTGTTTGAAAGGGTGTGCTCTCGAATTGGTCCCATATAAATTTTATTAACTTTGCTTTGATCGTTTTTGAGTTAGCTACAAAATACGTATTTTTTTCCCACTTAGTATGTAGATGATATGATAAGTTTCTGTCATTGGTAGCAGGTAGTGGTATTCGAATGTGTGTGAGGTAGGTACCATAACTAAAAAGTGAAAAATAAAAACTTTTTACAAAAAAGAAACAACCGTCCTCCAAAAAAAACACTACAAAGTGAAAAATAACTTTTATTTCGGAAGTCGGTGGCAAAAAACGAAAATACAAAACACAAGACACCGACTTCCGAAATTAAAGTTATTTTTCACTTTGTAGTGTTTTTTTTGGAGGTCGGTTGTTAACTTTATGGTTGTGATACCTCCTCACACAAATTCGAACACCGCTACCTGCTATATAAATAACACTGATAGGAAGAGTTATTCGTCCATTTGTCGCGCACATACTTAATGCAAATTTAAGACTTATATAGTTTTCTCGTGGATGCCATTGTCAGAACTGGACCAAATTGAAATAACCACACGGGAAGCATCAGCTTTCAAATAAAAAAAGAATCATCAAAATCGGTTCACCCAGTCTGTTCTGAGGTAACAAACATAAAAATAAAATAAAAAACCCTCCTCCTTTTTTTGAAGTCGTTTAAAAATAAATGATAAAGGCATATGAAAAACTGAGGCTTTTCAATGCATCTTAAACAACACACTGCATTTTTGAACGCACATTAAAATATTCAAGGTCTTAAAACTCTATGCGTAGAATAAATAAATAAATAATTTTAGTATGTCACCCTACTTTAATTTGATTTGAATTCAATATGTGTATGTGTGTCATGTATATTTGTCTGTTTGTTACGTAATACAAGCTTTGTTTGCGGATCCGATCACGTGGTAACGACTTTTACTTTGGAATTGTAATGGGATTGCGTTTGTGTGTGGCTTTCTCGGAAACTGCTGAACTGAATTTGATTGCGGTTATGGCTTTGAGGAGTATTTTTTTCTCAACTTTTCTAAACAATCACACAGATTTTGTTATCATTTCATCCATGATTATATTTGATAACCATTTGAATTAAAATTCCAAAATATTTGCCAGATAAAATAACAAGGGCTAAGGAAAAGACCTTAAAGTTTCTGTACTAAAAAGCTTGTAATTACGGACCACTTCTCGTGAGATTTTAGTGTGTAATAAAATGTAGCTAATCATAATCTTATTATTCTTATATAGGAGTTACTAACAATTTAAAAAATTTAACAGCGTTTTCTTCTCAAATTATTGACTTCTTCTTCCTATCTTAATTCTCTCTCACTTTACCCAAAGTATTACGGACAGCTTCTCAACTCTGTGCTCAACTCAAGTCCGTACATCAAAACTGTCACACAATGACTCTGTGTGCCACTTAAGTTACTCAACTCATAAAAAGACGACTCACACGCTAACGGAGACAGAAGGTGACGGCCACAGAGGATGACTGGTACATATGGTGATGTTCACAGAGGGGTGACGTCTACAGAGGGTGACGTTCACAGAGGGTGACGGCCACAGAAAGTGGCAGTACGTGGCATCCTCCAGAGGTGAGGATAACTCTACAGACCGGTCTCACACCCCGGCCAGAGATATTTGGGCGGAGGAAATCCACAAGAAAAAAAAGAAGCTGTTAACTCATGCACACACTTCAAAAGTGTCACACAATGACATAATGTGCCACTTAAGTTACTCAACTCATAAGAAGTACACACACGTTCGTAAACATTATTAGTAGGCCTCCAGTGTGGTAGAGATGTGTCTTGTTAGCTTATGACAGTATTAGCTAGAGGCGATACATGGCTAGCAATTAGCTTTGAATTCTTCCGAAAAGAAAAAAAAAAACGTGTGGCACTCGGGGACTGCCGCGGTAAAGCTATTGCATAGCATTTGTAACCTCCATACTTCCTATTTGTCAACGCTACACTTGGGATGATGACGTGATGACATAAAACAAAAATTACGTTCCCATGACAACATCACGTCATTACATCATTACATTACGGAATTCTGGATTCGGTCGCCGCGGTCAAAGCCCGCGATAAAAGCTATGCAATAGCTTAGAAACCTTTATTTTGAATTTTTTCTCTATTCAAAAACTTACTTTGAGTCATAAAATTCGGATAGCCATATACAAAAACTAGAGCCCGAATCATTGTAACTACCTGAAAAAACCTTATCCCGAGTATATTCAACTAGCTGCGCCCCGCGGTTTCACCCGTATAAGTCTCGATCTCGTGGGAATATCGGAATAAAAGGTATCCTATCTCTCTATCTTTTCCAGTTATAGCCATGTGCCAAATTTAATTAAAATTCGTTCAGCCGTTTTAGCGTGAAAGCGTAACAAACAAAAAAAATATTCTTTATCGCATTTATAATAATATATGTAGTTAGGATTTTAGGACGTAGCCAATCAAAATTGAAACATTTTTATCACATCAAAATAGTCAGCCAATCAAAATTGAAACATTTTTATTACACCAAAATAGTCAGCCAATCAAAATTGAAACATTTTTATCACATCAAAATAGTCAGCCAATCAAAATTGAAACATTTTTATCACAACAAAAGAGTCAGCCAATCAAAATTGAAACATTTTTATCACTTCAAAAAAGTAAGTAGGTATATGATTTTTTGGCAATTCATCTCTACAAGAAGCGACCTTGTTCCAAGTAACCATGCATGCACCTTATGCTTATTTAAAACCAGCAATGAAGAATAACACCATTTCAATTATATTATGTATACGTGCTCTTTGATCCACAAAGCTATCCAACCATCTTGATTTAAATGGTAATCTGATAGCAAATACCACCCACATTCCTATTTCAGTGCCCAAAACTATAAAATAAACATTTAATTTAAATCTTATTGGATTTCAATACGATCATTATGGTGTTTAGAAAACTAAAATGTCCCATACACGAATACTATTAAAAAGCCCATTGATTTTTACGATCAGGTAGCGTAGGACGAAATTTATATCACTTTCTTTAGAGATTGTTTCCCGTTTAATAGGGACTTATTTGGGAAGAGCAATAAGACCATTTAGTAAGGTTTTAAATTCAAATAAGGCCATTGTTGTGGACAGTTAAACCTTGAAATTATTGAATAGTTACTCGTTAGAGTTAATTTTAGAGAAACCTTTTCGTACGAAATAAATAAGTAGGTACTGTATTATTTTCTATTTTCTTAAATGTCCCTCAGGAATCATCGCATTTCCGAATACAAACGAATGCTAACTTCCATGTCCATCAATTATTAGATTTATCGTGTATGATAATTTGAATTCAGAACTAAGTACTTTATTGTTGTTTTGTTTTGATTTCCATGTGAACTATATAGAGCTGTAAAACTATTTTCCTATCTGTCGTGCCTGCGACTTTAGCAGCTTTCCTCCCATTTTTGAAATAAATTACATTAATATAAAAAAGTATTAACAGCTCTATATACTTCCAAGTCGATTGAGAGCGTCCGGTTTGCCCCAAGTGCAAAGGGCAATTAATAGAAATCCGACGACTGACGAAGAATATAATTGCCAGTTTGTGACAGTTTGTGTAATTGATAATATTATCTATTCTGCCAAAGCGGCCGTTTTAGGCCCGCAGGTGATTGTACGACCTTGATAAATTACACAGCCATAACTTAAAAAATCTTTATAAATCAATCCTTTCCTTAAACCCGTAAACAAACTAAATTATCAATGCTCTTATCTTCTCCTTAAAATAATGCCTCATTATTTACCTAAAAAACGGACTTCAGTCGACCTTAAAAAGCATACAGAAATGTATCACTTTCGCTTAAAATATTCAAGATAAAGACAAGACGTATAAATTAGAGTTTCGTTAGTCCATTGTTTTACAATCTTCACAATAGAATCCAATGCCATTGTCGAAAGACATAGAAAGTGTATATGAAATACGAGCCGCGGTTTTGAGTACTTCTTTGTTGTAGTTTTACTATGTTGTGACGTAACTAATAACTAAGGGGGTTAGCAGAGGTGTATAGTAACCCACATTTCGCCAGTTATGTTTAAGTCCCATGTAATAGGGGGTAAGCCTATTGCTATGGGCACAAATTCAGACTCCGGGCTGTTATTGAGAAATTCCTGATGGAAAAACCTAATAACACTTTGCTCGACCTGGGAATCGAAACCAGAGCCAACTGGAGATAAGAAATCACATAAAGTTGCTGATAAACTTGAGCATTCACTTGTAACAGAACATCGAGCATTCGCCGTTTTTAGGGTTCCGTAGTAAACAAGTAACCCTTATAGTTTCGTCATGTCCGTCTGTCTATCCGCGGTCTAGCTCCAAGACCCTTAGTACTAGAAAGCTGTAATTTGGCATAGGTATATATTTTAATTACGCCGACAAAGTGGTAAAATAAAATTATGAAAAACATTTTTTTTAGGGTACCTCTCATTTTTTTTCTTTTTTTAACCCATAGTGAGGGATATCATTGGAAAGGTCCTTTAAAAACATTGTGAGTTTGTGAAAACCATTTTTAGATTCAGGGATCCGTTTGCGAAATATTAAGCTTTAAAGTGCTAATTTTTGTTAGAGTCAAGTGTCCCCCCCCCTGCCGGCTAAATGGTTGGTTTTAGAATGTGAAAAAATTAACGGCAGTAGCTTATATAACGAATTTAAAAGGAAAACTATCACAGCTGTGTAGGCTGTACAAGTTAACGAGTAATAGTCGACCAACTTAGATTTGCGGTTGTAAAAACATTTTCTCCCATACATTCTGTATGAATTTTTTTTTTTTCAACTACAATGTTAAGTTTGTTCTTCGAATAAATTCATCCCAACTACGGAACCCTACATTGTGCGTGGTCCGACATGCCCTTGGCCGGTTTTTTTAAATTTGTCGAACTGTACAACGAACAGAACCAAGCATAGAGTCAAACATTGCTACGAACATTTTCACGATCATTACATTATTATTATTTATTTATCTTTATTCACATATGGTAAATGTAACTATTATGCTAAGCCCCACAAAACCGTAGTAGTGGTTTGACTGTGGGGTCGGTGAGTCTCTATACATTAATAAACTTAGCGAATACTCTAGCTAGTCAATGCTCGTCAAGGGGTGCGGGAGGCATAGAGAGACGGCGGCGGAACAATGACAGAATGGCTCGGCTCGGCAAAAAGTTGGAAGCTATATTTTGTCCTTTCGCTAGAATGTTCGCTAGAATGTTCGCTAGAATGTTCGCTAGAATGTTCGCTAGAATGTTCGCTAGAATGTTTGCTAGAATGTTCGCTAGAATGTTCGCTAGAATACTTGTAAAAACGCTCCCGTTGATTTTTCTGTAATGTAACATTCGCTAGAACGCTCATTACAAGTGAATGCTCAAGTTTATCAGCACCTTAAGGCCAACATTTCTATAAAACTCGTATAAAAATCCTAAAAGAATTTCCGAAAAAAAGTAGATTACATTAGCGAAAACCTATTAAAATTGGATCAGCAGATTTTGAGGAAATCACAGATGCTTATACAAATAAATCGGTTAAAAGAAAAGACTTGCAGATTAATAGACAGACAAATCAATTTTTTAATTCAGCTTGGGTCTAACACAGTGTGATTCTTCATAATGTGCAAATATTGAAATGAAATCTATGCTTAATTTTAATGACAGAAAAAATATTTTAAAAAAATCTAAATATTTTTGTAACAAAACTGTGTAACTTTTAAACTAAATCATCTATCGCGATGAAACAAACTCCATAATGATGAGAAGTAATTAGGCGTCCACATAAAATGAAAATTGAGAATAAAACTACCCTCAATTGAAAATAAACATGTTTTTTTAGCAAAAATCAGTTTATTTTTTTTCACAAATTTTTACAATAATTGTAAAATTTATAAATAAGATGCCAAAGAGAATATTTTTTTTTTTTCATGTAAGAAAATGATTTTTTTTATATTTTTTCAGTGAGAGCAGTGGTGGCCCAGTGGTAACGGCTGCGACTTACGAGTTGTAGGTCGTAGGTTCGAATCCAGACAGGCGCTTTACTTTGTGTAAATTATTTCATCACCACTGCTCTCAAAACGGTGAAGGAAAACATCGTGAGGAAACCGGCATGTCCTAGAACCGAAAATTCGAAGACATGTGACATCTACCAACCCGCACTGGGCCCGCGTGGTGGATTACGGCCCACTCCCTCTCACAGAGAGGAGGCCTGTGTCCCAGCAGTGGGAACATTTATAGGCTGATGATGATTTTTTCAGTCGATAAAATTAAGCATAGATTCTCATTTCCATATGTGCACATTATGAAGAATCACACTGTAAAGAACCGCCTCTTTAAAGTCGGTTAAAAAGGAAAGACATACAAATCATCTGTTAAACACAGTCTATGAAAATATTGTTTTTCATAAGCCTATTATTAAATAATGTATCTTCAGATAATCGACCGGAAGTAGTGCGCCCTTGATTGCAACACGCCGGAAGTGACGCTCGGCCGCGCACGCGCCGTTTTTGGTGTGTGGTACAAGTTATGAGCGGGAGCGATTGAGGCAGACATTTATTTTAAAAGCGGTAGCGGGGACGTAATTTTTTGAAGGATTTGAGACAAGCAGGTGTCTTATGTGAATAAAATAAATTAAATAACATATTCACGCCTTGTTTCCCCGGTGGGTTAGGCAGGTGTGTACATAACTACACCCACATTTCGCCAGTTATGTTTAAGTCCTTTGGTAGTATGAGGAACAGGGTGTAAAGTTCACTCATCCACCATAGAAAAGGGAGGATCCTCCGACCTGACGAGTGTTGTGTCTGGCGGCAACTGCCCATCGATTTGAAATTGAAATCTTGTATATATGTCGATCGCTCGGTAAACTCTAACTGCGCGATGCAGGATTTGTGTGACGTCATGTCTATGATGCGTAGTTCGTATGTGGCGGTGTAACCGCTACAGTCCCATGTAATAGAAGACGAGCCTATCACCATCAACCGGGTACAAATCTAGACTCCGAGCTGCTACTGAGAAATTCCTTCACCGTTTTTGAAGCAAGTGATGATTATACAATACGCGAACTCGAGACCTATGACTTGGCAGTCAGACGGTCACATCACTAATCTATAGCTTCTAAATAGTCGTCGATAAGAATGATTTTGCAACAATAGCTAAATCACCACTCATGCAAAAATAACCTCTATATCCCATCTGCTAGAGTGTCCCAACTGTCCACTTACCTGCATCTTTGATGATCTGAACAACGACTTTGACGCCGCAATAAATGTGGCCACGAGCTGGGCCCAAACAGTATAAGCAACATATACTGTGTTCGCAATTTTTTTTCAACATGTAAACAAACACGAGTTTTAGGAAAAACAACTGTAATGCCTCCACATAAGGTTCAGTTTGCGCTGCTACTTCATATTTTTTATTACTTTTTCAACAGTACTAGTCAGTCAAAAGAAAACTTTATTTACACTCGCATAAAGTTGATGTTTGTTTAAGTGGATATAACATCAATTGAAAACAAGGTTAACAATAGACTCTAGAAGTCTAGATGTACCGTCGATACGAAAAAAAGATTTGTAAACCAATACATACCATCATCTGCCTAGCCTTTTCCCAAATATGTTGGGGTCAGCTTCCAGTCTAACCGGATGCAGCTGAATACCAGTATTTTACATGGCGTGACTGCCTATCTGACCTTCACAACTCAGTTACTGGGTAATACGATACCCCTTGGTAAGACTGGTTGTCGGACTTTCGGGCTTCTGACGACCCGTAACGACTGTCAAAGATCTACAAATGACAGCCGGGACCAACGGCTTAACGTGCTTTCCGAGGCACGGAGGGGTCTTGGTACTTAAAGATGGGCACCCGTCCGCGGACCAACCGCAGCACCAAACCAAACAAACCAATACATACCAAGACTTGCAAAACATACCAGTTTCAAAGGAAAACCATATAAATTACAATATTTAGCAATACATCATGTTATCTTCAGATAATGGTGCGGAAGCTGCCGACCCTTGATTATCGTGCTGAGTCGCGCGCCGGAAGACGAGTGGCTTCACTGAGCGCGCCGCTTTTCATGTGTGGTGTGAGTTATAGGATGTCGCGGCAGCGGAGTTAGCAGAACAGTTATTTAAAGACGGCTTTAAAGATGTATTAAGTAACAGACATTTTTTGCTCAAGAATAAATTCAAATATATGTTCTATTTGCAGGTAAATAGAAGAAACGCCGTATGACCGCAGCAGTAAGTATTCCAAAACTACAATTTTATGACATATGTCAATATATTGCATAACATGCTCACAGCCTGTCATCAGTAACTCTTGTCTGTGGCAGACGTTGCCGACCAAAGAAATAATGTTAAGAAAAAAATCTCAAGTACCTTGTAATTTTGGTATAGTGGTTGTAGATATACAACAAACAGACAAACTATATCTATACTCTCACACAAGAAGCTCTAACATTACGTAAAAACTGAACCCTGAATTTAATTTTAATTACACACTTTCAACAATTTTTGAAGTGAAAACTTCTTTAGGCGCGTTGGGCATTTCTGAGGTGGGAAAAACGTGATTGTGCTCTTTATTTATATCACGTTACGGATCAATGTTCTATGCAAGTATTTTTACTTAAAAGGTTATGGAAGTTTTTTTTTTTTTTGTAAACGCGATTGTGCTCTTTATTTAGATAAGGTTACGGACCGATGTTCTATACAAGTATTTTTCTTCCACCAAGGCAATCTTGTTAAAATTTTCATTTCTGTCGGCACTCCTGGAGTGCCACTGCCATTTTTTAAAGAGTTAATTTGGTTGATTTTACACGATGAAAATTATAACACAAGTGGTGTAATGTGGGTGTTACTGTACTATACTCCATTTGAAATAAGACTAGACATTTAACTAAACCTTTTTTACAGTTCGTTCAACCGATTTTGACTTCTATTGCGTTGGTGGCATGACAAATGGCAGCTGCAGTAAACAGTTTGTATTGTAACCACTTTTTTGCTTTTAATGCCATCCTTATACCTACGGTATAGAAGTCAAAATCGGTTGAACGGACTGTAAAAAAGGTTTGTTTAAATGTGTAATCTTATTTCAAATGGAATATAGATAGATAGATAGAATATTCTTTACACCATAAAAATTACAGACATTAATATAGAAATTTTACATTGGGTGACACAATGGGCGGTCTTATCGCTAAAAGTCTACTATACTCCTTTTTCTATCCTGAAAAGGTATTTCTGCAAAACATTCGTACCCGCTACATCTTATAACTTGTATCACACTCAGCTTGTAATCACGCGCGGCGGCGCGTAGTTTCCGCACTACCCACTGTAAGCCGTCGACACCTTTCACCGTGTTTACATTGGCCAATGACAATTATTATTATAGCTACATATTCACGGATGAACGGACGGACGGACAGCTGACAAACTGACTACTAAATATGGCTATGTCATGTCCTCTTTAATACAAAATTTCATAAAAAATCGGTTTGAAAATACAATGCCGCCCATGTGCACGTGACCGCAAATAAAATCATAGGGAGATTTAAAAAAAGAAGAAAAAATAAAAAAAATAGTTAAAGATAGTTTTAAAGTTAATTTTCAATAATTTTTCTAAAAAAATAAAACTTGATTTTTAGAGCTCCAAGGGACCAATAGACCTACGTCAATCTGCCTGGCCTTTTCCCAACTATGTTGGGGTCGGCTTCCAGTCTAACCGGATGCAGCTGAATACCAGTATTTTACATGGAGCGACTGCCTATCTGACCTCCACAACCCAGTAACTGGGTAATACGATACCCCTTGGTAAGACTGGTTGTCAGACTTTCGGGCTTCTGACGACCCGTGACGACTGTCAAAGATCCACAGAATGATAGCCGGGACCAACGGCTTAACGTGCTTTCCGAAGCACGGAGGAGTCTCGATATGTAAAGATGGTCACCCATCCACGGACCAACCCCGGCAAGCGTAGCTTAACCTGGTGGATCACCCCGTGCGGCTGTTATTACTTAGTCACGAGCTCCTCCAATAGACCTACGTATTTGATATTAATTTCAACGTGGTACCTCCA
The DNA here is from genome assembly GCA_963680765.1 of Agrochola lychnidis. Classification (NCBI taxonomy): domain Eukaryota; kingdom Metazoa; phylum Arthropoda; class Insecta; order Lepidoptera; family Noctuidae; genus Agrochola; species Agrochola lychnidis. Next base: position 6,886,243 of record OY796874.1, on the reverse strand, counting down.
CGCGTTCCTGAGAAAAAGGGTCTTGACAGACTGACAGACGGACAACGAAGTGATCCTATACGGGTTTAGTTTTTTTTTCTTTTGAGGTACGGAACCCTAAAAAGGGAGAAGTATTATACCGTTTACCACCTATTCTGAAAATCCCATCGAAATCTAAACAGAATTAAAAGCTTCCCCTGTTATCTGAAAGCCTAGTGAATTATATCAATTTATAAGACTAAATGCTGTTTATATCTATACAATATTATGTAAAAAAAACCCTGTTCGATAAGATAAGATAAGATATTTATTTTGCAAATATGGGTAAGTACAAAACTCGGTGACATAAAGAATATAATTAGCAACAGCCATATTTAACCAAACGGCATGCAAAAGTACAAAAAAAATACACTAGAGATGTTATCTCAGTTCATATAAATAATGATAAACTATGTCAATATGAAAATTGATTAACTAATTACAATTTAATTATGAATCAATAGTAATTTATACTGTACACAATTGTTCTGCAGTCAACTTACTTCGTATTTGAATTAAATAAAAATTAAATTGAACACCTTAAAGTTAAATTAAATAAAAATTAAATTAAATGTCATATTTTTCCAAATTACAAACATTATAAAAGTTATCAAGAAATTCCTTTATCCGTTAAAAATTCCGTCACACTATAATACGCTTTGTCTACTAAAAAATTTCGAAGTATTTTTTTAAATAACGTCAAGTTTAATTCTTTCCAGCTCCTCGGTAATTTATTATAAATGACTGGTGTCATGTAGCAGACACTCTTGCGCATTAAAGTCGTTCTCGCACTAGGGAGACACAGCTTACTATTATCGCGCCTATTTCGTGGAAATAAGTCAGCTATGCGGTCAAAACAATTAGGATTCAACTTTACAAACACTGCCATTTCTAAAATATATATGCATGGTAAAGTTAATATTTTATTCTGTTTAAATATGGCACGCAGCTATCAGTAGTTTGCAGTTTAAAAATGGAACTTATGCATCTTTTTTGTGATTTAAATGCAGTTTCTCTTTCGGTGGAGTTGCCCCAAAAGATAACGCCGTACCGTAGGTGGCATTCGGTGGCGATCCGAAAGAGGTACATAGGTACTGCAATAACATTACCTAAAAGTAAAAATCTAATTATTATTGAATATAAAAAAATATTGCTATTTAAAATTCACACGTTTTGTACCAAAATTGTAGTCCGTGCAATCCACGACGACGCGCCCCACTCCGCGATTACTGTACTGTAAGCTGAACTCTAGTACGGCGCGGAGCGGAGTGGGACGCGTCTTCGTGGATTGCGCGGACTATACCCCAATTCAATAAAAAAATTGCAATATTTCAACAGGGGTCATAAGTTATGAACTTGTAGACACCCGCTAAATAATGGCCACCCGTGCCCCATGTAATAACCCGGTAACATTCCCCGTTATAAGAATTCGCAGTGTATTTTTTTTTTCGTTTTTTCTGAATATTACCACATAAATAAACTGTCAGTACGATACTTAACAAAACCCTCACGGATCGACATGTTGTATTATAGCGTAGGTACTTAATAAAGAGTCATCATCATCATCATCATCAGCCTATAATGTTCTGTGCTGGGACACAGGCCTCCTCTCTGTGAGAGGGAGTGGGCTTTAATCCACCACGCGCGCCCAGTGCGGGTTGGTAGATGTCACATGTCTTCGAATTTTCGGTTCTAGGACATACCGGTTTCCTCACGATGTTTTCCTCTGTTATTCTGGAGACTCAATTACAATAACAAAACAGATTGACGACAGCTTTACTCAATGAGCTTTCCTAAATCGGAGGTAGTTATAAGGTTATACATATATACACAACATATTATTATGTATGTTATGTACATATTGTCAGTCATTGCTGTCCCAACACTATTAGTCACAGATTGACCGACTTTCATTCGAGAAGGTATACTAGTGACGTCTTGCCATTATCTCGATTTCGATTGCCAAATAGGGTGATTAAGACATTCTCGCCATACAAATTAGTCAGCGTCCTACGTGAGAAATTAAATGGTAAACGATAATTTTAATCAGTTTTCCCAATATTTAACCATTACATCCCTAGGTAAGAAAGAAAAGTATTTTTTTGAGACACACACAAGAAATACAAAAAAAACTGTGGCACTCCGGGAGTGACGACAAGTGAAAACTTAAAAAAAAATCGGCACTGGGTAAACGATGCGTTGATGTCTTTTACTCCACGGTGTCGGTAACAGGTCGCGAGTTTAATGATTTTTCCCATCTTAAAAATGCCCAACGCGCCTAAAGAAGTTTTCACTTCAACAAACAAATTACAGGCACTTTTTTACAAATTAGTTGCCCATTCCAAAGCGTAGTAGGAGACTAGGGAGAAGAACGAGCAAGAAACTCTATAGACACTCTTTTGAATCAAAATATATTTTACGAAATCTTTGGCTGACATTCAATCCTTTAAAAAAAAAGCGTGGTACCGTATCACAACACCTCGGTAACCCACATAAGACGCAGAGTTAAAATTACTTCAAACACTAGATCCGGCATTGCGATCTCCACCCAACGCTCTTACCCAATTATTGTGGTAACGATCAGTTCTCGGAACCTTATATGGAAAAACCGTCTTACTTAATTTACAATAGCCAAACTTGTATTTATTACTTGTTAAAGTTTCGAAAGAACTTCAGAGATTGGTTTAAAGCTGAAGATTTTCTGTTCTTTTGTTTATTTCGTAATCTGTCTCTTGTTTTATTTATGATATGGTTTATTTAGAACAATAGTCTTCTTATTTTCGTGTGGTTAGTGACTAACCTGGTGTCAGGGTTTTAAAACCGCCCATGGGCCTCTGACTTGACTTCACATGCCGTCGAGAAATATCTCTCAGACATAAACAGTAGTGGTTAGAAGCCTAAAACGTCTGACAACCAAGAGGTAAAATTGTGTTACCCAGTAACTAGGTTGTGGAGGTCAGATAGGCAGTCGCTCCATGTAAAATACTGGTATTCAGCTGCATCCGGTTAGACTGATAGCCCATCCCAACATAGTTAGGAAAAGGCTAAGCAGATTGATTGATTTTGGTTGTATAGGACAAAGCAGTTAAGGTTGAACTAGTCTCGGGCTCGAACTCATTGGTGGGCTTGGTCAAAAAGCACGCTATCTCACCTGGCATCGTGTCCGACAGAGATAGTATCAGTGATGAGCAGTTAGACGCTGGTCTACATGCACAAACTCTAGTTCGCACGCACACAAACACCGTTCAGAACGATTTTAGTAAAACAAGCGCGTAAAAAATTACGAAAAGTCCTTTGGGAGGTGGAGTTTTATGAAAAAACTACTGCATAAATCAATTACAAATAAAGTTTATTATAATCTTCGACTATTGAGCTTTGTCGGAACGAGCTTAGTTTTGGAGATTTTACACTTCTTTTATTACTTATTTACTCCCAAAGTTGCGTTAAAATTAGCAGGAAAAACGAATCTTTGTTGGCTCATAACTTTTTAATTGCTTTTTTTTTACTATTCTGCTTCTGTACAGACAAAATGAATAATAAGACAAAACGATTTCATGTTTTACTTTGGATGTACAATGTGTAACAGTGGAGTAAAACCCCCCCGAAATTTGTATGGAAAAAGTATCGGCTAATTGCGCCTTAAGCAAACTAGACAGTTGTTGGATCACAGTTGCCGTTTTCAGAAACTTTTGAAGGGTTACATGTTGGCCAAAAATAACAAAAATTTCATATGGTAAACATGGAAAAGCCGGAAAACTTAGATCTTAACAGAAAAACGTCATCTTCAGAATGGGATTTAAACATAACTGCCAAAATTTGGGAGCAGCAGTTCAGTAATAGTATTTAAAAATAAAAACAAAAAAGTATGTAAATCTAAACCATAACAATCCATTTCTTTTTGTTCTCTCAAAAAAATATCGAGACGAAATGCGTAATTATTTAATTTTCAATTACACGCTATCGATAGCCTATTCTTTACATAAGAACTAGAGATGTACTCGTAACTACTCAGACATTCGATACTTCGACAGTGGGTTACATCTCTAAAATTCGATTCAGTTACGGATTAATCGATTCACCTTAATAATTTGTTGTGCTAAAAATTATATAAAACAAAAAATGTTGAAGTGTTTCCGATTCTTTTTTGTTAACATTATTTTTTTATTAATTTCCCGTTTTTAATTGGGTTCAGTTTGTACTACTGGAATAAAAAAGACGAATTTTGTTAGTTTTCTGTTGTTGTGCTTAGTAATTGTTTTCTATCTATGTATTTGTTATTACTATTATTGTCTTTACAAACTGTTTGAGCTGGATGGTACTGATCCACGGGTCATAATCGTGAGCGCCTTCAATTGAGACTGGTCATCTCTTATCTGCTTTGAGTTTATTTTTAATATTATATTTTGAATTGCTTTTGATTATATTTTTTGTACATAGAAGCAACAAGAATAATGTACCCAGGATTTTGTATTACCTATATTTAAAAGAGTGTCCTTGGAGTTTCTTGCCCGTTCTTCTCCATAGAGATCTATGTTTTGGAATGGGCAACTAGATTCAACTTTCTGACTAACTGACCGACTCTTTGACAATTCAAAAGTGCCTGTAAATGGTTTAATTGAAATAAATGCTTTGAGTTTGAGTTATAATCAAAACACTAGCTTTTAGAAAACGCGCAAAAAGCTAATACGAGAGAGGAAGTTGTACAACTGTAATAAAGAATGTTTAAAGGCATGGGAAACAAAAGTTGCACAACAATGTTTCAGCAACATGTTTTTGTGTTGGGACACAATGTTTAGCAACAGTTACTTGATTTTGTTTCCGACGAATATGGAGCCTAAGATTTGACAAAAGATATAGGTTTAAATGGATATAATACGCTTTCAGTGATAGTGTGACCTTGTGGTAACGGCCCCGACTTCCGAGTTGTATGTCATGGGTTTGAACCCAGGTAGGCGCTTTTCTTTGTGTAATTTATATCATCACCACTGCTCTCAAAACGGTGAAGGAAAACATCGTGAGGAAACCGGCATGTCCTAAAACCAAAAATTAGAAGACATGTGACATCTACCAACCCGCACTGGGCCCGCGTGGTGGATCACGGCCCACTCCCTCTCACAAAGAGGAGGCCTGTGTCCCAGCAGTGGGAACATACTAGGCTGATCATGTTATGTATATATGAAAGGGAAAGTCTGAAAGTGGTGCCGTTGACCGAGAAGTTTTGTGGAAATCGGTTGTCATAGTATGGCTGCGTTTTACAGAGTAATAGGGTGATAGGGGACTGTCCGTCTGTAAATTTTTCACGCCTGCCTCGTTGGTATAGTGGTCACAAGCGCTACTGCTGAGTATGAGGTCCTGGGTTCAATTCCCGGGTCAGGCAAAGTGTTATTGGGTTTTTCTATCTGAAATTTCTCAGTAGCAGCTCGGAGTCTGGATTTGTGCCCGGTTGATGGCAATAGGCGCGCCCCTTATTACATGGGACTTAAACATAACTGGCGAAATGTGGATGTACCTGCTACAGGGATACCTCTGCCCAATCCTTCGGGGAAACAAGGCGTGATATTATGTCCAGAAAACCGGTTTAACGTAATAGGTCGTCGATGGACCTGCAAAAGAGGTTTTAAGCAAAAATCCCCAGCAAACACAGATAGCAACATAATAAATCACACAAGATTGTTATCTGACAAGGTATCCTTTATTTCTTCATTTCTCTAAATGGAAATACCTATTTCAAAGCGTCCGTAGCCTCGTAGGCCGATTTAGAAATTGTTATCTATGGAAATAACGCATTAGATTGCACAAAATGTTTGATTAACCTTGTGGTTTTTTGCCAAGGAAATGCTGTATGATAATGATGGACGATGAGATGACAAAATTGGATATTCTTTCAAAATCAAAATATTTTGTTTCACATAAACCTACATGGGCACTTATGAAATGTCAGAAGCTAGGTGCACGGTTCCAATTGGTCGTTTCCTATGGAGAAGAGCCGGCAAGAAACTCCACGGTTACTCGTTTAAAAATAATTGGCTTTTACAATACTTTCAAATAACAGTGTTTCTAGATATGGGAGGACAGTGTAGATCTTTCAATAAGTACCAAGTACTTAACAAAATAGAAAATGGTCAACAGGTCTACAATCCACTAAGCCTACAGCGTTCTCACATTCACAAAATACGTAGAAAAGAATCTATACAAAAAATAAATAAATTAATAAAAGTAAAAAACCTATTTTAGTAAAACGCAATTATATGATTGTTATTACAACTGTAATCAATCTGAATAATTATCATGTCCACAAAAGTCACTAATAAAAAGTTGAAATTAAATCGTAGGTATATAATGTCAAATAATAGAATAGTAAATATGTCAAGGACGAATATAAAAATAAATAAAAATAACGATTCTTGATGATTCAATGATTCTTAATGACAAGTCTTGTACAATGTATGAACGTAAACTAAGCAAAAGGAGTATGTGAAGATCGTAGCAGGTGACGTTCTATAATTTCTGCCTACCCCCATTGGAAAAGGCGTGAGTTTATAAAGGGTTATATGTTATAACGTCGGCAATCCGTTAAAGGGATGTAAGAGAGGTCACTTGCAAGCCATTCAAGGAGGCCATTGAGGCCATTTTTGGTTTTTAAGGCCATTTTTCATTTAAGGAGCTTATGGCTAAGTAATAACAGTCGCACGGATCACCTTTACATACCAAGACTCCTCCGTGCCTCGGAAAGTACATTAAGCCGTTGATTCCGGCTGTCATTCGTGAATCTTTGACAGTAGTTACGGGTCATCAGGAGCCCGAAAGTCTGACAACCAGTCTTACCTAGTGGTATCGTTTTACCCAGTTACTAGGTTGTGGAGATCAGATAGGCAGTCGCTCCATGTAAAATACTGGTATTCAGCTGCATCCGGTTAGACTGAAAGCCGACCCCAACATAGTCGGGAAAAGACTAGGTAGACGTCGATGTCCCTGCCATCCTGTATAAATAAGAGACTCGTAAGGGCTTACGCAGACGGGTTACTGCATTGGCATAGGAATGACATCTGTATTACTAATCTACTATTACATAACTCAGGGCGTATGCAGCTAGCTTCTGCAGATTGCAAAGCCAACTGCATAATATTGCAGTTTGAATGCATTTTTGAAGTGAAAACTTCTTTAGGCGCGTTCTGCATTTTTGAGATGGGAATAAACAATTGAATTCGCGACATCGTTACCGACACCTCGTATTTGTAAACGCGATTGTGCTCTTTATTTATATTAAGTTACGGATCAATGTTCTCTGCATGTACTTTTACTTTAAAGGTTTTGGAAGTATCTTTTTTGTAAACGCAATTGTGCTCTTTATTTAAATAAGGTTACGGTCCAATGTTCTATACAAGTATTTTTCTTCCTGCACAATAAAATTGTTCAAGTTTTCACTTCTGTCAGCACTCCTGCAGTGCCACTATTTTTTTTTTATTGTGCAGTTTATTTGTTACTGCATTGTCCGTAGTCGTTAGAACTGCAAGTTTACTGCACAATATTAAAATATTGTACATAAAAAGTAATAGGAACTACCTCGTTGGTCTAGTGCTGGGTTCGATTCCCAGGTCGAGCAAAATGTTATTGGGTTTTTCCTTCAGGAATGTCTCAATAGCAGCCCGGAGTCTTAATTTGTGCCCGGTTGATGGCAATAGGCTCGCCCCCTATTACATGGGACTTAAACATAATTGGCGAAGTGTGGGTGTACTATTGGTACACCTCTGCCTATCCTTAGAGGATTACAGGCGTGATGTTATGTAATGAAAGTCTAGACAGCAATCGTTTAACATGAGGTCATTAGTTTTTGTGTACATGATATTTCATAAGTGGGGCAAGCGTCCATACAAAATTTGGTCACCTCCTTATCTTCGCCTATTTCGAAATATTTACTGGGTCAGATCTCAGACTAAACGGATCCGACTGAAAATCATTACTCTTTAGGTCAATAGGAACTGAATACGGTATTTGCTTAGGTAAAAAAAAAGAAATTCTATTTAGTCCGTCTTTCAGATAATAAAAAATATTAGACACGTATTTTTTGCTTTATCAAATTAATCAAAAATAACTTAGAAAACACGCATTAAAGTTGGTGAGTGGGGGCTCGCTGCGTCACAACGCAGTATTAAAACTAGCAAGGCGTGACGTCATGCCACATTTTAACTCAATATATCGCCGTAATCTTTTGATTATGTCAAAAAAGAAAAAATACGTGTTCAATATTTCTTAATAATCTACAAGACGGATAAGAACAAATTTTTGGACACAGGCCTATTGTAGTAAACAATATCAAAAGTCATTTATTCAAATTAGACTGAGATTGTGAACTCTTTGAATGTCAAAATTACATAATGGTGCCGATTCCCTTGTTCACAAACTAAACTAAATTTAAGTTCAGTGCATCTTTTTCTTTCTATTTCATTAAGAAAAGGACAGAAGATAAATTTTAGTTTAGTTCTGTCAAATTAATCAGCCCCTCACTCTCCATACAAGTTTAGACGTGATTAAAAACTTGCCGACTAAAATTACGTCAATTTACGTCAAGCGCTGATTAATTTGACAGGACTAAACTAAAATTTATCTTCTGTCCTTTTCTTAATGAAATAGAAAGAAAAAGATGCACTGAACTTAAATTTAATTTAGTTTGTGAACAAGGGAATTGGCACCATTAAGATAAACCCCAAAACGCCCGCCCTTCACCACTTCCTAGTGATGGGAAGAAATTGCGCAAAAAAACTCCCCGGCATTCGAATATTTTGTAATATCATTCTGAAAAGAAACAGTCATTGCGCATTGCAACAAATATTTTGTAACACACTGAATCATTTTATAATTATGTTTTACAATTGGAACACATGTTTTGTCCGCGTTCTTGCGTATGAAGATTTGAAAGTATTTTTTTATTGTATTATATAGTAATGTAAAAATAATGTGGTTTTACTGTGTAGTCATCTATTGTAGAGAATTCTTTCTTCCTTCAATTCTTCACATTTTGAGAAAAAAAAGGAAAAAAAATTAATTACTATGCAATACAGTTTTATTGAACCCCGAAAAAGAGGGAAAAAATTCTGCTTATATTATTATCTATGGCAAATTTCATTCAAATCCATTTATCCGTTAATAGTGAAGTAGTGAGATACACATGATACACACAAACATACTCACTTCCGTATTTGTAGTGTTTTAGTGCGTATGACTGTATGAGTGCGATTATACGTTTTTTACCGAAAATTACCATGTTTTACCGTAAAATACCGTAAATTACGTAAAATTACATTTTTTACCGTATTATACCAGGGTAATTTTACTGTTTTACAATTAGGGATAGTTGATACTATCTGACGGCCAACTCTAGCACCGTGCGCACTCAGTGGTCAAATCAAATAGCACGCGCTTCCCCCCGCTGTCGGTTTTTTTGCGAATCTGTTTGAGTGTTACGCGGTGCAGTCAGTACACCCGCGACCCCCGGCTTCCGTCCCTTTTTTACGAAATCACACTTACAGACTGCAGGAAAGGAGAGGAAAGGTAATAAACATAAATAAATCAAGCAAGTCTTACAGTTGTCCCATATGATGTGTAACATTTAACATCTCATCTCATTGGTAATAACAATAAGTAACATTAAAGGGGCCAAGGTCATTTCTGACGGCCAACGCTAAAACCGCGCGCGCTCTTTGGTCAAATAAAATAGCGCGCGCTTCCCCGGCTTCCCATGACACACTTCCGTCCCTTTCACGAAATCACTCTTACAGATTTGATTATTTAGATTTTTTTAGATTTACATTTTGGTTTTGATTCCGTCCTGGCGATGATTGCCAATAGACTGAATTGCCCTTATATCCGACAATGCTGCAGTAGACATATTGTTACTGTGTGAGTGTTCGTTTTTGTCTGTGCTTGTTATGTATGTAATATGTATTTATTTGATTTAATTTAATTTGATTTATTTAGTTTTCATTTCTTTAATTGCTTTTTTTTTTTATTTCGATTCAACATAATTTATTTTCATTTTATTTTATTTTATTGATCTTATTTATTAATTTGTGTTTGGCTATGGGTGTTATATTTTACCTGAAATAAATAAATAAATTTATATTTATTTATTGAAGGAAAAAAAAACTGTTTTTCATTAACATTTAGGGGCATGAGGAACAGGGTGTAAAGTTCACTCATCCACCATAGAAAAGGGAGGATCCTCCGACCAGACGGGTGTTGTGTCTGGCGGGCAACTGCCCATCAGTTTGAAGTTGAAATCTTGTATGTATGTCGATCGCTCGGTAAACTCTAACTGCGCGATGCAGGATTTGTGTGACGTCATGTCTATGATGCGTAGTTCGTATGTGGCGGTGTAACCGCTACAAACATCTTAGTAAAATGTAATCATCTTTGCTACCGCTAACAGGCAACCTAATTTCTAAATCTAAAGTCCGGCTACATTAAAAAGTGTAAGCAAAATTAACTAGCTAGACCATTATAATTTGTTCATTAACCGTTAAAATACTACATTAAAGCACTTTTTAAAGAGTTAATGACGCATTTTATAAAATGGTTTGACGCTTTAAATTACGTTACAAATTGTAATGGAGTTTACAAAGTGGGGCCGGTTAACACTGTTTTTACGTGAGCAAGTAATTTAATAAAATCAGTTTTTGTTAAACTTTTGAGCCCGTATTTGGAAAGCTATAAAAGAGACCTACGCCCAGCAAAAAAAATGTTATTAAGCTATTGCATAGCTTTTATCGCGGGCTTTGAGCGCGGCTACCGAATCAAGAAATCCCGTAACGTAACGAAAATAAAACCTAACACCCCCCACTCCGCCTACCATGTAATGACGGTTGAAAACGTGATGTTGTCATGGGAACGTAACTTTTGTTTTACGTCATCACGTCATCATCCCAAGTGTAGCGTTGACAAATAGGAAGTATGGAGGTTACAAATGCTATGCAATAGCTTTACCGTGGCAGTCCCCGAGTGCCACACATTTTTTTATTTTTAAATACATCAAATTGATTACTTTATTCTTCAAAAAAAAACTACACATTATTTTATTATTTGTGTTGCCATATTTCCACTACCACCTTTCAAAAAAAATCGTACACCTCATTAGTATCACACAAGTTATTCCTTGAAATAACATGTAAAGTGTGACATTAACTTGTGTGCGCGACTGTATGCGCTGGCGCCGAGTCGAGGAGAAAGTGCGCTTGCGTAAGAATCAGCTGTGCGGTAAAGTCACTTCACAAAATAATACAGAAGGTCAATTCCATACAATGAACGAGAATAGGTGCACCTACGCACATACAGGGTATAAAAAGACCCATCACAAAGCCGCCATCTACATCAAACTAAGAAACAATGTACAAAAATAATTGCTATGAAACGACTTTTATTTTTAGTCTGAAAAATCGTTCTTACAGTAGCGTGCAAAGTAGATAATGCCCACAAAACACTGTGTGTAAGGGTAGTCGGGTGCATTCGACGGTACAGGGATCGTAGGGGAATTTAAATAAACAATTTAAAGTTAATTTATAACATTTCAAATTGGTTTTCGTTAAAAAACATCTAATGTTTTTGCAACTTTGACCTTCAATATTTTCGTAACCAAAAGGTTCCCAAATTTAGTACAGTACAAAAAAATATCACAACGACGGGAAGAGCAAATGACTCGGCTTCACTAAACATCTTCTTACACCTGTTATAGAGGAATACCAGTCGCGAGTGCGCTTGCACTCGCTGCACGTCAAGCGTGGCTGTGTGCGTGCGTTTTCGCTCACAGAATGGAGCTGACCTTCTGTGTCTCTCTACTCTGTGGTCGCGTCGCTATGTGATGAGTCGTTTACGTTTACGACGCCTTTTTGTGTAACATGTGGGTTTTTTTGTTTTTTCATTTGTGTGTGTGTGTTGGTTAAAATTCGTGTGCAATATTTTTTTTGTATCCGCTGTCCATTTTGTGAACAAATACGTTGTTATGCTTTATATACATTAAAAAACAATTTTTTCCTAAAATTGGAAGGAGATGTTTCTTAATAACCTTTAATAATTAGTTAGACGCTATGTTGTTTCCTCCTTTTTACAAAAAAACATTATTTTATTTAATAAAAATGCCTGGCTTTTTAAGGTTATGTGGGTACTATAATTTTCCACAGATATTTTAAGTCTAATTGACTACAATATACGCGCAGACGACTACAAGATATACGCAGTCTTCGCACGACTGATGGCGCTAGTGTGCTTAATTCTGTGCTGTAATATTTAAAATATTAAATCTATATTAATAATTTAATCTTAATATTACATTGTAATTAATTAATTACATAATTAATTTGACCTTACATAAACGGGTGGTTGTCGGGCGATATGGCCCACTCTGCGTCCAGCGCTCGGTGTGGCAACACGCCGTGTTCGGGTTCGCGACAAGTCAATCGTCATCCTGAGGATGCTTCGTTGAGAGGTGAAACACGTGTTGATTTCTTTCAGGATATTTTATGGCTCTTTAGAAATAACTAAACGGAACAGGTTACAAAATATATCCACGTTTATTGTATTTTTCCTTACAAATCTACCACTTTTTTTTTCTTTTTTTTTTGGGTGGGAAATTATCAAATAACTTCTCCCGCTCTGGGCGGAGCGGAAGGGCGTGTCAGACTCTTACTGACTAAAACCCACCCGTGTTCCTTCGGTTGCCCTGTTGCCGGGGGCCACGATGTCCCTATCGGTTTTCTTCGAACCCCCGGCAGGCATTGGCCCTAGCGGCCCCGTCAATTCTGCTGACATCTCTTTGAGGCGCGCGTGGAACACGTTGCGCCGTCGACCCGGGCTTGGGCCTTATCGGACAGCGAGCTACCCATTGCTCACCGTCCGCAAGCCCGCGCCTACGGTGGCCGGAAATCGGCTCGCGATTCCCGCCCCGGGCGTCTCCTCCTATTGCGGTGGTTAGGGGCGTGAGGGCGCGAAATTTGCCTCTCCCTCACGCGTTTCACCTCCTCCTTCGCGAGCATTACCGCTTCGCAAAAGGAGGTGTTACAAATCTACCTAACATTTACATCTGCATAATCTAGTCAGCTCGGCCTTGTGAATCCTCAACGATAAAGGTAATTTATCAGCTTTCGCAATATTCGGCCTGCTTATGCGTTTTAGATCCGAGGTCTAATATTGGAACAACACAGCTAGGTTAAGGCTACGCAAAGCATCTGATTTGAATGGTAATACTTTACTTGGAACGTGTTCAACAGTACAATTTAAAATTAATTTATTTTATTGTATTGTACCAACTAGGTGAAAGAAAATATAAGAAAGAAAAAATGTTAATTCTGCACAAACTAAACGCACATTACAAAAAAAAAAACGTGTGGCACTCGGGGACTGCCGCGGTAAAGCTATTGCATAACATTTGTAACCTCCATACTTCCTATTTGTCAACGCTACACTTGGGATGATGACGTGATGACATAAAACAAAAATTACGTTCCCATGACAACATCACATTGTCATGAGAACCGTCATTACATGATAGGCGGAGTGGGGGGTGTTAGGTTTTATTTTCGTCACGGTTTTATTTTCGTTACGTTACGGAATTTCTTGATTCGGTCGCTGCGCTCAAAGCCCGCGATAAAAGCTATGCAATAGCTTAAAAAAAAATAGTACTCATTAACAAATTAGCCAAAAGCCTCGTATTCAATATTCAAACCTAATAAAAGTTTGACAAATGTTGTCTATCGCTAGTCAGCTGTAGGACGCTGCAGGATGACATGAATAATTCTCACGAGTGTTTATATTAAGTCAGTGGGGCTATTTCTGTATTTTTAAGAACGTTCCCATTCAAAAATACCTGTAATTTATCTAAATTTTTGACAAGTTTTTGACATTGACAGTCGCTGAGATGACATTGCGACTAGATTTTAAACGGGAAATTACGAGAATGATAGTTTTCATGAAAATTCACGCCACCAGTTGGCGCCACTTTGACAAGAGGTCTTCCAGTTCGACAATGAATCGACGTTCATCATTTAGTCACTACTAAAGAAAATACAGGCGCTTTGACACTTTTGACAGGTGCCCGGACCTGACGTCTCAGTGCTGCCACCTAGTGAACGTCATTTGAAAAAACCCTCATTAACTGGGCTTTTTTTGTTAGCCATTTCTGGTATTCTATACTAATATTATAAAGAGACAAAATTTGTATTTTTGTATGTAACGAATAAACTTAAAAACTACTGGACCGATTTGAAAAATTATTTAGCAATGGATAACTACATTATCAGCGAGTAACGTAGGCTATATTTTATCCCCGTACTCCTATAGGAACGAGAACTACGCGGGTGAAACCGCGTGACGTCCGTTATTTTGTTTATACTCAATTAGAACATCTTTTCATTCTATTTCGTTTTAAAACCTTTTTAAATGTCTACACTCTACAGAAAAGAAAAGTTAGATCTTTAGGTACAGACGCCAGCACTTCAAGCTACTACAATCTGTCAAATTTATTTAATAGATTTTCAATTTTATTACTGATGCATAAGGTTCAAAGTTGATTTTTTTGATTTTTTGTAAATGTGAGTACCATGGAGCCGTTTATTATGTTATTAAGACGTATGTTGACTTGAAAGAGCATGGCAGTTGAGAGATTGTCAAGCTCACTATAATGTCTCGCTGATGGTGGCGAGTGTGTTGGATCATTCGGTTCCCTACAAAATGGTTGAGCTGGATGGTGCTGATCCACGCGTCATGTTCGTGAACGGGCGCCGTCAGTTGAGACTGGTCATCTCTTATCTGCCAGGGCTTATTTTTAATCTTATATTTTTCAATTGTTTTGATTATTTTTTGTACATTGTTCTCACATATAGAAGCAACCAGAATAATATACCCAGAATTTTGTAATATCTATATTTAAAAGAGTGGCCTTGGAGTTTCTTGCCCGTTCTTCTCCATAGAGATCTACATTTTGGAATGGGCAACTAGCTTCAACTTTCTGACTAACTAACCGATTCTTTGACAGTTCAAAAGTGCCTATAAATGGTTTAATTGAAATAAATGCTTTGAGTTTGTTGAGTTTGATTGGGAAAATTTGACAGTTTCGGGTAGCTTGATGTGCTGGCGTCTGTACATAAACTGATTTCCATTAATTTTAAAGGGAGCGGTGACCTACTTTTTTTTATAAAACTTAATACCTCACGCACATTGCGTAACACAATCAATCAGCTGACTGGTACAGTCGTCAACAAAAGTTTTGGGAATTTGTGTTTTAATTTAGTAATGTATTTTTTTTTTGTTTATTGTTAAAAAAGTAAGAGCTTTATTGCGTTAAGAACTTATTCCGACAGTTATTTGTTTTTACAAGATACTGAAATCTCTAAATGAAGTCCTAAATAAGTAAAATTTTATGAATGTACACATTTGACTGTAGGGCTAGAAAAGTAGTAAAAAATAAACTGAAGCACTTACCTTATGTCTTCTAAAGCATAAAAAGAAACACAATAAGTACATTTAATTATAATTAGTTAGTATGTTAGTAAATAATATATTGACTATTAAAAATATATATATACAAAATCAGTATGTATAGTAAGAAAGCAAGACATAGTTAGAATAAAGAGGCGGAATATTTAGAAAAATATATAAGAATATACAACAGAAAAATATATCACACAGTATATGTACAATAAGTTTTCAATACCTGATGACGTCACCGGATCCGGATATGAACGATAAAATGGCTAAATGGCTAATTCTAGCTATGTCTTGCCGAACGACCACATCTGAGCTCTGTTAGTACGTTTATTTGACTGTAGATGGCGCTACTCTGATGTCTATCACACTAAAGCGTAACATTGATATTTTTTTAAAGAAAATAATTAGGAAAAACTGTTTCTAGAAAACTTTTGAAATAGCAAATAAAATTTACAAAAAATAAACAAAAAAAATGATAAAATAAAAATACTACGTCAAAAAAATATACTTACGTGTATTTTAATTACTTTTTTCATGCACATAACTAAACAAAGAATAAAAAATCAAATAAAACAGACATGCTACTTCAATACTATTAGTCAAAATACCGACACAAACTAAAACTTTTCTCACTATATAAAAAAATACATAAGTAAACGTGCTACAAAAAGCGTGCAACAGTTATCTAGAAACATTTCTATACCCTTCAAATTACGCTTTGGCGTGCCATCAGGTCCACTTACTTTCATCATTCACTACAGGTCCGTAACTCAAGCCTTCGCTGCTAGCATCAAGACTATTCGAGTCCTGTACACCCAAGATTCCGGCTTTAGCCACTCTGTGACAGCATCCTTTCAAAAGGCTTCCGCAAGAGCCATCTAACAAGCCTCCGACCATCCAACAGTAGAAAAAAAATTCGCATGTCCCACCCTGTGGACACCGTTTTCCGTCTTGTCTGTCGTTCGATTCTATCGTCTTTTCTGTGGTCACAACTGGGGCACTAAGGAGTACGCTTTGAGGAGTGTTCAAAACTCGGCCCTTTCTTTTGGGTAATCTTGAAGGCAGATTTTCAAGTATCTCATTTATCTTTAGCATTTGCTCATCAGAAATTGGCTTAAATTTTGGCAGATCAGCCAGTCTGTTTGTCACATTTGGAAATCCGTAAAAATCAACTCTTTTCATGGGTGTTCGTACGTCTGTCTGTATAAACATAGGTTTCTCTAAGACATGTTTTTTTCTTTTAATTTTATAGTCTGTGGTCTCGTATCGAGCTCGATGTGGTGCGTTGGCATCTGTTTAAATTAAAAAAAGAAGGTCATTTCGGATACGGTGAATGGATAAAGCTGAATGAAATATTTGCATTGAATGAATGAGTGAATGGTAGGTTTTTTGCATACTGATCTGGGAGAATTAAGGTAAAACAATAGCTGAAGATAAGTTTCTCAGAGAAAAAGGTGGTATTAGATAAAACAGTATGGTAAAGAGTTTTAAATCAATTTAGTCTTGTGCTCTTTTATATAGAGCTGGATAAGCAAACAGTATACCTATTGCATTGCATGCAAATCATGACTATTTCATATCGATGATACAAATAGTTTGTAAGTAATATCATCACAAATGTACCAACTGCAAGCATGTAACTATTTATCGCACGATATTGTGATCAAAACAACATAATTATATCTGAAGATGTACGCACGACGTCGCTCGACGACAAATCTAGTTACAATTTTCCTGTTTAAGCTGAACTTGCATCGTACGGAAAATCTATGCAATACAAGGTCAGCTTACACTGGGAATGTATTGCTTGATACTATGTAGGTATTATAAAGTATAGATGACATAAACTGAGTGCTGAGATTTGATTAAATAACAAAGATAAACTTTCACATATTATTATTTCGCATATTACACAATCGTGGTACGGTTTTTAAAATATTTTTTATTACTAATTCCTAAATTGAGTTGGTTAAATAACAAAAATATGTTGCAAATTATTTACATAATAATATTAAAATAAATTGTTAATGACATGTCTGGTCTGACTACTGCACCGGTATTAACTAAGGATATCGTCTGTGTTTATGCTCTGAAAAATTGTCTCAAGTAAGGCTGCCTTCCCGAACATAGTCGAAAAAAAAACATTCAGGATGTAACGATAGTTCTTTTATTCTCAATTATTTTTTTACAGTAACTAAGTAAGTATAATTATTTTCAACAGTACAGTAAGTTTAATTTTGTATTTTCTTAATACCGCAATACATTTATGATACTGTGAACGTGTCTCGATCATTTCCTCTTTCTAACACCGGATGTTTGCTTTCCTCACGAAACTCGAAGGTCAAACACCAGACCGGTGCATAAACCAGACACGCGACATCCACATAGGTGCGTACTACTTAATATTATATTGATATGAAAGCAAGTCTCTTTATCCGTCTATTTGACGCAAAAATATAGCTAAACTACTAATCTGCTTTTTTTACAAAGTTGTGGCTTAGAACTCAGATGCTATAAAAAAGCTAATACTAAATTGCTCCATTTTTAGTTAAAAAAAAAAAAACAAAAATGGCCGGTAATACATGAATAAAAATTTTCGGCCGATAAATGACCAAGGTAAACAAAAAATGTAAATTCATCCATAAAACACTTTTGTCTTTGACTGCACATTAATGGTATCTTTGCAAAATTTACAACCCGCTCTAAATTCAAATCCGCATACTACCAACCAAAAAAAGCACTAGATACTAGGTGCCAACATAAAAAAAAATCACCCGCGCAAATTGACGTCAGATGTCGAAATAGTCGAATTATGAACACAATAACGTTGATGAAAGCGAGCAAAGAGTTCGGCTTTCGTTTCGCCGTCTATGGTCGTAATGGGGGAAACGTGTGGTGACGTAACCTACATATTACATGTGTTTTGTTTGATCAGTGAGTGAAACACTGGCCTAGTGATTTTAGCGAAGATTCTTCTTGGTGTTCTATCTGTTAATAAAAAGCGCAAAAAAAAAACTTTTTGGAAACTGAATATATATTCAATCAAGTTCGACGGTTCATTTGTCCCCGTGTTATTCATAGTTTCGGTTTCGGCCTAAAGCCTCATTTCAGAAAATTACCCTGTAGAATCAGATTCTGCTTTAACATAAATAAGGAATGAATGACATTCAATGATGTCGTTGGAAATTAAGGTCTATTCTGACTCACATTGAACATATTTAAACCATTTTCAGTCTTTTTAATGTCACTGCTAGGTTATACTATGGCACATCCTTCTGCTTCCCAAAATTTGGTCAAATCTGAGACAAAATTTTTGGAAGGCGCCGAGTGGAATTTTTATCTTATTTGAACTAATTCACATTTATTTCCTCTCTAACATATACTTTGTGGCAGGGACATTGACGCTCGCGAAGGAAGAGGTGGAACGTGTAAGGGAGAGGCAAATTTCGCACCCTCACGCCCTTAACCAACGCAGGAGGAGATGCCCTGGGCGTCGGGAAACGCAGGCCGATTTCCGACCACCGTAGCTTGCCGTCCGATAAGAACCAGGCCCGGGTCGACGGCGCGTTGTGTTCCACGCGCCCCTCAAAGAGATGTCAGCAGAACTGACGTGGTCCGCTAGGGCCGACCCCTGCCAGGGTTGCGAAGAAATCCGAAAGGGAGATCGTGGCCCCAGCAACATGGCAGCTGAAGGAACATTGGTGGGTTTTAGTCAATAAGAGTCTGACTAAAACCCACCCGCTCCCGCTCCGCCCCAGAGCGGGAGAAGTTATTTGATAATTTCCCACCCAAAAAAAAGGGACATGCTATTTCATAGAAAAGTGCAATACCTCAAAATCAAAATGTATGGAACAGCAGTTTCTTTTTAATAGCCGACGAAAAATTTCAACGCGGGGGGTTCAGAATCATGTACTCAATCCATGGTAACAGTTTTCGCGTCGATGTCCACGATGCCACCCTGTATAACACAAGCCTCAAGGCTACACACAACCAGCGTAGTAATTACCTACGTTCCTTTAACTGTTACATGAACTACTTATACGGAAGTATTATAGCACTGCATCGAACGTGTGAGGCGTACGAATATTATAGCGACCCATTTCCTATACAGTTGAGTCATAGGTATAGTGCAAGCACTTTGGTAATGCACTTAATTAGTGTGACACTTAATAATTGGGTATATAATCTGTTTGACACATAAATTATTCGATTTAATAAAATAACAGCCTGTATACTTTTTATTGCCTCGAAGGGTTACGCAGATGATGCGTAATGTTATTTTAAATTTATTAATTATACAAATTTACAAAATATATTTATACAAGTTGAGTTTTTGAAGGGCTGTTCTGTCAATCGTATATATGTCATTCTCTATATATGTCACCGTATAATTATGAACTTCGTTAGTTTATAATCTATCGGTATTATTTCCGTTAAATTATAAACTGTCGAAAAATTGTGAACTGCAACGAACCATTTATAATTTAACGCATTATTTTTCGCTAGTTTATAATCTTTCCATGGGAAACCGACAAATTGTGAACTGGTATCAAACTTGCTTGCGACGTAACGCACCTTGCGCTAATACTAAATCGCCAGCCTAGCTGCGAGCAACTTGGAAGTAGCGCTCGCCGGCCGCCGCTCGCTCCGCTCGCTTGGCTCGCGCGCGTTTGGTCACAGTTCTAACCTAACCTAACCCATTTCACCCAGTTCACAATTTTTTTTACAGTTTATAATCTAACGGAAATAATACCGATAGATTATAAACTAACGGTGCTCACAATCTTACGGTTATCTCTATACGGGGTTATTGACCGAGATCACTATGATGTCAATGTCAATCGTTAGGGAATGCATAGCATAATCAGCCTATAATATTCCCACTGCTGGGACACTGCTTTCAAAACGGTGAAGGAAAACATCGTGAGGAAACCGGCATGTCCTAGAGCCAAAATATAATAAAAGCTGTCTGGCTATGTGTGTACGTGTTTATAATAAATTGCCTAATGTATTAAAAATATTAAATTGCAGATTATTTAAAATTAAATTACTTATATGGTTGAATGAAAATAATTTCTATAATATTAAGGATTTTTTTAACATAAATTGTAATGTTTGTAAATTCAAATTTGTTTATACGTTGAAGTTTGCATGCTTTAATTTTTTAAGCAAAACATGTATGATCTCATATGTTTAATAACACCTACATATACCATGTTTTACGCAAATAAATTATAATCTTAAAAAAATCGAAGACATGTGACATCTACCAACCCGCACTGGGCCCGCGTGGATTACGGCCCACTATCTCTCACAGAAAGGAGACATCTGTCCCAGCTGTGAGAACATTATAAGCTGATTATGATGATGAAATGCTGCTCTATCCTTGGTTATTCTGATCGAGCTGCTATCAGCCACCGTACAAAAACCGTCGCTTCACTTAACCTGGGTAACTGCCCTACCCGTTTAAAAACAAAACGAATCGAAACTCGCTACTCGTATCGATAAAGCATCGCTATAAATATCGATAGCAATCGGTAAAGACATCTTTATCGTTAAGTAGTTGCGCAACGTCGCTTAAAGTCTGACAGTAAGTGGAGCGTACGGTCAGCAGAGAAAATAAAACGCTCAGATTAAATGATTTAAGAATTGAGTAATATACAAAATTGTTTTTTCAATTTTTTGCTGTGGTTTCGTTATTTGGTGTGTGAATTGTTTTACGCGCGTTTTTAGGAACCAATCAGTTTTTAGGCAAATGTTTTATAATTTTACTAAACAATTTTGTTTGTAATTGACGTTTTATTCTTTAATTCTAACTTTTAAAACCTCATGTTTTTCATCCGTGGTTTTATGTTGTTTCGCTCTGGCTGCTATTTTATGTAATTAATTAAATAACAATGTTGCTAGCAGAAAATGGAGCTGGAAAATGAAGGAAAATTCTGTAAAACTTTATTTTTTTGCCAAATTGTGCAGAACATTTTGAAAAACTGACAAATTTAACATATGCATTTATTATTCCGATGTAATTTTTGCAAATTTTTTATTTTTAATGGTAAAAAGTGTTTATTCACAGAAATTCTTTTTTAACAAGATTTCCTCTGGTAAACTGTAAAGCAGTTTGTTGGCAGACGTAGCTCCTTTTTTACATTTATACATAATTTAAACAATTTACACTTTTTCACCTATCATCATCATCTGCCTAGCCTTTTCCCAACTATGTTGGGGTCGGCTTCCAGTCTAACCGGATGCAGCTGGATACCAGTATTTTACATGGAGCGACTGCCTATCTGACCTCCACAACCTAGTTAGTACTAGGTAACACGATACCCCTTGGTAAGACTGGTTGTCAGACTTTTTTGGTCACCTATAAGTACCCTAAACTATTTACAATGCGTTCATTATATAACTTCACCCTTCTCTTGCAAACCATATGAAAATGGGAAAAACGAAAAAAATAAAAACTTCTCGTCGCTCGGCATCCAATACCGCAAATGTGACATTTTTGACGAAAATCAGATTTTTGTTTTATTTCATTCTACACGTTCAAATACGTGATCCCGCATTTAAAAATGATTTTCGTCAAAAATGTCACACTCGCGGTATTGGATGCCGCGCGACGTTCTCATTCTTTTGCTGCCGCTCCACAGTATCACTTTCACAAATCCCTGTACGTTACACGACACGTAATGTTATTCAACCACTGTTGTTTGTTTATTTACCTACTAGGCTAGTGCCTACCTGCCTTTGATATAGTCTAGTGAGAGGAGGGCTTTCAAATTCAAATTCTTTACTTCAAACATGAGTCCATAGTGTTAGTAACAACAAAATAACTAGAAATGAAATGAAATGAAATGAAATTGTTTATTCTGTAAATAGGATATCGGAATCACTTTTACATGTCATATAATTTTTTTTATATATATGCTAGATGAGTTCGACGTTTCCTATCTGACTCTGACTACTCTGAGAAGAAAGGCCGAAACAAACTCAGAGGTCGCAGTCTCTTTTAAAGTCCAGACATAAACTTGGTCAGGCCATATGAGGACCATGTAGATTAGTGTCTGAAAAGGTCTTTTGAGGAAAAAACCACACAGATTTGAGTGGACCTGTCCAGTCAGTGCAAGCATTTGTCAGTAATCGTGGAGCTCAACTTAGAACTTAAGGAGCTCAACTCGACGAGCAATACCAAAGAAAGGACATTTGGGTCATGTAGAGATTGTGGACACACATGTATACATTGTGGACGCACTACAACGCCACGACATCCCCAACAGTATCCTAAACGCATTATTATATTGGACACGCAGCTTTCTTTGAAGATCACAACTTTATTTTCTATGTAGTTCTGTTTTTAAATTTAACCGACTCTGTGGTTTAGTGGTAAGACCACCTGTCTCAGACCCAGAAGTCCCGGATTCGATTCTTTGCAGGGACATTTTTTGCTCGGTTTGGTTGGTGATAGGGCTTGTTCTAAGTCCGCCTGGCTAGCTACCACCATCTTATCTAAGTCAGGCGTCATAACAACAATGTTAACAGCATTGTTGTGTTTCGGCAGTTAGAGGTAAGATAGCCAGTTCCTCTGTGGTTGAGGATTCCGGGTGAAGCTCGCTTCCACCTTCGGCCTGATCATCACTTACCATCATGTGAGATGAAGGCCAAGGGCATACTCAAAATGGAAAAAAAACAGTGACACTCCGGGAGTGCCGACTGAAGTAAAAACTAGAAATAAAATCGGCATCGCGATAATCAACGCGTTGATGTCTTTTACTCCACAGTGTCGGTAACAGGTCGCGAAATCAATGGTTAAGTCCCATCTCAAAAATGCCCAATGCGAATAAAGAAGTTTTCACTTCAAAAAAAATGTGTGAATTTTTGGTTCTAGGACATGCCAGTTTCCTCACGATGTTTTCCTTACCCGTTTTGGGAGCAGTGGTGATGAAATACACAAGTGCCTGCCTGGGTTTGAACTCACGACCTACAACTCGTAAGTCGCGGCCGATAACACTGAGCCACTACTGCTCACCAATGTAATCTATTGGAGATTAAATAACGTTATTATTGCAACTCAAACCGTCTGATTTCAAAACGAGTTCTAACTTTTGTCCATGTTTTTTGTATTTTAAACTTTAATTTTTTCGAGATAGAGTTCGAAATTCTAAAATGGCTCGATGGTTTTAAAGAAAACTGCTTTGTAATAAGGCCGCTAGAGTTCTACCTACCCCAGGAAACGTACGTCAAAATACCAGCATTTCTTCTACATTTCCTTTCAACATAATGTTCGGAAAACCCTAAGCAAGCAACATGCAATGTCAATGACATAGACATGCGGGAAAGGGACAAATAGTGCGTAATGCGTGGGTGTGACAGAGACGAACATCTTTTTGTGTGTACCGTCACATACTGGCGAGCGCAGCAGTGAAATCTTTTTATTAAGGCGACGACCTATTTTAGATTTGATCAGTGATTTTGATAAGTTAATGGCTTTAAAACAACAGTGCTGCAAGCTCAGAAGAAAGAAATGCCTAGAATACCGTCAAAATAGATACTGTGTACTGATGTGAAGGACTTGGCCCTACAGAATCTATAACGAAAAATGGGTGTGTGTGTGTGTGTGTGGAAATATGTGGATGTCCGCGGTTTCACCCGCATAAGTCTCGATCCCGTGGGAATATCGAGATAAAAGGTATCCTATGTCCTTTTTCAAGACATGGTCTACCCATGTGCCAAATTTCATCTAAATCCGTTCAGTCGTTTTAGCTTGAAAGCGTAACAAACAAACTCACTATCGCATTTATAATATTAGTTAGGATGTGAAACAAGAATCCATTTCGCCAAAGTAATGAAGAAAGGGAAGATGATGCTTGTTCTAGACATCAAGCAAATTGAGATGAGGGTAGGGGGAAAAAGCTGCCAAGCTGATATGGGATCGAGCAGGACACGTGTCTCGAATAGCAGGAGGCTAGTAATGAATAGAAACTTTTTGAATGGTTATTTTAAGTGTTTATTTTCTGCTATCTTAGCAACATATTCCAGGTTTAAATTTGACATTCTGATATGTCTAAACTTATGAGGAAATTTACCCTAATTCTGACAGCTCGTATTTGTGCTGTCTTTGTTTATTTTATTTATTTATTTTTATTTAGTTCGCTGATTTTGTTCAAAATATGCAGAGACAGTTGTAGTACTTTATGAATAATATTGGTCAATATGAATTGAGATCACGGTTGATTTTTGTGATTGAAAACGCACATGTTGGCACATTTCAACCAGTTAAAATTCTCTCTTTTTACACGCACAGCCCAAATCTATTTTCTTATGTCACATTACAACAAGTAACCTTCGCCTTAAGTTGCAGCATGCACGCATTGACCAATAAAAACCGTTATAATATGCACTCACACAAACTCATGCACACACAAACACTCACATACACATAACGGTTACCAATAAAAAGATTAACGAAACAGATTATGCAATATTATGGAAGAAGGAAATACGTAAATAATTATTTGTTGAATATGCATTCTCTGATTACATCGATCGAAATAATGAAGAGTTACGAAGAGACTGTGAGTTTGTTTTTATGGTTAGAGCTCCGAAACTGCTAGATCGATTTTTAAAATTAACATAGCTTTACATTACACCTATTTTTTCCCAAAAGAGTAGACAGAGACGCATGGATATAACACTTATGTATATTTCGCCAGTTGTGTTTAAGTCCAATGTAATATGGGTCGAGCCTATTGCCATCAACCGGACGTAAATCTAAACTCTAGGCGGCTACTGCCCGACCTGGGCATCGAACTAGGACCTCATGCTTAGCACTTAAGGTTGCACTAGTCGACGGCTCGAACTCGTTGGTGGCGTGGCTAATATGCATGCTATTTAGTATAGTTATTTATTTATTTAGTATTTATTTATCTCGTTTTTATTTAATTATTTATTTAGTGATATAGACAATGATTTATAAAGAAAACGAGCGCGTAAAATTTCATGAACAGACCTTTAGGCGTATAAATATTATGGAAACACTACTGCATTTATGTAATGAAAATAAAATTATTTGAACTTTTAAATAAATTATCTATCCCTGTAAGTAAGTAAGTAATCATTTTATTTACCAAAAACTTAGCCTAGGTAACATCACCGATTGTACCGGTTCCATTTTGCCATTTTTATACTACATAAGTTATTTATTTACGCCCAAAGATGAGTTAAAATTTGTGTTGATATCTGGAAGTTTCGACGCTTATAACTTCCAAACCAATTATTTTTTCTACTTCTGCTTCCATACAGGGCTAGATAATGACATGACAAATTGACACAATTTTTAGTTTTGAACGTACACCGTCAAACAAACGAGTAATCACCATACTACGTTTGTATGGAAGAATGACCGACTAGTGTACCCTTAAGGTGTGTGACGAGGCATTTTGAGTACTAGCATCGGTAAATAGTTTTCACTGGCATTAAATGAGTTATCTCAAGAAAAAATGCCTTCTGTATGAGGCCCTTGAACCTACCTCTTCCGATGTTGGTCGAGGCTCTTGGCCATAAGGCCATTGGCCGTTCCGACTGTCGGCACAATGACTGTTGAGTTAACATTCCATATGTCAACAACCTCGTGATTTTTCAAGATTATCGCAATGAAGATTGTCTTATTGGTGTATACCGTATACATCTCTGCCTAAACCTATGGGCAAAATAGGCGTCGATTTTCTAGAAAAAAAATACTACCAAAACCTTTAAAGTAAAAATACTTGCATAGAACATGGATCCGTAACGTAATATAAATAAAGAGCACAAAACAATTGACCATGTGCCTATGTAGGTATCATAACATCACCTGCATCGGCACCGCGGTGATCAACGCGTTGATGTCTTTTACTCCACAGATCGTCTGTTGGCGAGTAAAAATACTTGCATAGAATATTGATCCGTAAAGTTATATAAATAAAGAGCATAATCGCGTTTACAAAAATGAGGTGTCGGTAACGGTGTCGCAAGTTCAATTGTTTTTTTCCATCTCAAAAATGCCCAACGCGCCTAAACGTTTCAATTAAAAAAACAATGTAATTTAATTTGGCCCACGCTTTGTCTTAAAACAGATAGTTCAAAAAAAATTAAAATTTTCACATTAATATTATTAACTTACTTTATTTTTGATCATGACATACATTTCTTCATTAAAAAATATTAAAATTTCTTTTCGTTTTATGTCTTATATATAAATTTTCAGTCTTGGTTGCCAAACGGACCGCGACAAAAATATTTTTTTTTATACGAACCCGTAATGAAATTAATTGGTGATCAAATCTAGATTTTATGTGCAAAACTACACCTTCTCTACTTATATATTAGGCCTTTACCCTACTCTGAGACAATTACTATCACATGTTACTTTCCACCGTCTTACCGATCGCCTTACGATATTATTAGGCACCTGTCCCACCGCCGACGAGGAAGCGACTAGCAATCAACGACTTTCTCGCCCAAGAAACGTACGAAAGATAGGTCCCGTGTAAGTAAAAGAGATATATAAAATTAGTACATAGTCGATCGCGGACTCAAAGACTGTTACTGGTTGGCATATCTATTATCTAACAACTATGCATACGGGTCAGAGCCCATTCGTCCCCTAAAATTCGTCCCCCAGCATAAAAGTTGTAGATTCGGCCCTTATATAGGTGCCCATTGGTCTCCTGGTAGGGACCAATTAATATTTTAATAAAAAATATTATTTTTAAGGTACCCATTCGTCCCCTCTAATATATATGTCACCGTAAAATTATAAACTTCGTTAGTTTATAATCTATCGGTATTATTTCCGTTAGATTACAAACTGTCGAAAAATTGTGAACTGCGACAAATCATTTACGATTTAACGCATTCTTTTTCGAAAGTTTATATTATATCCATGAGAAACGACCTTCCGCTACCGCGGCAGCGCTTACTACGCTCACTCGACTCACGCGGTTGGTCACAGTTCTAACCTAACCTAACCCATTTCACCCAGTTCACAATTTTTCGACAGATTATGATCTAACGGAAATAATACCGATAGATTATGAACTAACGGTGCTCACAATCTTACGGTGACATATATACAATATAAGTTAAAGATTCGGCACCTATTCAGGTGCCTATTGGTCCCCTGAGATAAAATTAGCTATATTTTACATAAGAAACGGTTAACATAGTACACTTGTGAACAGTTTATTAACGGAATTAATTTAATAAATCATAACAGATCATTGAAAAAAGAGCTATTATGACTGATAATCCGTCATGATAATAATATATATTCTTCAGGGGACGAATGGGCCCCTCAAAAGTTCCAGGGGACGAGTGGGCACAGGGTGCGAATCTTAGGGGACGATTGGGCTCGGACCCAGAGAGGTCTATTCACGATCTGTAACCAAAGGATTCTCGGTTACCTTGGTCACATTGCCCGACGGGAACCGGATAACCTTAGGGTGATCTAACCGCTGGCTGCTGGCCGGTTGTTGCGACCGCTCTGAGAGGAGCGGAGAACCGCACGAAGCGAAAAAACATCATACACAAAGCCACGAAGGTCTCAGGGACACGACCTTCAGTAATGAAGTACGCGACTTAGAAGAAGAAGATCGCTGATTGTTTACACCACTGGTGAGTAGGTATCGTTTGTCACAGCGACAAGAATACTCGCTGAGAGACTCACAGTTGTTATTGCATACCAGCGAATAATCGCTCGTGGCCGTCGCGAACTCGCTGCTAGTTGTTCGCCAACTCGTTTTCACTCGCTTCTCATTAATCTCCGGCGGTGGTGCCTACAGACCACACTTGGAACAAAACGAAACGAAGTTCGTTTAGCTTTCTTCCGCGTCTTTCCATACTTCATGTTCACACCGCGTACTGACCGTAACGAAAACGAAAGTATGAAAATAAGCGAAGGAAAGCTAAGCGAACTAAGTCTCGTTTCGCTTCGTTCCCAGTGTGGCCTGCGCTTTATACATTAAGACCAGATACTCTAAATTTCCACGCAAACTCCGCCCCCATATATCCCGCCACTCCACTATGTGCTAAGCGCTAACACATCACTAATAAAGTTGAATATCGTGTTCGAGCACGGAACTAAATGTCGTAAGTCTCAATTCTTATTTGATTTATAACTAAAGTAATAATTGATCTAGAGAAAAACTATATTGTGGCTGAATAAAAATCTATATTTTTTTACTGTGAATAGCTTAGGTGCGGGATATATACAAGTGGCGAGGCGCGCGGGCGAGGTGCGGGCGTGGCGACGGTGTGGCGCGGGCGTTGCGCCGCCCGTTTCATATTTCATACAAAATGTATAGGACCGACGTGGCGCGGGATATACACAAGAAGCGTGGCGCGGGCGACGCGACAGTGTGGCGTGGGCGTTGTGTGTAGGGATGTAAAACGGTAAAATTACCCTAGTTCAATACGGTAAAATATGGTAATTTTCGGTAAAAAACGTATTAAACGTACTCATACAGTCATAAACACTACAAATACGGAAGTGAATATGTTTTTGTGTATCATGTGTATGCCAGTACTGCACTATTAACAGATAAATGGATTTGAATGAAATTTTCAAGAGATATAAGCAGTATTGGAACTTAAAAAAAAACAGAAAGCTCGACTCGTGCGATTCATGTGTACTAAAAATCACTAAAACTTAATTCTCAAATCAAGAATTCAAGATATGAATCATACCATGTCACGGATAATAATAATCTATACTCCGTTTGAAATAAGATTAGACATTTAAACAAACCTTTTTTACAGTCCGTTCAATCGATTTTGACTTCTATTGCGTAGGCATAAGGATGGCATTAAAAACAAAAAAAGTGGTTACAAACCAACTGTTTACTGCAGCTGCCATTTGTCATGCCACCAACGCAATAGAAGTCAAAATCGGTTAAACGGACTGTAAAAAGGTTTAGTTAAATGTCTAAATTTATTTCAAATGGAGTATATGTGCAGAGACAGAGCAGAGTCTAAAGTTAAAACTTCATAAGTCACCGGTAATTTAAGGGGAAGCGTCAGGGTAGCCCGCGAAATTCAAATTTTCTTACGTATTTTGCATTTTGCAGGTCAGAGTCAAGTTTTATGTTGATTAAAATATGATTCGCGGTCGTAACAAATATGGTTTTACTCAATTATAATCATTACAATCAGCAATAGTGACTAAGAAGAAGATAAAGGTGTCAAATGTCATGATTTCATGAAATCGCTTCCCCCTTAAGTAACCGTAATTTATATAGATGACCGTAAAATACCCGTATTTTACCAGCATTTTCAGTAAAATTATATAATTTTACAACCCTAGTTGTGTATGTACCGCGCCACGTCGTTCCTATACATTTTGTATGAAATATGAAACGGCCGGCGCAACGCCCGCGCCACACCGTCGCCACGCCCGCGCGCCACTTGCCTTTTGTGTATGTCCCGCGTCTGCCAATCATTTCACCGATTCTAGTCTTAAATCACTTACAACACAAACGGGAAGTGATGGTTCCAATAGTTTCCGGAGACGAGAACGTGGTATTACATCAATCATCTTAAATTGATCTTACATGGTTGTGATGTGACCTCTAATAAGGAAGTAGGTAGGTATGTGAAGGCTTCGTGATTGATCGGGTTTTTCCGGTAAAACGGCAATATACCAGGCCTATTTAACCCAATGCGATATATTTGTCATAAAATTACATAATGTCAAGGCTCGGAACCGGTTAACAATTACCGGTTAGTACCGGTTTATTTCGGTTTTGCTCCGAACTTTTCTTAAGAACATGAACGTTTTAGAACTTTGTCTTGACTTAAATTAACCGGTTTATTCGACGAGCGGCGTATCGGTAAACGCATTGCAACTTGTGAGGATGCCTCGCTGAATAAAAACTAAACAAAAAACCGGTTAATATTGCTCTAAACCGTATAATCAGAAAAATCTTTATGAAAAGTC
Source organism: Agrochola lychnidis (assembly GCA_963680765.1). NCBI lineage: Eukaryota > Metazoa > Arthropoda > Insecta > Lepidoptera > Noctuidae > Agrochola > Agrochola lychnidis. The sequence continues at coordinate 6,855,786 of OY796874.1, read as the reverse complement.
TCCTCAAAAACCGGTTACGAAAAAACCGGTTTCTTCAAACAAAACCGAATGTAAAAAAAAACCGGGATTCGAGTCTTGCATAATGCACAAATTTTGCATGACAGGTCAATCAATCTGCCTAGCCTTTTTTCAACTATGTTGGGGTCGGCTTCCGGTCTAACCGGATGCAGCTGAATACCAGTATTTAACATGGAGCGACTGCCTATCTGACCTCCACAACCCAGTAACTGGGTAATACGATACCCCTTGGTAAGACTGGACATTTTCATGACAGGTGCTGTTGATTTAATCAGAAAATGTTTGAAAGAAACTTGTAAAGTTGTCAGATTGTCGTCTGTCACAATTGTCTACAGATTTTCTCGATTTTTGACGATCGACACGTGTTATCAAACAAAATTGACATCGTATTTTTTATCGATTGTTCCTGTGTTTCGTTTTTGTCGATCGATTAATAAACAAGTGATGCTTGATTTTAACCATGATATTCCTATTAACAGAAGACAGTATCGATCGTTTTAATTGAGTTAATCTCTAAGAAACTGACAGATCTTATTAATCGCCGAAACAGAGCATACCATATACAACGTGTAACATTAAATGCGCAAAACCTCACACACCCCAACTGATTTTTAATTCAATTGACCTATTTCAGAGAGAAAAAAAATCATTAAAAAAATTGTAATGGTTTTATGTGCTGTTTTAGTTCGTAAGATTCGTATTTGCTTTGAAATAAAAGCTATTTTAATCCCGCGTATGAGAAAATTTAAATTGGTCGACAATAATTTGTGTTTGTTTACCTATTTTGGCGGGTTTGCGCATGTGATGGCTTGATCTATTAATAAATAGACACGGCAACGTTTTTAATGAAGATTTTTTGAAATATGTGACCTATATTAAAAAGTGGTTCAATTAATTCTGCTCGTTATTCTGATCAAACTATTTTCAGGTTTTGCGCATTTAACGTTACACGTTGTATACAAACATATGACAGTAACTAGCGATTATAAATCGAGCAAATCTAAAGACACCAAACATTCAACTTAATATTATTGATACAAATTGCTGTAAATAATAAAATACAAGGACCAACAAAGGAGCTCGTGGCTAATTAATAACAGCTGCACGGGTCGATCCATCAGGTTAAGCTACACTTGCCGAGGTTGTTCCGTGGATGAGTAACTATCTTTACATACCAAGTCCCCTCCGTGCCTCGGAAAGCACGTTAAGCCGTTGGTCCCGGCTGTCATTCGTAAATCTTTGACAATCGTTACGATTCGTACCAAGAGGTATCGTATTTATTATTACCCAGTTACTGGGTTGTGGAGGTCAGATAGGCAGTGGTTCTAAGTAAAATACTGGTATTCAGCTGCATCAGGTTAGACTGGAAGTTGATCCCAACATAGTTGGGAAAAGGCAGATTGCAGATTGACAAGGACCAATAAACTCTTAAATAAACTTATTTTAAACAGCAGTATTTACAAAGGCAATGGACTCGCCCCCTATTACATGGGACTTAAACATAACTGGCGAAATGTGGGTGTACTATACAGGGTGACAGGGAAATGCGACCTATTCCTTGAAAAGGGTTATACAAGAGGTCATTAGCAACAAATTAAGTCCAGTTAACTACGGGTCAAAACTGAATGGTTACCGAGCTGTGACTGTTCTTTGATTTTTTTTTAAATTTTCTGACTTGTTACCAAAAACAATTAATTATGAAAAAACTACTCCACTCTAAACATTTAATTGATACTTTTCTGAAAGCTTAAAAAGGAGTGATCAATAAAATAAAAAATACTACAAAAAACCACAACCACTACAGAAAATTTCAAAAAAATCAAACAACCGACACCGCTCGGTAACCATCCAGATTTAACCCCTAGTTAACTGGACTTGATTTGTTGCTAATGACCCCCCTTTCAAGGAATAGGTCGAATTTCCCTGTCACCCTGTATAGGTAGGTACACCTGAGTACTGACGTGATGTTATGTGTTATATTTACATCACATTTACAAAGCAATTCGCAAAAAAACTTGATCCAAGATCCGTATTCCGAGCGATCATAATCATACCGGAAGTTTTTTCCCCAACAACTAAATACAATAACAACATTTAAATTGTTACACAACACTTTAAATCTTTGACATTTCTACCGAACATATGATAACGGCGGCGCCATCTTGTTGCATAAGCTCATGCTTGCGCAACCGAAGAAACTGGTTAACGGCAACCGATGATGGTATTGTAACCTTTGGTTGTTGGTTGACAGAAGTGGGTTTTAGGGTTCCGTACCAACCAAAAGGTGCCAACGTAATTACGGAAACCTACACCGTCTGTCACAGGGCTGTGTTTTTAACATTAATAGATAGGCTGTTGACATTTTCACAGAATACGTGTTACCAGGACTTCTATCATGAAAAATAATTAATAAGGAGGTCAACTATAATAGTTTTATCTTATATATAAAATTCTCGTGTCACAATGTTAGTTACCTTACTCCTCCGAAACGGCTTTACTGATTTTTACCAAATTTTATATGCATATTCAGTAGGTCTGAGAATCGGCTACTATCTATTTTTCATACCCCTAAGTGATAAGGGTTGTCCACCCCAAACAAATAGTTGGCAAAACAACGTTTGCCAGGGTCAGCTAGTATCGAAATATGTTTTTCTGAAATTGCTATTGTTTTTATAATTTTCTTAGTTTTAATGTCATATTTCCTGTGCATGTCCCAAATTAAAAAATAAAACAGTGGCACTCCGGGAATGCCGACAGAAGTGAAAACTTGAAAAAAAATCGGCACCGCGGTAATCAAGGCGTTGATGTCTTTTACTCCACGGCCGGTAACAGGTCGCAAAATCAATGGTTTAGTCCCATCTCAAAAATGCCCAACGCGTCTAAAGAAAAATTCACTTCAAAAATTATTTCTTTCTTTCAAAATCTTAGTTCGCAAGTCTGACAGGCACTTGATCAGTCTAATTTCCCATTCACACATATCTAGGTTTAGGCTTCTGAACTTCGGGATATAAAGCATGCTTTCATAAATTTACAAGTGCAAACGGACATCCCTGAATAAAATGGACATAGATGAGTCTAATCCTGACAATATAAAATGTAAGTAGATATGACATCATTTTCGTCCATATCGAAATGTTAATCAAATTAACCTTTTCATTTATCATACTCAGAAAGTAGTGTTTGTTTGATCTGAGTAGCGGGTGCAAAACGCTGCTCCCCACACTTGGGTGGGAAAGACTCATAGTAATTGCTTCTCTCTCTAGGGCGGAAATGAATTTCAAAAATGGAACTAAATTTGGTTAGGTAGTCGGCTACGAAATTTTTTACTAAGGGGGTATTATCTACTACACTATCATATCTATTTATCAAAGATATAATGAAATTGTAAAATAGATATTTATTATGGGTCTGTGGGTGAGTGATCCGGCAGAGAACCAAAGTTATCAACATAGCTCACAGAATTAGCAAGCTGAAGTGGCAGTGGGCCGGCCATATCAGCCGTAGAACCGATGACCGTTGGGGTAGATGTGTTCTTGAGTGGAGACCGCGAATTGGCAAACGTAAGGTAGGACGCCCTCAGGCTAGGTGGAGTGACGATCTTCGAAGGCTGGCTGGTAGCAGCTGGATGAGAGTTGCCGAGAATCGAGCTGAATGGCGTGCAATTGGAGAGGCCTATGTCCAGCAGTGGACTGCTATAGGCTGATGATGATGATGATGGGTCTATCCCCCTTAGGTGATCTATGTTCTATGTTATGGGGTTTGGCTTCCGCACTGACCATTGTGCGTGGGCCATGGCGGCCGTTTGGTGATTATTCCAACCCCTTATAGAAAAATATCGATAAAAAAAAATGATGCAGTCTTGTCAGTGTATTAACAGCCAGTTTGAATTTAAAAAAATACCTAAAAACGGAACGACCCGCGGCGGTGACGCGGTGTGTTCTATATTTAAAGTGTAAAAAAGACTATTATGTACTAGATTACTCATGTTATTCATCATCATCTGCCTAGCCTTTTCCCAACTATGTTGGGGTCGGCTTCCAGTCTAACCAGATACAGCTGAATACCAGTATTTTACATGGAGCGACTGCCTATCTGACCTCCACAACCTAGTGACTAGGTAACACGGTACCCCTTGGTAAGACTGGTTGTCAGACTTTTTGGGCTTTTAACTACCCGTAACGACTGTCAAAGATCTACAAATGACAGCCGGGACCAACGGCTTAACGTACTTTCCGAGGCACGGAGGGGACTTGGTATGTAAAGATGGTCACCCATCCACGGACCAACCGCGGCAAGCGTAGCTTAACCTGATCGATCGACCCGTGCAGCTGTTATTACTTAGCCACAAGCCCCTCATGTTATTATCACCAATAAATATTTTAGAAAAACTGCAACTTTTTACTTTCCTTAAATTTGAAATGAAAAGTAGAGTGTTTAACACGGGTGAAAGTCATCAATTCCTTTCGACCCTCGTATAACAATCTACTATTCCGTGGCTGAACACCAAGTACTAATTTCCAGTTGGCATCATTTGATAAATCGATCTTTTTATATTCACTTTGCCCAGCTGGTCTTTCTATCCGCAAAGTATATTCGACTCACGTTTGACACAGAACATGCGTTCTAGAGCCCACCCTGGCTAGTTCCAACGGATCTGGATTCAACTAATGATGCTTGTATACGATGCATTGTGTAACATAAGTATGCAAATGTGCATGGTTTGGTACTTACAAAGCATATTTGCATCGTGTTAATAATTACTGAGTGTTATTATGTGGAGTGTATTACAATCTTTGTTGTGCACTCACAGCTATACGTAGACCCAGATCAAGCTTTTTCATTGCTCATACTCGGAAAGTAGTGTTTGTTTTATTCGAGTAGTGGGTGGAAGACGCTGCTCGGATCTTCGGGCGGGAAACACTCATGGCGGGAATGAATTTTAAAAACAGAACTTTTAGCTAGTCAGCTACGAAAATAAAACAAATAGGTATGGATTAAAAAAAAAAGTGCTGTGGTCTTGTGAGTGTGTAAACAGCCAGTGTGAATTAAAAAAAAAAACCTATTAAGCGGGACGGCCCACGGCGAGGTGACGCGGTGTGTTCCATATTTAAAATTATAAAAAGACTAGATAATTTGGCGGAATACTAACTCTGTATTATTAACAAATATTTTAGAAAAATTACTATTCAGCCAGTCGGGGATAAAAAAAATCTAAAAGTCAGAAATGATTTACTGAGTAATATGGGGTTTCCAATGAAGGCTACAATGATTGGTCATGGAAAACGTTCATAATTCATATAGCTATTACTTCATTTCAATTTTATTGATTTAACATAGCCTAACAACTAAGGACTATAGAAAACGCCATCTCTAATAACCACTCGAGAACGACAGTCCAACATTGTTTACCTTACTTGGGAAGAGACTGGACCCCACGACACAGGGAGTCCTAGTGTGGAGTCCAGGGAATTTGTAAAAATGTAGCACCTAAGGATCTCATGTAATCTGTTACTCATTTTTTATATTGTACCGTGTTTTTCTGAACCGAACAAAGCTTTGTTACTTTTACTTTACTTTACATCAAGATAAATCTTCATCAACCTAACGAGGTACCAACCAGCTGATTACACTCTCCTAGTCCATTCACAAAATACCCACTACCACAGAACTCTCAAGCGCAATATTAAAAATAAACAGTTTTGAACAAAAAACTGTTGTAAACAATAAGTAATTTCTACATCTCATGATCGTGGGAGTACACGGAGTCAGGTGAAAATGCTAGTTTCACTGATGTGCAACAAAAAACTAAGATAAAGCCTGGGAGTATTGTATTGTCTCCCAAGAAAGTGTTAGTACACTCAATATTAATTACAATTAGTACAAGAATTTTATTTATTTCGACTGCCTCGGTTGTGCTGTCATTCGTTGATCATTACGGGTGATCAGAAGCCCGAAAGCCTGACAACCAGTCTTACCAAAGGATATCGTTTGGCCCAGTAGCTGGTGTGTGGAGATCAGACAGGCAGTCGCTTCATGTAAATCTGGTTAAACTGAAAGCCAACCACAATATAATTGGGTAAAAGCTACGCAGATTGAGATCGCAATAGGCTCGAATGATAATAGAAAAGATGGAAGGATTGTATGAGGAATGATATGAAAGAGAAGGGAGTGAATGATAGCGTGACGGTTGACAGGGGAGAGGGGAAGAAGAAAACGTATGCGCCAACCCCACGTACCATAGGACAAGGGCATGAAGATGATATAGCAATAGGCTCGCCCCCGTTACAATGAGACCTAAAGATAACTGGCAAAATAATCTGCCTATAATATTCTCACTGCTGGGACACAGGCCTTCTCTCTGAGAGGGGGAGTGGGCCGTAATCCACCACACGGGCCCAGTGCAGGTTGGTAGACGTCACATGTCTTCGAATTTTTGGTTCTAGGAGATGCCGGTTTCCTCACGATGTTTTCCTTCACCGTTTTGAGAGCAGTGGTAATGAGATTGTTTACACAAAGTAAAGCGCTTGACTGGGTTCGACCTACGTCGTAAGTCGCGGCCATTACCACTGGGCCTGCTGTAATTGTGCCCGATTGATGGCACTAGTGGGCAGGTCACATCATCAGGGGTAAAAACGGAAGATAGGCCAGAGAATTAACAGAATGGTATCCCAGAGTAGGAAAAAGGAAAAAAGGAAGACCATTTCAAAGATGGGAAGACAATTTGAGAACTACTGCGGGAGGGACATGGAGGAGAAAAACTCGCATCGTGAGTTATAGAAAAGCCTGGGGGAGGCCTATGCTAAAGAGCAAAGCAGTCTCGAGAATTCTGATGTCTAAACCTTTAATTTATATAAACTTTAAAACTAGTTTTAAAATTGATAATATAGGCTATTTGAAATTGAGATGGCACTAGGCTCGCCCCTGTTACAATGAGATATAAATATAACTAGTGAAATTCAATGGTGGTATATACCCCTAACTACTTCACCATCTGGTCTATTATGTAAAAATCTCATCGTGAAAACGAAGGTGAAGTGAGCTGTCACTCCACACATTGAGATTTTTACAGAATAGTAGTTCTGGATTAATACTTTGTTTTATTTCTTTATTGATGTATTTAATTGAAGAAAGGAAAATGGTGTTAAGTGGCGTAAGAATTGTGGAATTAATAGCTGCGTGCAGAGAGTTATCAGATTGAGTTTATCTAAATAAACAGCAAAAGCATAAATTCCTTATAGCTAGGATTGTAAGGAATTTAAGCATTAATAAGAAACTATCAATAATCTTTGGTATATGGCTATTAACTCGCCCCTTGTTACATGTTGTTACTTGTTACACGTCAGTGGTAAAAATCCATTTTTTTTTTTTACTATGGCCTCTCGCAGTTTTGACCACTAAGGTCTTGGCTGCTTAACCGGACTTTCCTGTGGGTGCTTTAAGGTAATAACTACACTTAGAGCCTCCAGCCAGGAGCAAATAAACTATTCTAAATTAAAATTAAGCGTACGCTTGCTAATGACACCCTTATGTACACAAACCTGTACATGTATACAAACCTTGGCTTAGGGCATCGCTGACGGAAGGACAGCAAGAAGGGGCAGGCTGGATCAAAACTGGATTATCATCATGATTATTAGGCGGGATATTTAAAGCTACGTGCTCAGCTGCAACAACTGCTGGCACCTCGTTTTCGAGCAAGGGTCGGGGAGGAGTTTCATTTACTCGGGGACGCGGTCGCGATCGCAAAAGACCTCAGCGGCGAGGTCGGAATGACGGGAGGCGTCTGTTTTTGTGCACTGTACTGGTGGCCCTATTCTGCTCCTGGAGGAGTGTAATGGGGTCGTCTGGGTCAGAAAGGAGGCGGATCTGACTGAGGTACAAAATCCAGTATGAGCTGACCTTTTATAGCAGTGATAGCCTAGTGGTGTGACTGTCAGACTGCCAAGTCATAGGTCTCTAGTTCGAACCCAAGGCACGCACCTCTGACTTTTCGGATTCATGTGCGTATTGTATAATTATCACTTGCTTCAAAAACGGTGAAGGAAAACATCGTGAGAAAACCGGCTTACCTGAAATATATTTCTCGACGGCATGTGAAGCCAAGTCAGAAACCCATGGGTAGCTTTAAAACTCTGACAGCAGTTTAATCACCAACCACACGAGAAGAAGAAGAAGCTGGTCTTTTAGTCTATTAATATTCTGTACTACGCAGGCCTGTTCAAACTCACTGTGTTAGACCACTGACGTGCGGCCTATTGTACTTATTCATATTTTCCTACGACTCCGCGCAATATAAGCATGATATATTGACTGTAATGAACCATTATCAAGCTTGAAAGTTTGATATTTCTTTTTAACCGACTTCCAAAAGGAGGAGGTTCTCAATTCGACTGTATGTTCTTTTTTTTTTTTTGAATGTTTGTTACGCGATTACTCCGTCAATTATGAATTGATTTTGATGATTCTTTTTTTGTTTGGTAGATCATACTTCAGAGGTGGTCCCATATAAATTTTATTAACTTAGCTTGGGTAGTTTTTGAGTTAGCTTCAATAATACGTATTTTTTCCTCACTTAGTATGTGGATGATATTATAATAACTTCCTGTCACTGTTATTTACATAGCAGGTAGTGGTATTATAATTTGTGTGGGGTAGGTATCACAACTAAAAAGTGAAAAATAAAAACATTTTACAAAAAAAAAACAACCGACTTCAAAAAAACACTACAAAGTGAAAAATAACTTTAATTTCGGAAGTCGGTGACAAAGAACGAAAATTAAAAACCAAAGACACCGACTTCCGAAATTAAAGTTATTTTTCACTTTGTAGTGTTTTTTTGAAGTCGGTTGTTTTTTTTTTTTGTATAAGTTTTTATTAATAATATCTAATACATTGTAACTATCGTGTACTACGTTGTACGGCCCTATAATGCGATGTAAATATGGAGCTTAAATCTGTGTAAAGAAAGTTGACATTAAAAAGTAAATTTATTAATTAATAATAATTAATTTAGCCCGGGATTATGAAATTAACTTTATAAAATTCAAATAAAAACCAAGTAAAACTCGTTCACATTTGACAACACAACAAATACACATTCCCAAGAGAAAATAAGGACCATCTTTTTTTTTAACTTTTACGGTTTATTTGCCAACCTTATCTCCATAATTTTTTTTATTTATTTATTTCAGACAAAATTCTAGTCCATATCTATCACATTTTCATTTAAATTATAAATTATAATCTCACCGATAAAAACCCAAAATACAATAACCTTTAAATATTCATTAAAAACCAAAATAACTTAAATAAAATAGTCAAAAAAAATTATAAAATGTCAAAATGATAAAATAAAATGTCAAATATAAAATTGTCAAAGAGTAAAATTTTATAAAAATATCAGAATACTTTTAAAACTAAAAATAAAAATTATGAGAAATCATATTTTGCATTTTTAAATAGCAAGCAAGCAACACAGTGAATGCACATTTCTTGCCTTCAGATGAATGTAATTTTAGACTCAGATCAAAGGATCAATTTTTGAATTCCAAATCTGTAAGGATTTGGAATCACCTACGTACATTTTTTCCCACAACACTAAAAATTTAATCCGCCGAATCTAAACTAAACCAAAGTCAAATAATTTATTTCAATTAGGCACAAAAAGGCACTTTTGAACGTCAAAAACAAAAAATAGAATTGATTCTAGTCGCCCCTTCCAAAAGGTGTTTTTCGTATGGAGAAGAATGGGCAAGAAACTCCACCGTTAGTTACTCTTTTAAAATGTTTTAAAATATTTTGTATACATTAATTATATAATTATATGTGAAGACGATGCACCTGGAATAAGATTACTATACCACAATAGGTAAAAACAATTAAAAATGAAGCAATGACAGAAAAAATAATTTTGTAATGGATACAAGGTGTTCACATCTTTACAAGCATTGTAAAAGTAGGTACCTATACGATATTCCTAAAAAAAAAATTACAAGTGATACTAATTAGTCAGTGTGTGAGTTCAAGTAATCACAGAATGGAAAAAAAAATGTTATAATATTTAATGACACAATTAAATTAGCAACCAGTTTGATTTTGTCTAGACTCTAAATTGTCCTATGGAGCTAGACCAGCATGCTTCCAAGCATTCTTATCTAGAAACCATTTTACAACTTAAGCCTAGCTTTCCTCCACTAAAAACATAACTAATTAACATTTATCCGTCCAGTCTCGGATACAGACCAAACGGTCGAGCCCGGTACTTTCTACTGCTTTCAAGATTGCGCAACCGCGGGCTTCCTTGACAGAACTGCGCTCATGTAACCGGTGATGTAATCGACATCGATTCGATCTTTAGATGCGTTGGGTCACATCACTATTCTATCGAAGTTTGAGGTCGTTCTGGTTTGGTTATTGTGGATGATTTTTAGATGAGAGGTGGCGAATGTGTAGTTTGATGATTTTTATGTTTTTAATTGAAAGAGATCTATCAGGTTATGCTACGCTTGCCGGGGTTAGTCCGTGGATGGGTGACCATTTCTACATACCGAGACTCCTCCGTGCCTCGGAAAGCACGTTAAGCCGTTGGTCCCGGCTGTCATTCGTGGATCTTTGACAGTCGTTATGGGTCGTCAGAAGCCCGAAAGTCTGACAACCAGTCTTACCAAGGGGTATCGTAATACCCAGTTACTGGGTTGTGGAGGTCAGATAGGCAGTCGCTCCATGTAAAATACTGGTATCATGCGTCCGATTAGACTGGAAGCCGACCCCAATATAGTTGGGAAAAGGCTAGGCAGAACAATTGAAAGAGAAATGTGGTAAAAATAGTTTTGTATGAGAGTTAACTAAGTAGGGCAGAATAGTTAGGTAGCCAATATCGTAGAAATATTTTTTTGTCAAATTTGTATAGGTATATGTTTATTTTTTTTATCATAAAAGAGTAACTATAGAGTTTCTTGTCCATTTTTCTCCATGCGAAACTACCTTTTAAAAGGGGCGACTCGGATCAATTCTATTTTCTTGCACATTATGTACGTTTTATAAATGGCCCAATAGAAAAAAAAAATACTTTCTTCTCTTATTATTGGTGTTCCTTATTCTTTTTTATTTCGAAAAGTAGGTGTCTTAAGAAGCTTATTTTTATATTGGCCTCGATTTTAAATATTAAGTTTTAGGCTTGAAATTTTCGCGACCAAAGCGATAAATTTTTGTTTTGCAGATTGAATTGAGCCAAGTACGTAGATACAGGAGACTCTTTTAATATCTGGATGAGGACTTTCCACCAGATAAATTCAATAATGTAATGGATTAATTGAAAATTAATGGAATAAAGGGAAATCCTACTAATCCTTAATATTATAAATGCGAAAGTAAGTTTGTTTGTTACGCCTTCACGCTAAAACGGCTGAACGGATTTGGTTGAAATTTGGCACATATATAGATGATGCCCTGGAAAAGAACATAGGATACTTTTTTTTCCCACGGGATCGAGACTTAAAACCGCGGGGCGCAGCTAGTAATATTATAAACGCGAAAGTTTGTGAGGATGGATGGATGTTTGTTACTCTTTCACGCAAAAACTACTGAACGGATTTAGATTAAATTTGGCATACAGATAGTTTATAACCTGGATTAACACATAGGATACTTTTTATCTCGATATTCCCACGGGATCGAGACTTATGCGGGTGAAACCGCGGGACCCTGCTAATGATGTTAATGTGGCGTCACGTATTGTGAATTTGTGAACGCACATTAGTATACGTGGCGTCGCCTGTGTTATGTTTAGTTAATTATAAGTAGTCAGGAACGCACCCTTGTAAGTGGCAACACAAAGCCACGAACCGGGGCGTTACCTACAGCGTGCTTTTTAAACAAAAAGGAGGAGGTTATATGTTCGTAGCGTGTGTTTTTTTTTTAATGTATGTCCACCGATTTCTCCGTCATTTGTGGAACGATTTTGAAAATTCTTTTTTTGTTTGAAAGGGTGTGCTTTCAAATTGGTCCCATATAAATTTTATTAACTTTGCTTGGGCAGTTTTTGAGTTAGCTACAAAATACGTATTTTTTTCCCACTTAGTATGTGTAGATGATATTATAAGTTCATGTCACTATTATTTACATAGCAGGTAGTGGTATTCAAATTTGTGTGGGGTAGGTACCACTACTAAAAAGTGAAAAATAAAAACTTTTTACAAAAAAAAAATCAACCGACTTCCAAAAAAAAACACTACAAAGCGAAAAATATATATGTGTATTATATAAAATATGTATGTATGTGTATTATAAGTTATAACCTATTTATGTACTGTTATTTTATTTCTAATGATATATTTTTAATAAATTTTTTTCTTTGTTCCTCTCAAACAGAGCACCTGCCATCCAATCTCTTCACCACCCTTGGTTGACTGGTAGAGAATGCCTGAGGCATTAAGTCCGCCTTTGTACCCTTTTGTGTGTGAAAAGTTTAAATAAATAAATAATAAAAATAACTTTAATTTCGGAAGTCGGTGGCAAAAAACGAAAATTCAAAACAAAAGACACCGACTTCCGAAATTAAAATTATTTTTCGCTTTGTAATGTTTTTTTTTTGGAAGTCGGTTGATTATTTTTTTTGTAAAAAGTTTTTTTATTAGCGTCACTCGCTTGCTTGTTAACCGTCGCGGGACGGACTAGAAATTACATCATTAGTTTATTTTGTCTCTCCTATTCTAATTCGGATCGAATCCGGAACGAAGTGATCCGGCAGAGAACCAAAGTTATCGACATACGAGTAGCTCACAGAATCAGCAAGTTGAAGTGGCAGTGGGCCGGCCATATCAGCCGTAGAACCGATGACCGTTGGGGTATACGTGTTCTTGAGTGGAGACCGCGAATTGGCAAACGTAAGGTAGGACGCCCTCAGGCTAGGTGGAGTGACGATCTTCGAAGGGTGGCTGGTAGCAGCTGGATGAGAGTTGCCGAGAATCGAGCTGAATGGCGTGCAATTGGAGAGGCCTATGTCCAGCAGTGGACTGCTATAGGCTGATGATGATGATGATTCTAATTAGTTATAAGTACTTATAGTGTACCTTACGTTGGACCTTCATACGTGTGACAATTATATGATTATTTCTGCAAGTTGAAGTTTCTCTTTCACTTCTTGACTAAGCTTCACCTACAATACGCGTAAAAGGAGACAGGTGGAATACCTTCCACCTATGTCCCTAAATTATAATACATTACCTGCAAAATAAATGATCTGAAGGTGGTAGAACAGGTCATAAACGCCATCCTCTCCTCAGTTTTCTCCTCGTTTACCTACATCTTCTCTAGAATATTTAATTCACAATAACTTAATGCAAGAGTGAATATGGAGGTCATGAACATAGTATTTTAACTTCTTTCTCCTAACTGAATATGACTTGTGTTAATATAAAAATATGCGACAAACTGAACTATAATAAAACATTACGCTCGTATTCCTCAAATGGGAATGCAGAGAGGTATGTAGGTAGTAGTGTTGGATCATTCGGTTCCCTACAAAATGGTTGAGCTGGATGGTACTGATCCACGCGTCATGTTTGTGAACGGGCGCCGTCAGTTGAGACTGGTCATCTCTTATCTGCCAGGGCTTATTTTTAATCTTATATTTTCAATTGTTTTGATTATTTTTTGTACATTGTTCTCACATATAGAAGCAACCAGAATAATGTACCCAAAATTTTGTAATATCTATATTTAAAAGAGTGGCCTTGGAGTTTCTTGCCCGTTCTTCTCCATAGAGATCTACGTTTTGGAATGGGCAACTAGCTTCAACTTTCTGACTAACTGACCGATTCTTTGACAGTTCAAAAGTGCCTATAAATGGTTTAATTGAAATAAATGGTTTGAATTTGGGTACACCCGCCATTTTTAACCGACTTCAAAAAGTTGTCAGTTGTCAAATCGACTGTATGTTTTTTTTAAGCTGTTGCATAGCTTTTATCGCGGGCTTTGAGCGCGGCGACCGAATCAAGAAATTCCGTAACGTAACGAAAATAAAACCTAACACCCCCCACTCCGCCTACCATGTAATGACGGTTCCCATGACAACGTGATATTGTCATGGGAACGTAATTTTTGTTTTATGTCATCACGTCATCATCCCAAGTGTAGCGTTGACAAATAGGAAGTATGGAGGTTACAAATGCTATGCAATAGCTTTACCGCGGCAGTCCCCGAGTGCCACACGTTTTTTTTGTTTGTATATTTGTTACGCGATTACTCCGCCAATTATGAATTGATTTTGATGATTCTTTTTTTGTTTGGTAAACAAAAAAAGAATCTAAAAAAAGAACCTCTGAAGAGGTGGTCCCATATTAATTTTATGAACTTTGCTTGGGCAGTTTTTGAGTTAGTATTTTTTCCCACTTAGTATGTAGATGTTATGATAAGTTCCTGTCACTGTTATTTACATTGCAGGTACACCGAAAAAGTGAAAAATAAAAACTTATTACAAAAACCCAATATCACTTTGTCAGACCTAGAGATCAGGACCCATGCACTTGACACCATCAAGACAGTAAATCATTTAAAATCAGACCAGTCCCAGTTACAATTTTAAAAAATCTAGATCAAAATCAAGTCTAACTTACACAAAACGTGTCCAACCTTTCGTCACTATGTAAAACACGCGATTTAACTAGATTATCACAAAACATAATTCACAAAACATTACGCGGTAAAAGCAAGTCTTAGACCCGACACCATTTTATTACCACCCTTCATTTAAATATACACACGCTACATATCAACACGCGAGGAAAACCGAGAGTGCACAACAAACAAAGAAATACACACCTTAACTACATAAAAATAGTAACAAAAATCAATTAACAAAACACCACAATTTAGATCATTTCGATACGCAAATTTTACAACAGCTTTTTTAACAGCAAAAATTTCCTGAGTTTAATTTTTCGTATTGGCAACACTAGCGCTAGTTTATGGCTGTAAAGTTGGCAACATTGCGGAAAGAAACTCTTCAACGTTTTATTTATCATTGCAGATTTATTACTTGAATTGTAAATTAAGAAATTGTTTACAGTTTTTATGGAATTTCTTTTGCTATGGTAATGTAGAGAAACAAGTTATTTATGTATCTAGCAAACTGTGAGATTTCTAGCATCAAATGACTATCTTTAGAATATATTCTAGTAACTCAAGACTCTAGGTCCAATAGACAATTTTTTGAAATTAACATAACAGAATCTAACAATTACGGATGCACTATGAGAAATCTCAAGTGTAAAAAAAAAACTTTAGATATAAGAATAGGACCAAGAACAAAGGAACGATGGATTTATATTGTGAAAAATGATACATGGCTCGTAAAGAGGCGAATTCAGAGGTAAATGGAGAGGGTAATGGAGGCGAGATGAATGGAAAAAAAAAATACATGTTATGCCGATTTCAAATTAATTAAAATATATGCAGGAGGATCATTATAAGAATCTATCAACAGATCTTAAGTATACTTAACCTTAATTCATAGAAAATAACAGGGCTGGCGGCCTTTTTTTTTGGGTGGGAAATTTTCAAATAACTTCTCCCGCTCTGGGCGGAGCGGGAGGGCGTGTCAGACTCTTACTGACTAAACCCCACCCGTGTTCCTTCAGTTGCCATGTTGCCGGGGGCCACGGTATCCCTTTCATACTTTCCCGCGACCTCGGCAGGCAAAGTAAGACTGACGAAAATCCTTCTACACCTCACTCAGTCTACATTTTAATAATCGTGATAAAACCAAGTAAAAGTATACAAAATGGTAATTTCTAATGTAATTAATTCGTGAATGTCGAGTCAGGGGAAAGGTTATGGCACCTCACTCTTGCAAGTCAGGCTGCCAACCAGTCACGACTCAGAGTTAGTAGGAAACTATTATCTCTACATAGCACATTTTCTTACAAAGATTAGTGCGTGTTTTTGAATAGTATTGTTGTGGTAGAAGAATGTCGAATGGGCAAAGAGGAAATTTCCAATATTCATCATCTTAGCAGCCAAAACCAACCTACTGGCGAGAACTCCTCTCACTAAAGCCACGCGGGTTCACGAAAGGATTGATGTATTGTGGTGTAACTTGAGTGAATTCGCAAAAGTTACATTATATGTAATATTTTATTTAGATGTAGGTTAAAATTTAGGATATAGTATGTAATTTTATAGGATGTAGATTAAATATTTAGCATGTAAGGCCACTCTATCGCATTGGATCGCAGATCTGTAATGGTAGTTTGGGTAAGATTTAAGTAAATAAATAAATAAATCTTGGGTTATCGAATTGACCATTTGGAAATTGAAGCTCAAGCATGATTCTAAGTCAAGGATAAAATCTTGAGATTTGACAATAAGGACCAAAAAATTACCAATAAATATGAAAAAATTCCATTACTGACTGACCAGCGGGATAACAGTAGTAATGGCTTCCATTGTGACAGTTCAACAACATACATTGCGTTATTTACGTTGTTGAGCTGACAAATCTTTCGAATATATGAAGCAATGGACTGGAAATATCTTTCAAAATCATTCAGATTGTGATTTAAAGTATATTACGTAATTAGGGAGCAGGGACAACACATAGCTTAAATATCGAAAGACACATTAAAGGAAGATAATTATGTCGGTTTGAGATGGAAGAAACAAAAGAGGACGTTCTCAGTTTGTCGGGTTTTTTTTTATGTTTTCCCCGATTACTCGAAGACGGCTGGACCATTATTTGCATTTGAAAAATTTATTTTTTTGTTTGAAATGGTATACTTCCAAGTTGGTTCCATTGTCCAGCTCCACAAGGGCGCATAAACTAATTGATTAGCATTCGAAAGTATTGCTGCAGCTGCTGAAGATTGTAAAAACTATCTTTGCTTTGTATAAATTCAATCTCTTTGTATTGTATAATTGCATATCACATGTGTGAGCACTGTGACCATGTACGTACATTCTATAAAGCTACCATTTACTGGGTACGTCTTTCATTGACTTGAATGTGCCCTGGCGGCTGAGAGTATGTCATGCTCACTCAAATGTTTCGCTGATGGTGGCGTGTGTGTTGGGTCATTAAATTCCCTTCAAAATGGTTGAGCTAAATGGTGCTGATCTACGTGTCATGTTCGTGAACGGGCGCCGTCAGTAGGGACTGGTCATCTCTTAGCTGCCACGGTTTATTTTAATTTATTTAAATTGTTTTATATTTTTATTACGGACGCTTTTAACGTGCACGTCTTTCTACATTGTTCTCACATGTATAATTTCAACACGAATGATGTAACCAATATTTTGTAACAATATTTGATTTAAGAGTGTCCGTGGAGTTTCTTGCCCGTTCTTCTCCATAGGTACCTACTACGCTTTGGAATGGGCAACTAGCTTCATTTTTCTGACCGACCGACCCCTTGACAATTCAATTTCTAATTCTTTTTTTTTGACCCAGGCATCATCCCTATTCAAAAATTACTCTACAATTTCTTAGTCTTGATCGCTCAGCTCTTCAAAATTCGTTCCCATCCATTGAAAATTCCACAACCATTTTATCCACTCTTGCGCATATAGAAACTCAAGTAAACTCCATTCCACAACACATTCACTATTAACTAGTGTTGGTTGTCGTATTTTTTCGTCGCGTTACGTTTTGATCAACGTCATCGGCTGCGTTTGCGCCGCCTTCCTTCATGCGTTCATTTATTTACACGTGGATATAGATCCACTAAACGTGGCAAGGTGGTATTCATCAGAATAATAATCAAGAACAACTTTGTTTACTAAATCCGAGATTGAGAAACGTTACTTAGAAAGTGTTTTGACTTACTATTAACATAATTATCGAATTAAAGCTAAAGCATATTAGTTGGATTAGCACATAAGTCGGCAAGGTCAGGCGGCTGATGTTCCTGCTTCATTATCAAAGCTATGTGTGGTGAACTCAATAACAACTGATAGAAAGCATTGAAATATGTAGCATGTACAGACAAACTATAGAAAGAAAGAAATCATTTATTTGCTGATAATGTAGGTATACATATAAGTTGGAATATTTATTAAGTGTCCCGATACATTTTACCTTACGGCATGCAAAATATTAGGTTTGAATTAAATAGTAATATAGATACAGCTATTACGATCATTATTAGCCATAATCGAATTTAATAGATTGTCACAGATCAGGCAACAAAAAAAAAAAAAACAAAATAATTGATGAATTACATATAAATCTCTCACAAATTATACAATGAAGAATATAAATGTAGAAATGTGTAATGACAAAAAGCTTAATGTCAAAATATTCCAAAACGTTAACAACTATGTTCTTAATGTGCCTCGGCAAACCTCGTGTTTCGTCAGCTGTCGGATTTCTATCGTTGCTCTTTGCACTTGGTGCAGACCGGACGCTCTCAATCGACTTGGAAGTATATAAAGTTGTTAATACTCTTTTAACTTAATGTAATTTATTTAAAAAAATGGGAGGAAAGCCGCTAAAGTCGTAGGCACGACAGATAGGAAAATAGTTTTACAGCTCTATATAGTTCACTCGGAAATCAAAACAAAACAACAATAAAGAACTTAGGTCTGTATTCAAATTATTATACACAATAAATCTAATAATTGATGGACATAAATTAGCATTCGTTTGTATTCGGAAATCCGATGATACCCGAGGGACATTAAGAAAATATAAATACGATTATGTTTTCGTATCTATCTTGCACTGTAGTTTGAAAGTGATAGAAATAATGCTAAACTAAAGTATACAACGTGTAACTTTAAATGCGCAAAACCTCAGACACCCCAACTGATTTTTAATTCAACTGACCTATTTCAGACAGAAAAAAAATCATAAAAAAAATTTGGAAAAGTTTTATTTGCTGTTTTAGTTCGTAAAATTCGTATTTGCATTGAAATAAAAGCTATTATTATCCCGCGTATGAGAAAATTTAAATTGGTCGACAACAATTTATGTTTACCTATTTTGGCGGGTTTGCGCATGTGACGGCTTGACCTATTAATAAATAGACACGGCAAAAATTTTAATGAAGTTTTTTTGAAAAATGTGACTTTTATTAAAAAGTGGTTCAATTGATTCTGCTCTTTATTATGATCAAACTATTTTTAGGTTTTGCGCATTTAACTTTAAGTACACGTTGTATTAGTCATGCTTATAATATCACCCTAGATGAAAGGCAGTTTAAAAGTGGCTTTAGTGACAAAAAAGTCGTGTGATGAGGAGAGATGAAACCAAGGAGGTGAGAGAGTGAGACCAAAGAAAAAATAAACAGATTTGTAAGAAATGATATGAAAGAAAAGGACAGATTGTGTAAGGAATGTTAAGAAAGAAAATTTACAAATTTCTATCGTGGCGAATGACAAGTAAAAATGGAAGAGATTTTTTTTGAGCCAACACCAAGTAATACGGTGCAAGTGTAGACCCAAGATCAGTTATATACACAACGCCAAAGTTAACTTTACAAAATACACATTTAAAATAGGTAATAATGCTCTAATAACATCGCTCTAAACACAACATTGATAAACAATACCACTAGTTAGACACAGTATCAAAACCATTAAGGGGACTACAGGAGCTAAACAACAGTTTTAAAATGCCTAAAAGTATATGATCCTACTAATCTTAGTGACAAATGCTTGCACTGACTGGACAGGTCCACTCAAATCTGTGTGGTTATTTCCTCAAAAGACCATTTCAGACACTAATCTACATGGTCCTCATATGGCCTGACCAAGATTATGTCTGGACTTTAAAAGAGAATGCGACCTCTGAGTTTGTTTCAGCCTTTCTTCTCAGAGTAATCAGATAGGAAACGCCGAACTCATCTATACTCCATTTGAAATAAGATTAGACATTTAACTAAACCTTTTTTACAGTCCGTTCAACCGATTTTGACTTCTATTGTGTTGATGGCATGACAAATAGTAGCTGCAGTAAACAGTTGGTATTGTAACCACTTTTTTGCTTTTAATGCCATCCTTATGCCTACGGTATAGAAGTCAGAATCAGTTGAACGGACTGTACAAAAGGTTTGTATAAATGTCTAATCTTATTTCAAATGGAGTATAGCTTATTTTTAATATATTTTTTAATATGACGTGTAAAATTAATTCCGATATCCTATTTAAAGAAAAAACTATTTCATTTCATTCACGACAGTAAACAAAATTAGAAAAATATATGATGTTCTTCAGGATATATACTAATTAGACAGTGTCTTGAAAATGTTAAAAAAAAATCACGAAGATACCTATAATAATTTCTTTTAACGATTAAAAACCATATTTATATAATGCAATCATTCTTATTTTTCTTCAGATTATTCTACTAACAACATATTAACGTAATAGTGTTTTAATTTTTTAGTCCAATTAATAGATTTCTTGTAAAAAGATAATTGCTTCATATTTTGCTATAAATTACCAGCGTTGTGTCATCGCGCTCCTCTTTCTTTTCTGCGCAGTCCGACAGTGACTGCACTTTAGCTATTGTCAGCCTCTTAAGAACGTTTATACAAAAAGTGGGCAACATCGCAAATAGCTGTCAAATATTTCGCTGTTGTGATTAATTTGGCAATATTACTGTATGAAAATAATAAATAATGACTAACTAGTGAACAAAAATATTGATTATGAAATGCAATAATTAATATCGTAACAGCGAATATTTAGTTTTAGATGTAAAAAAATATGCGGAAGCTTTCCAAATGCTCTTTTTACACCTAAAACGGTTACAACATCAAATTTAGTGTTATAATTGCAATTCATAATTAATATTTTAGTTCACTAGTTAGCCATATTTCCATACAGTAATATTGCGAAATTAATCAAAATAGGTAAGTATTTGATAGCTATTTGCGACGTTGCCAACTTTTTGGATGAACGCTCTTAAGGGGACGATAACCGACTTTTAATGATTTTATACTGAAGATGACGTCTAAAGGAGTAGTGTTAGTGATTTGGAAAAAATATATGTTAAATTAAAGCAATTTTTAAATATTTTAATATAGGCATATTTTTGATTATGTTTATATTACATAGTGAAATTAATTTGTAAAGTTATATCTAACGTGGATAAAAAACGGAGAATGCCGCAAAATCTACCACGCGTATTTTTCTGAAAACTTCACCATTTTAAAGATAATTAAATTGTTGATCTTTTAGTATACGTGTTTTATTAAAATACCTTTCGTTTTACGTGTAATAAATTAATAATGCGTCTAATTTGGGACAGCGCTCCTTGATGGGCGAGTCCTATTACTGGCTGGACGTACGACGCGTTGCGTGAGCTCAGTACAGAACACGCAAGCTAACCATTCAAGGTCACTGTCATATATCTGCGTCTTAAGTAACTACGCACTAAACGATTCCAGTGGAACCACACTCGCAGTCAGTGTCAACACAATGAAGACTTTTACCGATTGTGTGATAATACTAAACTTAAAAACGTCGCACGCGCAGCTGTGTCATGATTTCCAAGCTAATGATACGTTGTAGTTTGTTTATGTGAGATAGGTGGATTTGTAAACAAGGTATTGAAAAATTTAAATATTTAAGGATCGTTGCCTATGTTATAATTATTTTGTCTTTAAACAGTTGAAATGGTAAAAATAGTGAGTTTTATAAAAGAGGACTTTACAAGGTGTCAGGGACATCGACGCGAAAACTGTTACCATGGATTCAATACATGATTTTGAACCCCCCTGCGTTGAGATTTTTCGTCGGTTATTTTAAAAAAAACAGCTGTTCCATACATTTTCACCGCGTAGCTATTGCACTTTTCTATGAAACAGCAGATTTTTTTAAATAATCGACGAAAATTTTCGACGCTGCGGGTTTCAGAATCATGTACTGAATCCATGGTACTTAACGGTTTTTGCGTCGATATGCCATCCTGTAAATAGGCTGAAAATCTTGTTCATAACGTAGCAAGAACGCGGAAACTTATTTACATTTTTAAGAAACTTCGCTTTTCAGCTGACACAAATACTCTCAGGTTGGTCTACATGTCTTTGTGTCAGTCACTTCTTGCATACTGCCTGCCAGCATGGGGTGGAGCCTGTAAGACCTACTTCCTTAAATTAGAGAGAGCGCAAAGGGCAGTTCTCAAAGTAATGTACGGTAGGCCCTACAGATACCCTACAGAGGAGCTTTACAAGGAGTGCGAAGTGCTTTCAGTCAGGAAACTGTTTGTGCTTCAGTGTATACTGAGAAAACATCGTGTCCCAATAAAAATAACCAAAAAACGTAGAGCTGATATTGTTTTTCCACCTGTTAGACATAATACCACCTTTGCCGAACACCAGTTCTCTTACCTGAGTCAAAAACTGTATAACGCGATCAATAAACTGCTCGCGATACAAAAATTTAATTTACACAAATGTAAAAACTCAGTGAAAGCGTGGTTGATGGAAAAAAACTACGACGAAATAGAAAACCTTCTATTCTCTTCAACTCAATAGTCCAACACAAACTTCTCATCTCCTTTCATACGTTTGACACTACTCAAACATACACACATACACACCCCAACACACACACACACCCCACACTCATCAAACAAACTCACACACTCACTCATCAAACACTCACACACTCTCAACACACCTCCCCGCACATTTCATGATTGTTATTTTTTTTTTTGTTCTTTATCTATAGAAAATGTGCCTTTGTTTTATTTTTCATTGCTTTTTTAATAGCCAACGACATACGTAACGACTTTTTAATGGAGGAACACTGACTCCCAAGTCACAGGTATAAACCTAGTTTGGGAGCCAGGGGACCTATGTTTAAGACACTTCTTCTGTATGTTGTAAATGTATTTAGTGTTTGTAACAATGTTGTAACTTTTTTGAATAAAGAAAGATATATTATATATATATATAAAAAAGTCAGGAGATATGAGGTAGCATAATGTAACATAATATTTTTGTAAAATAAATGGGTCGAATAGCGAACCACCAACGCTTTTCAAGATGGCGAAGAAGACGTTTTTTAAAATCGAGATTTGTTGGCGTAAATATAAAGTGGCATACAGGGTACTAGTATTCATGTTTTTTGTAATGTCAAAATAACTTTTCACTAAATTCTTATACAGTTCTTACAACAAAAAATATTTTGTCTGTCTGTTTGTTCCGGTTAATCTACGAAGTGGCTGGACTGATTTTGACGGGACTTTCACTCGCAGATATCTGATGTTATTAGGAGTAACTAAAGCTACTTTTATTTTAGAAAAAGAATTAGGGTCCACGCGGGCGCTGCCGTGGGCGCCACCCTTTTTTAATAAATCCCTAGTCGACACCCAAAAACAAAGGACAATTTTTTTGCAAATACGTAAAGGACCACATTTTATGAGTTTTGATTTTTATTTTAACTAGGGCATCTCGCAGGTGACCTATGAGGTCATGGCTGCCTAACCGGGCTTTCCTGTGGCTGCCTTAAGCTTCTACACTTGTAGCGGTTACACCGCCACATACGAACTACGCATCATAGACATGACGTCACACAAATCCTGCATCGCGCAGTTAGAGTTTACCGAGCGATCGACATACATACAAGATTTCAACTTCAAACTGATGGGCAGTTGCCCGCCAGACACAACACCCGTCTGGTCGGAGGATCCTCCCTTTTCTATAGTGGATGAGTGAACTTTACACCCTGTTCCTCATACCCCTAAACACTCAAAGCCTCCAGCCAGCGGATTTTATGAGTGAGGGCGCAAATGCTCTTATGCTCTGCTTATCTTTACGGAAATATGTAAGCGATTATGTACTTTAACAGTGTTCTGAAAAAACCTATTTTCCCACTATAGATATGTTTGCGTGTCTGTATGTTTGTTCGATACAACTTATCATGTTATTTATTTGATAGTCGAAAAACCTATATTGTTTCTTTGTTGGGAAATAAATCGTTGTTTTTGAGTGGGTGTTGTTTCTTTTCAAAATTAATTTACTTCCTTTCTTTTTTGCTAATTTCTTACATCGCACTTTACACTTTTATTTGATTTTATTTTTTATCTGCCGATAATTTTTTCTCGAGGAGCTCATGGCTAAATACTAACAGCCGCTCGGGTCGATCTGTCAGGTTAAGCTACGCTTGCCGGGGTTGGCCCGTGGATGGGTGACCATTTCTAAATACCGAGACTCCTCCGTGCCTCGGAAAGCACGTTAAGCCGTTGGTCCAAGCTGTCATTCGTAGATCTTTGACAGTCGTTACGGGTAGTTAGAAGCCCAAAAAGTCTGACAATTACTTAGCTATTTGTTAATGGTTGGTTAATGGTTATAGTGGTTGGTTGGTTGGTCGGTTGGTAGTTGGTTGGTGGTTGGTTGGTTGGTTGGTGGTTTTACTAGAGGTTCACAAAAAGAGGCACAATCTTTATATTATGTTGTGTTCAATAATACTTTTAGGAGCGCAAAATGGAAATTATTTGAGGGTCGATTAAATACATGCCATAAAAATGCATTATGTTGTTAACATTTCATAACTATTTAACAATTCTATGTTACAACTCGGTTATTAAATTCAAGGAAATATCGTAATGTAATTACGTGTATGTATGTAAAATTGTACATAATGAATCAATCAGTATGCGTGCATATAAATGTGTTTGTATTTGAATGAACACAGTATTTATTACGATATAAAAAAAATACATGCAACTTTCTTTGACCAGTGTTTTGATAAAGTTATGTATGTTTGACCAATTTAATGTAACTTTTCGTAAAGCGAGTGTAACTTGATCAAGTTATGTTTTTTTTCACATATTTTATATTTTTATTTCATATATTTTAAAACTGTATTTTCCATTTAACAAAACTAAAAATATAATATCATAACCTAACTAAAACTATTAGCAAACTAAAATATCGCATCGAAAAATTCCTCCGCATCGCTGTCGACTGGTAATGTACCCAAGAGACTGGCCGCATTGCCACGTTGTATGGCAATGCTTAGCCTCTGGCCAAGGTAAAAGCCAGCCCTTGGGTCACGGGAAGTGTCAAGTTATGTAAGTTTTGTTCAAGTTATCTTTAAGCAAATGTGACTTTTGTTCAAGTTCTGTTTAACAAATGTAACATCTAGATCCAGTAATGTTTGGTTAAATGCAACTTTTGTAAGGGGATTTTCAAGAAAAATCTATCAGACTTAAGAAGGAACACTAGAAAATTTAACTGTAAAACAGTTTTAGTTTGAGCCTTAAAAAACATTATGATGTCTAATCGCCCTGTAAACTATATTTTGCACTAACAATCAATCTGCCTAGGCTTTTCCCAACTATGTTGGGGTCGGCTTCCAGTCTAACCGGATGCAACTATATACCAGTATTTTACATGGAGCGACTGCCTACCTAATCTCCACAAACCACTAACTGGGTAATACGATACCCCTTGGTAAGACTGGATGTCAGACTTTCGGGCTTCTGACGATCCGTAACAACTGTCAAAGATCCACGAATGACAGCCGAAACCAACGACTTAACGTGCTTTCCGAGGCACGGGGAAGTCTCAGTATGTAAAGATGGTCACCTATCCACGGACCAGCCCCGGCAAGCGTAGCTTAACCTAATGGATCGACGTGTGGCTAACATTATTATGAATTATAAAACCATATAAAATGGTCTACCTTGTTGGTTTAGTGGTTGCAAACGCTACTGCTGGGCATAAGGTCCTGGGTTCGATTCCCGGGTCGGGCAAAGTGTTATTGGGTTTTTCCATCTGGAATTTCTGAATAGAAGTCTGGAGTCTGTATTTGTGCCCGGTTGATGGTAACAGTCTCGCCCCCTATTACATGGGACTTAAATATAACTGGCGAAATGTGGGTGTACTATAAGTACAGCTCTGCCTGACCCTTTTGGGAACAAGTGTGATGTTGTGTTATGAAAAATGGTCAACAGAAGTGAAAACATTTATCTTTCAGTAATCGCCACTTGATTGAAACATACATATTTCACACAACTGTTCTCTATATTTTCCATAGATGCTAGCCTATTCTATTCTATTAAACGAGCAATATTTGTGTACATATATACATATGGTGTATGTGTGGGGGTGTGTGTGTGTGTGTGGGGAGGGTTTCGTGTAGTGTATGTGTGTGTGTGTATTGTATGTGTGTGCATGTGTAAATTCAATTTCTCTATTTTCACAGCCTCGGGTTCGTTGGTATACCTGCACGCGTAGCATGACCACCGTAGAAACGAGTTTTGTCGACGGAAGAATAGACAAAATGAGTTTTGTCGACGGAAGAATAGACAAAATGACAGATAAACAATCACTGTCTGTCATTTTGTCTATTCTTCCGTCGACAAAACTCGTTTCTACGGTGGTCATGCTACGCGTGCTGGACGATATATTTCTTTCTATTTTCACCCGAGCTGGGCTCGATCGACCAGGTACTGTATTATAAAAACTAGCGTATCTATGACATTTTCACAATCACATAAAACGCACAATTAAGCAATTATAGGCTCATAATTCTCACTAAGACCTGTATTTGCATGTGGTAATCGCATGTCAACACTACATTACACATGGTATGCGTGTATGGGTAATACACGCACTCATATGAACTCATTTTGGAAATACTATGTACATAACTACTTGCTTTTTTTGCTTTCGTCATGTTTTGATCACTCAGTGTCAGTTGTACGACGTGTTTTTTTTTTGTTAGTCTATATTGTCCCCTGCTGGGCATAGTCCCCCACGTTTTTCCAAGAACCCTATTTCTTTTCTTGAAAGGCACACAGGTCTGTCGAACTGATCTAAACTTCTGTGATCAGCTGACTGAAATAGTGACAGTCAATCAAATCAGCTGAGTTGAAGTTTATATTATGTTAGTTAATTTCTGTGTTAAAAACTATAAATCTGTTGTCAAATCTCATTTGTGATGTTGTGATTAGTTGATTTAATTACCTATTATTATTTTATTATTTTACTTTTTCTCTTACAATCTTATCTAAAATCAGTCACGTGACCTACATTTCAACTTTGGGTGACATAATTGTTTCAAAAAAACTATACAATTTTTGAAGTGAAAACTTGGGCATTTTTGAGATGAGACTAAACCATTGATTTCGCGACCTGTTACCGACACCGTGGAGTAAAAGACATCAACGCGTTGATTACCACGGTGGCGATTTTTTTTCAAGTTTTTACTTCTGTTGGCACTCCCGGAATGCCACTGTTTTTTTTTTTTTTTTTCAATTTTACTTCACTAAAAAATTATCGCAACTCACTTTCCTGCCGACCCCACAAATTGCGAGAATATAACAAAATATATAACTAATAACAGAAAACATAATAATCTAGGCAGGTTTCACATGAATAGAATAAACATAACAGTTACATAAGATGCCACTTTCCAAAATCTTTAGATACCAACATCCTTTCATATTAAACAAGAATTGTATGACATTGGCTGGTTTCACTGCATTGTGCTGGGTATAATAAGCACATTTTCTTCACCATTCTTCATTATTTTGAACTGTACTAGCTTTTTCTCGCGACTTTGTTTACGAACAAACACCTCTACTCTCCATTTGGCTCGTGAAATTAATAGAGTTGTGAAATCTCCTTCCTTATTACTCATATGAAAATAAATAGGTTAATGATGGAACAAATTTACATAACATCACGCCTTGTTTCCCCGAAGGGTTGGGCAGAGGTGTCCCTGTAGCAGGTACACCCACATTTCGCCAGTTATGTTTAAGTCCCATGTAATAGGGGGCGACCCTATTGCCATCAACCGGGTACAAATTTATTTTTGCAACAATATAATTTAAAAAATGAACGGGCAAGAAACTTCATGGACACTCCATAGAGTTTCTTGCCCACTCTTCTCCATAGATTACTACGCTTTGGAATAGACAACTAGCTTCATATTTCTGACTGACCGACTCCTTGACAATTCAAAAGTAAGGTTTAATTAAAAAACCGGCCAAGTGCGTGTCGGACCACGCACAATGAAGGGTTCCATAGTTGGGATGAATTTATCCCAAAAAAAAACTTAACTTTGTAGTTGAAAAGCATGTTCTCTCATACGGAATGTATGGAAAAACATGTTTTCGCAACTGCAAATATAAATTGGTCGATTATTACTCGTTAACTTGTAGAGCCTACTTGGCTGTGATAGTTTTCCTTTTAATTTCGTAATATAAACTACTGCTGTGATTTTTTTCACATATCCAAAATCAACCATTTAGCTGGCAGAGGGGGAGAACACTGACTCTAACAACGGATCTCCGGGAGTGGCGACAGAAGTGAAAACTTGAAAGAAAATACTTCCAAAACCTTTAAAGTAAAAATACTTGCATAGAACATTGATCCGTAAAGTAATATAAATAAAGAGCACAAAACAATTGACCATGTGCCTATGTAGGTATCATAACATCACCTGCATCGGCACCGCGGTGATCAACGCGTTGATGTCTTTTACTCCACAGATCGTCTGTTGGCGAGTAAAAATACTTGCATGGAATATTGATCCGTAATTTTATATAAATAAAGAGCACAATCGCGTTTACAAAAATGAGGTGTCGGTAACGGTGTCACGAGTTCAATTGTTTTTTCCCATCTCAAAAATGCCCAACGCGCCTAAAGAAGTTTTCACTTCAAAAAGTGTGCGGATCTCAAATTTATATAAATAACTAGGCCAACTAAAAGATCAACAGAGAGACGAAATTGGGGTCTCTATATACTTTTTTAAAATGCTATGGACACTAAACTTATACATATTTACACAGATTTCGCTCATGATAATATCGATCAACAACTATCTATTTGAAAAACCGTATCGTATTTTTAAATTCGTATATTCAGTTAAAACCTTATATTACAATTGATTTTAGTAATAGACTACTTGACATGTAGAGAAACACTCAACGATTTTAATTTGTTATTTATATTTCTCCCAGACCAGCATTGAAATGATTATTTACACATTTAATATGTACATAAGAAAATAATACAGGGATACGCTTATAATTTTATCAAATAACGATCCATTTCAAAACATCAAAGACGCTTTGAAATTTTCTAGAGCGTTCGCAAAAAAAATTGGACGAGATTCCCGCAGATTGTGCAAACTGACCTCAAGAAAATCTCAAGAAAAACTTCCAAAGAATGACATTCCAACTCATGGAAACCACGATATGTTCCTAATTTCATAGCTTTTATTATTGTTCATTGAATTTGCGCGAAAATCGTCTTTAAATGACATGTTACTTTACAAAAACTTTCGATTAGTTTTGAACGCAAATCTTTGCCATATCACGGTCAAAATAAATATCTTTATAAGAGATTTCACTCAAGCATTTGATACATTCAATCACTTTTTATAATTCCATGAATCCTTTCTCAAAACCAAAACCAGTGCCCTACAAGACGGTCTTACACTAATCTCTTGTTTTAAAATATTCAAAAAGAACCACTCACCTCTTTCAGCAAATCCATCACCAGATCCTGATCCCGTTCCAAGATCCTGCAACGCCTGTTCATCACCAACGTCATTCAAACCGAAATTTTGATCACGAAACACTACATTATCATTAAATCCACCAGGCCCGGCGTGAGAATTCGTCTGCACTGAATTTACACTTTCCGACGCGTATGGAAAGACCACTCGAGGACTCCTGGGTTTCCAACCAGGGTAGTACCCGTTCCGGACTAAAGGAGCGAAAGGAGAGACGGGATAAGAATCGAAGGAAGGGTAGTTGGGAGCATAAGTCCGCCCAAACCGCCCCTGGTAGTAATGAGGATGGTTTGAATAAGGTCGGAACCGAGGCAACGGTTCATAAAACCTTTCGTTCCCAGAAGGTAAATCTTCATTCAACTTCTTTGGCAGTTCAAGTCCATCCTCAGGAGATGTGAACTCATAATCTGGTTGATCATCAAACTTGATTTTTGAGTAGTTCTTGTCTTGAGTCAGATCTATTTCACCCTTTCCGAACGACTGGTGGTTTTCGTCTTCGTCCAGAAACAGCACTCTGGACTGTCTTGCTCTGGTCCTCCGGTACAGATTCTTGGGCACAAACATGACGTTTTTATACGGCTTCTGGTAGACTAGGCTGAGAGCGCGGCTCGGCTCGACAGCGGCGACCGACGCCACCACTAACAGTATAACTTTCCATCTATTTACGCTGAACATGTTGCCTCGGTCAGTGCACTGTTATTTTCACTTTCATTTCTTAAGTTACAAAGGGTGATTTTTTTGGTTATTTTTTTGAGGATGTTTAGTACATGTTTTGGGGTACGCGGTTTTTAAATTTGGTCCGTTTGGTCGAGTTTCATTTCTGTGTGACGGGACGTGTGGCGCGGGCTGTTGACAGCGGGGGACTGGCTCGTCGCGAGGCTTGGTGGTGGCGTGCGGCTGCCGTTATATAAAAATGCATGATGAAACGAAACGTCACACGTTTCGTTTATGTAATGCTGGTGATTAGTGATAGTACGTTGCTTGGCAACTCTGTTTGGCGATACCTGAAAGTGGTACTTTCAGATTTGGTGGTTGTTTGTGCGTTTCAGTTTCGTATTGGTAGTGTGTTTTATTGAAATCTACATAATATTTTCAGTGACGATTGTTAGATAAGTTCGGTCAATTTTTTTTTTTACTGAAAACTTATTTAAGCGCGTTGGGCATTTTTGAGATGGGAAAAAACATTGAACTCGCGACACTGTTACCGACACCTCATTATTTTTTTTATTTTGCTTTTGACCATTAAAAAGACATCAACGCGCGACACATTTTCTTTCGGAATTATTGACATTCCAAACATTGAGACATGACAATGACATGATTGACATTTCCCTTTTTTTACCGACTTTAAAAAAGAAAAGTATTTCCTGTACAATAAAATTGTTCAAGTTTTCACTTCTGTTGGCACTGCCGGAGTGCCACTGTTTTTTTTTAAGTATTTGCAGCTTTTGCAAGACATCGATAAATATTAAATTGTTGATAAAAAAGTGATCCTTAATCTGAGATCTGTAGAATTTATGCATTTATTTTCAACTAGCTACCGCCAGCGGCTTCGCTTGCATATCTTTATAAATCATAGCCTATGTTACCCAGTGATAATATAGCATTATACTGGTGAAAGAATTTTTAAAATCGGTCCAGTAGTTTTTAAGTTTATTCATTACAAACAAAAATACAAATATTTTTTCTTTATAATATTACTAGCGACCCGCCCCGGCTTCGCACGGGTATAAACCGGGTTATTATACATATAAACCTTCCTCTTCAATGACTCTATCTATAAAAAAAACCGCATCAAAATCCGTTGCGTAGTTTTAAAGATTTAAGCATACATAGGGAGATAGGGACAGAGAAAGCGACTTTGTTTTATACTATGTAGTGATATAGTGTAGATTTACTAATTCTATATATTCCTTTGTCCAACAGGCAGTGGAACAGTATAAGCTAATTAAAAAAAAAAAACTTTTTACAAAAAAAAAAACAACCGACTTAAAAAAAAACACTACAAAGTGAAAAATAACTTTAATTTCGGAAGTCTGTGTCTTTGGTCTTGAATTTTCGTTCTTTGTCACCGACTTCCGAAATTAAATTTATTTTTCACTTTGTAGTGTTTTTTTTTAAGTCGGTTGTTTTTTTTTTGTAAAAAGTTTTTATTTTTCACTTTTTAGTTGTGATACCTACCCCACAAAAATTCGAATACCACTACCTGCTATGTAAATAACAGTGACAAGAACTTATCATATCATCCACATACTAAGTGGGAAAAAAGTACGTATTATTGAAGCTAACCTAAAAACTGTCGAAGACAAGTTAATAAAATTTATATGGGACAACCTCGAGATCAAAAAAAAAAACATACGCGACGAACATATAACCTCCTCCTTTTTGGAAATCGGTTAAAAAAACATATTTATTGGTGATTGGAGTTTTTTTCGGTTGCAATAATCGCTTTTATCGGATATTTACATAACACACGGGGTCATACGATTAACACAAATGACATCATCGATTTATTTAATAAAAGAAGAAAGTTTGTTTCCTTATAAGTCTCTGACATAAAACTTTTAACGTAGATTCGAATAGCAGGAAAAGTAAGTTTAAATAACTTATCATCTCGCTTGTATTCTTGGAAGGGGTAAGCAGACAGAGAGGTATATCCCACTCTCATTTAGCCAGTTATGTTTTAACCCCATATTATAACATCACGCTAATCTCCGAAGGGTTAGGCAGAGGTGTACATACAGTGTGAGTCTTAATGTGCACATATCGTAATGAGGGAATCTATGCTTAATTATATCAACTGAAAAAATATTTAAAAAAAACTTTTTTTTGTCTTATTGAAAAATTTTACGATTACACGCGCTAAAAAACATTTTTATTTTCAATTGAGGGTAGTTTTTTTTCATAGTTTTCATTTTATGAGCACGCCTAATTACTTTCAGTCATTGTGGAGTTTGTTTCATCACGATAGAGCATTCAATTTAAAATTTACAATAAAATGTTTTTATAAATTCCATAAAAATGTTTAGATTTTTTTAAATATTTTTTTCCGTCGACAAAATTATGCATAGATTCGAGATCATTTCGATATGTGCATATTATAAAGAATCACACTGTATAGTACACCCACATTTTGCCAGTTATGTTTAAGTCCCATGTAATAGAGGCACAAATCCAGGCTGTCACTCAGAAATTCCAGATTGAATACCCATTAACACTTTGCCCGACCTGGGAATCGAACCCAGGACCTCATGCTCAGCAGTAGTGCTTGCGACCACTAGACCAACGAGGCAGGTCATATAATATGCGACGAACCAGTTTCCATAAATACGGATATAAGTACAGAATAAGAGCGGCTGCTGTCATTGAAAATTACTCAATAAAATTTTGCTTAAATACAGAACTCTATGTTCAACAGTTACACTACGACACATTCATATTACATATAACATTTTATCGTTTTTTTCGTCTTTATTTACCAAGACCCCTCCGTGCCTCGAAAAGCACGCTAAGCCGTTGGTCCCGGCTGTCATTTGTAGATCTTTTACAGTTGCTACGGGTCGTCAGAAGCCCGAAAGTCTGACAACCAGTCTTACCAAGGGGTATCGTATTACCCAGTAACTAGGTTATGGAGGTCCGATAAGCAGTCGCTCCATGTAAAATACTGGTATTCGGCTGCATCCGGTTAGACTGGAAGCTGACCCCAACATAGTTGGGAAAAGGCTAGACAGATGATGTCTGATTTTAGCAATATTCAAAATTAGCTTCTGCCCGCGACTTCGTTTGCGTGAAATTTCGCAATCCCATCGCCCGCCCGCGTTATTACCTAGTTTTCGTTTATCATTCTTGTTGACTTTTTTTTTAAGAAAGAAGGAAAGAAAATACATTTGTTAGACCTGGGTTATGGCACACAGTATTCGAAAACAAAAACACAAATAACAGAGAAAACTTAAAACAATATTGTGTGCCTCTCGGCATAAATGCCAGACAACTAGTGCCTGACGCTGGTTTTCAACTGAACCTTATGTTACGAGTACGTCTTACGGATGTAAATCAGTTTTATAGTTTGTGTAAATAAAAAACATTTAAAAAAATATGTATTTAATTAATTAATTTCAATAAAAAAATAATAGATATGTGTGGCAAATAATAATAAAATCGATAAGATATAATTAAGTTTAAAAATATAATTAATAATAAAAAATAACATAATTTTCTTATTGCTCGACTCCTAAGATTCGTAGCGTGATGTTACCCTATAACCTTTCTCAAGAATTGGGCTATCCAATGAAAAAATAACATTTTAAATCCGACTGGTACTTCCCAAGATTAGCTCGTTCATTAAAACAAAATCATCAGGTTTACTATTAGTATAGATTAATAGAAAATTTTCAAAGGATCAGTAAACTCTCAAAAGATCAAAAACAGCCTCTGCCTAACCACAATCACCAAAAATTTGAAGACATGTGACATCCACAAACCCGCACTGACCCGCGTGGTGGATTACAGCCCACTCCCTCTCACAGAGAGGTCTGTGTCCCAGCAGAAACATTATAGACCGATTATGCTCATGCTATGCTAACCATAATACCAATTCCCCAGTGAAAACCATCCACCAGCTGTGGGAAAGCTCCAAAAACGTAGTCGATGGTAACATCATAACGAATTGATATCACGGTTATTACTTGGTCACAGTTCGGTAGGCTAGCATTATTTATTATTACGGTAAAGGGACTTTTATTGGTAATTTTTATTATGATAGTTTTGAACACTACTGTTATTTATTTAGTGATACTGGTTAGTAGGTAAGAGTTATTTACATTGGGTTATATTTTTGTCGAATAAAATAAGCAACAAAACTATAAGAAAACGTACGAAAATAGAAAACTTAAAGAGGCCTGCGAACACGGCTCGCAACTACAAATCAAGATGTTTGCAAAATTCAACGTTGCGCTAGTGTGAGTGCTTGTCGAAGCGATATACACCTACCACAGATTTGGAGCCAAATCTGTGACACATACCACGCACACATTGACAATTATTGCTTGACGCGATAGCAATACTAGCTTTCGAAAATGTATGATAAATTTGGATGTGTTCCGTAATACCAAAAATTATGAATGAAAACTTAATATTTTTTCATTTTTCTTTCGATAATTTATAACTTGATAATATAAGCCATGCTTCTACAGAAACAATATTATAAATGTTGTTGTTTATAATACAGAAAAACAATGTGAAGACCAAAAAGATTTTGGAAAAAAAATGATGTAGGAGCAAATGATGTAGGATAAACACTGTCTAAATCATAATAATAACAACATAATACGGTGGAAATTGCAAATTAAAATTACGTTTGTATGGACAATTCATGCGTCGCCGCGTTCTTAAGTGGAGATGGACAGGCCATACAGGGTGGCATGGACATCGACGCGAAAACCCATGGATTCAGTACATGATTCTGAACCCCCCGCACTGAAATTACTCGTCGGTTATTTATTAATTTTAATAATTAATAAGTAGGATAGAATGGTAGGATAGGATTAGTAGGATATGGTAGGATAAGTACGACGTTCACTCTTAATGTAAGTAGATTTACAACGAATCACACTCAGTACACGAAGTACATTTGCATTTTAGGTATTATACATAGTTCTGTCAAAAATATATAATAGAAGTGGAAAAAGTGGAGAAGAAGAGAGAAAAGTGGAGTGGTGGTGGAGTGGGAAGTGGTAATGGATTTCCGCAAGGTCACGCCTGAATCAATTAATTAGTTAAATCAAAATCATTTATTTGCCTAAATAAGGTACAGAAGGTTGGTAAAATGTACAAAATTGTTCTCTTATTCTGCGTTTAATTTCGGCGTGCAAATATAAAATAAGTTACATTTTATTTAAATTTATTATTGATCATAATCATGCAGTCATTAAACAGATAATCCCATTAAAATTGTATTAAGTATTGAATTAAATATTATAAATATCAACATAATGAAAAAATAACAAGTAATAATAAATTGAAATGTTAATTAGTTAGTTCTGTCAAAGTAAAATTTAATTTTATCTATGTAAGTTACAATCTTTTATAAAATATTTTAACGTAGTGTTATAAAGTACGTTTGTGTCTAATCATCGCGCTGTACAGTACAGACGCCAGCACATCAAGCTACCCGAAACTGTCAAATTTTCCCAATCAACTTTGAATCTTTTACTTCAGCGATAAAGTTAAAAATCTATTAAATAAATTTAACAGATTGTAGTAGCCTGATGTGCTGGCGTCTGTACAATATTTATTTATCGTAAGTAATATGATACCTCTGATTCATAACAATTAAAAAGTTTTATACATTACATAATTTTATGTATACGTAAATGTTTTATATAGGCGCCATAATCTGCGCAAAA
Organism: Agrochola lychnidis; assembly: GCA_963680765.1. Taxonomy (NCBI): domain Eukaryota; kingdom Metazoa; phylum Arthropoda; class Insecta; order Lepidoptera; family Noctuidae; genus Agrochola; species Agrochola lychnidis. Next base: position 6,819,886 of record OY796874.1, on the reverse strand, counting down.
CACCCAATCGTACTGTTTAATGATTTCAAAATAAGATCCTGACCAGAAATAAAATTTATTGACTAAGCAATTCCGCATGACAATTTTGGTGTATCTTTCTGCACACGGAGTCTTTAAAAACTCCATATTATGTACAAATTATTACTTCTGGCTAAGTAATAATAGCCACACGGGTCGATCCAACAGGTTAAGCTATGCTTGCCGGGGTTGGTCCGTGGATGGGTGACCATCTTGACATACCGAGACTCCTCCGTGCCTCGGAAAGTACGTTAAGCTGTTGGTCCCGGCTGTCATTTGTAGATCTTTGACTGTCGTTACGGATCGTCAGAAGCCCGAAAATCTGACAACCAGTCTTACCAAGGGGTATCGTGTTACCCAGTACATAACTGGGTTGTGGAGGTCAGATAGGCAGTCGCTCCATGTAAAATACTGGTATTCAGCTGCATCCTGTTAGACTGGAAGCCGACTCCAACATAGTTGGGAAAAGGCTGGGCAGATGATGATGATATACAAATTATTACTCATCCTGCATTTGAAAATCAAGCATATGGCATCACTCCATACCTCTTTCACTCCAAAACCGTATCTTCTTTACAAAACGGATCCACAAAGAAATCTTTTACAAATACATTCGTTTGCCACACGACTACCATAAAAGCAAAAAATGTACATCTTTTATGTTCACGAAGAAGCTATAAAGGAGAATAGAAACCCATATGTTATGGTGTATAATGTGGGTTGTATGGGTTGGTGACCCTATGCATTGCACAATAGTAATACAATGTCGGTTGCCGCTTCTGTACGGTTGTAGGTTTGATGCTCGAACGAGATATTCTAATCCTAATTTAATATTATAAATGCGGAAGTGAGTTTGTTTGTTTGTTACGCTTTTACGCTAAAACGGCTGCACGGATTCGGATGAAATTTGGCCAATGGGTAGACCATGACCTGGAAAAGGATTGAGGATAGTTTTCATCCCGATATTTTCACGGAATCGAGACTTATGCGGGTAAAACCGCGCGGTGCAGCTAGTTTAATAAAAAATACAATTAGTATGACGACGTCCAAAGATTCCATCATTTATCTTCTGCAGAACACCGAATGCCGAGCAGGCATCGTTTAATCGATTTATATTCCGTCATCGTTGATTTTGAAGTAATTGGGGTAAATCATTAATGTAAACTAAAAAAACTTTATACAAAAAAAACAACCGACTTCAAAGAAAACACTACAAAGTGAAAAATAACTTTAATTTCGGAAGTCGGTGTCTTTGGTTTTGAATTTTCGTTCTTTGTCACCGACTTCCGAAATTAAAGTTATTTTTCACTTTGTAGTGTTTTCTTTGAAGTCGGTTGTTTTTTTTTGTAAAAAGTTTTTATTTTTCAGTTGTGATACCTACCCCACACAAATTCGAATACCACTAACTTCTATGTAAATAACAGTGACAGGAAGTTATCATAATATCATCCACATACTGAGTTAAAAATACGTATTATTGAAGCTAACTCAAAAACTACCCAAGTAAAGACAATATAATTTATATGGGACCACCTCTAAAGTATGATCTACCAAAAAAAAAAAAGAATCATCAAAATCAATTCATAATTGACGGAGTAATCGCGTAACAAACATACAAAAAAAAAAAACAACATACAGTCGAATTGAGAACCTCCTCCTTTTGGAAGTCGGTTAAAAAAGGACCCAATATCGAACCTTGAGGAACGCCTATTGCCATTTCAGACCCAAATGAGTTTACGACGTTTACTTGAACTTTAATCTTTCAGATCTAGATATGATCTTAGTAAAGTACTCATCATCTGCCTAGCCTTTTCCCAACTATGTCGGGAACGGCTTACAGTCTAACCGGATGCAGCTGAATACCAGTATTTGACATGGAGCGACTGCCTATCTGACCTGGTACTGGGTAACACGATACCCCTTAGTTAAGACTGGTTGTCATACTTTCGGGCTTCTGACGACTCGTAACGACTGTCAAAGATCCACGAATGACAGCCGGGACCAACGGCTTAACGTGCTTTCCGAGGTACGGAGGAGTCTCGGTATGTAATCGATTTATATTCTGTAGTAAATCATAATTAAGTTGATGAAATATTCCTCGGATTACGTTTTTTCCGAAAATTAACGATCTGATTTTTAAGCTATTGCATAGCTTTTATCGCGGGTTTTGAGCGCGGCGACCGAATCAAGAAATTCTGTAACGAAAAAAACCTAACACCCCCACTCCGCCTACCATGTAATGACGGTTCCCATGACAACGTGATGTTGTCATGGGAACGTAATTTTTGTTTTATGTCATCACGTCATCATCCCAAGTGTAGCGTTGACAAATAGGAAGTATGGAGGTTACAAATGCTATGCAATAGCTTTACCGCGGCAGTCCCCGAGTGCCATACGTTTTTCTTACATTGTCAATCTATATCAGGAACAGTAGAGCGACTTACGAATTGTAGGTCGTCGGTTTGAACCCAGGCAGGCGCTTTACTTTGAGTAAATAATTTCATCACCACAGCTCTAAAAACAGTGAAGGAAAACATCGTGAGGAAACCGGCATGTTCTAGAACCAAAAATTCGAAGACATGTGACATCTACCAACCCGCACTGGGCGCGTGTGGTAGATTACAGCCCACTCCCTCTCGACGAGTCCTCTGGCCTGTGTCCCAGCAGTGGGAACATTATGGGCTGATTATGCATCATGCAAGGCCGCAGGAATCCGCTGGATGTGGAAAGCACAGAATCGGTCGAAGTGGCGGTGCTTGGGGAGGCCTATGTCCAGCAGCGGACGTTTTTCGGCTGAAATTATGATGATGATAATATGCATTATGCAATCACTGAAGATAAAAATATATTCTGAATTCAGAAGTAAAGTGATATTGGATTTTTCCACCAGAAATTGCCTGAATTTGTACACATTTGATGACAATAGACCACTAATAACACTTTTACCGTCCTAGGAATTGAAACCAAGACCTCATGCTCAACAGTCACACTTGCATGCAACCACTTTACTAACAAACTTAAATTCAAGACAAAAAATTTGTTTTTAAGCCATAAAAATTAAAAAAAAACCCTCTATTTAGTTCGCGTGTATGTATTTAGTAATTAATTACTCAGTATTACGAGTTTTATACAAAAAATACATATTTTTTCATATCAATTATTTGATTGATTGATACCAATCATGTCAGGGATGTTTAAAGTGGAATTTACACTTCCTCATTTTTTCCAATCACTCAACCTGCCTAGCCTTTTTCCAAATGTGTTGGGGTTGGCCTCCAGTCTAACCGGATGCAGCTGAATATCTGTATTTTACATGGGTCGACTGCCTATCTGACCTCCACAACCCAGTTACTGCGAAACGAGATACCCCTTGGTAAGACTGCTTGTTATACTTGGGCTTCTGACTACCCGTAAGGACTGTCACCCATCCACGAATTGACAGCGGCAAGCATAGCTTAACGTTCCATCGACCCGTGTGGCTTTTATCATTTAGTTCTATTTTTATAAATAATAATAATACACCCCTCGTACGCCTTCCAAAGGTCCGGGACCCAGACTCCCGAGAAATGTGAAGGACTAAAATATTATTAAAATAAGCTGTACTTCTAAACACGGCTCATACTGTTAGGAGTTTCCTCTTAGACCCTGTTCCCGATACCGGTGGGCTACTATTTTTAACCGAATTCCAGTAAGGAGGAGGTTCTATGTTCGTAGCGTATGTTTGTTTTTTTTTATGTTTGTCCACCGATGTCTCCGTCAATTGTGAACCGATTTTGATTTTTTTTTTTTGTTTGACAGGTATTGGGCTTGCGAGGCGATTTCATACAAATTTTATTAATTTTGCTTAGATAGTTTTTGTGTTGGCTTCAAAAATACATATTTTTTCCCACTTAGTATGTGGATGATATGAAAAGTTCCTGTCACTGTTATTTACATAGCAGATAGTGATTATCGAATTTGTGTGGGGTAGACTAAAAAGCGAAAAATAAAAACTACTTACGAAAAAAAAACACTACGCTGTGAAAAATAACTTTAATTTCGGAAGTCCACCGACTTCCGAAATTAAAGTTATTTTTAATTTAAAAATTATGTGTTATTATCCTTAATATTATAAATGCGAAAGTAAGATTGTTTGTTACGCCTTCACGCTAAAACGGCTGAACGGATTTGGATGAAATTTGGCACATATATAGATGATGCCCTGGAAAAGAACATAGGATACTTTTTTTTTCCCACGGGATCGCGACTTATGCGGGTGAAACCGCGGGGCGCGGCTAGTAATGAATAAAGGAAAATATAAGAATACCAGTATTAAAAAAAAAAACAACATTTTCAACAATAACATACATTGGTAACTTTTTGGATTCTCCACATTTCGCCAATTATGTTTAAGCTCCATGTAGAAGATTCCTCAATGGCCTAGTGGTATGAGGTCTGGCGTTCGATACCCAAGTCGAGCAAAGTGTTGTTGGGTTTTTCCATTAGATATTTCTCAGTAACAACCCGGAGTTTGGATAAGCGGCAATAATAGGTTTGCGTCCTATTACATGGGACTCAAACATAATTGACGAAATGTGACCGTAAGACACACTGCTGCCTACCCCATTATGGAATTTGGCGTGTTATGAAGTCAAAGTCAAAGTCAAATCATTTATCTCAAATAGGCCCATATAAGGCACTTTTGAACGTCAAAATTTACAAAATAATAGAACTGATTCTAGTCGCCCCTTCCAAAAGGTAGTTTTCGTATGGAGAAGAATGGGCAAGAAACTCCATCGTTACTCTTTTAAAAATGTTTTACAATAGTTTGTATAGGTAGGTAGATACCTACATTAGTTAAATAATTATATGTGAAGACGATGCACTTAGAATAAAAATTACTATACCACAGTAGGAAGCAGCAAAGCAGCGCCATCTATCTTTATAAATAAACAACTGAACGAAGCCTTTCTCTTCGTAGAGTTGTGGTACAGTGGAGGCTCTTTATCGATCGATATTGTGTAGAGTACACAGATGTCTCTTATTATGATATTGTATTATTACGCTTGCTTAATTGAGTGTAAGTAGAATTGTAAGTTACGTTACAGGAACTTAGTGTTGAAAACTTTAAAATGCCTTCTTCCCATGGGGGTAGGCAGAAACTACAGAACACCACCTGCTACGATCCTTACATACTCCTTTTGCCTCGTTTACGTTCATACATCTGGTCATAGAGCTTTTAATAATCGTTGACTTAATTTTATTAAAGGCTACAGCTACCCATGAACATTTTTTTTTTAAATTAAAGCAAATGGTTCCAGATTAACATTTTTGAAACTCATATGAAAGACATCAACGCATGCTTTAAGCGCGTTGATGTCTTTTGTATGAACATTTTTTTCAATGATTTTTTTTTGTCGATTTGTTCACAAACTTGACTTTGAACAACTATGTATAGCATAATCAGCTTATAATGTTCCCACTGCTGGGACACAGGCCTCCTCTCTGTGAGAGGGAGTGGGCTGTAATCTACCACGCGGGCCCAGTGCGGGTTGGTAGATGTCACATGTCTTCGAAATTTTGGTTCTAGGACATGCCGGTTTCCTCACGATGTTTTCCTTCACTATTTTGTGAGCAGTGGTGATGAAATAATTTACATAAAGTAAAGAGCCGGTCTGGGTTCGAACCTACGACCTTCAACTCGTAACTCGTGGCCGTTACCACTGGGCCATTACTGATGCTATGTATATTTCAAATTTCAAATTCAAATTCTTTATTTCAGATACGAGTCCATAGTGTTAGTAACAACAAAATAACTTAATAACTAGAGTTAGTAATAAGGAGATAAAACAAACAAAAATAAAATCAACTTTTATGGATTCCTACCCAGTGGCGCAGCAGAGGGGAGTCCCACCGATCTGAGAACACGCTCAGGAGACCGTTGGTAGTGGCGCGTAGCCGGCCGGCTATGGAGGCGGTTCTTTTTCTTATTATGGCATAAAAGTCAACTGTGCGCGCCTCCGCAAACATTGTGGACGCACTACAACGCCACGACATCCCCAACAGTATCCTAAACGTGTTTGAGTTTGTTACACCACTTCTTCTTCCCAGCTAAAGGCACTAGGAAGTGGTGAAGGGTGGGCGTTTTTGGGGGACTAACTTATGTAATTTTGACGTTCGAAAAGTGCTGATTCTCAGCCTAGTTTGAATAAATGACTTTTGAATTTTGTTATTATATTGGACACGCAGATCGCTGTATGCCCTCTACGTATAACTGGTCCAAAGACTGCATGTGTAGAAAGATTGACAGAAAGCTTTGAAAAGAGTGACTTAAACTTGATTTGTACAACGTGCAAATCTTCGAACCATATTCGTGTCTTATCTTTTTACAACTACATCATCCAAATACAACCAAAAGGGGTTAGCAGAGAAATATACGCTCTCGAGGCAGAGCCTGTCGCTGCTAAACAAACACAGATCAAGACAACAAAATATATATATATACACCTCTGAAGAGGGGCCTGTGGCTAAGTAATATCAGCCGCACGGGTCGATCTATCAGGTTAAGCTACGCTTGCCGCGGTTGGTCCGTGGACGGGTGACCATCTTTACATACGAAGACCCCTCCGTGCCTCGGAAAGCACGTTCAGCCTTTGGTCCCGACTGTCATTTGTAGATCTTTGACAGTCGTTACGGGTCGTCAAAAGCCCGAAAGTCTGACAAGCAGTCTTACTAAGGGGTATCGTATTACCCAGTTACTGGGTTGTGGAGGTCAGATAGGCAGTCGCTCCATGTAAAATACGGGTATTCAGCTGCATCCGGTTAGACTGGAAGCCGACCCCAACATAGTTGGGAAAAGGCTAGGCAGATAATAACACCTCTGAAACGTCAAAAGCTAGGTGCACGGTTCTAATTGGTCGCTTCTTATGGAGAAGAGCCGGCTACAAAATCCAGGGTTTTTCTTTTAAAAATAATTGGCTTTTACAATATTTTCAAATAACAGTGTTGGTAGGTATGGGAGGATAGTGTAGGTCTTTTAACAAGTACCAGGTACTTACAGTACGACACAACTTAGCTGTAGCATAAATTTGAAAATTTGCATTCATTCATTTCAATTTTACGAATGTATTTGGTTACATGACTTCACAAGTTATTGCGTTTGTGTAAAGATCATTTTCACCTAAAGCAATAATAAATATTGGTGATTTTGAAGGCTCACTCGGTTCGGATGGTGATCGGTTTTACGAATTTTGCCGATGCTACATCTAAATTGTGTCGTACTGTAACAAAATAAAAAATGGTCTACAGTCTGCTAAACTGCCCGACCCAGGAATGAAACCTAGACTGGACAACACGCTTAGTTGCCAACATCAGCCTCAATGAGTATAATATCTTTAATATACAAAGAAAAACAACAAAGCAAAAAAATCTCAAAATCAACAAAATATTTATTTCCTTAAATAAAATTCACATACACAGTGACGACTCACTCACCAAATTATAATTTCTCTCTCGTGAACAGTTTCACTTCGGATGCGCCGGCGCCGGTGACGTCATCACTCATCATGTTCGAAGTGGGTATAATGGGACTTGCTAATTGATTTTTATTGTTTTTTGTATTTACGGACCTACCTTTGTTTATCTGAACCGACAACCCAAGGCAGATTGTTTTGTTGCAGAAAAGTGAGGAGACTGATCCCAAATAATGGCAAAAGGGGAGGACAAAAAACCGGCCAAGTGCGTGTCGGACCACGCTCTCCCATACGGAATGTATGGAAAAACATGTTTTTGCAACTGTAAATTTAAGATGATCGATGATTACTCGTTAACTTGTAGAGCCTACTTAGCTGTGATAGTTTTCCTTTTAATTTCGTTATATAAACTACTGCTGTGATTTTTTTCACACGTCCAAAACCAACCGTTTAGCTGGCAGGGGGGGGGACACTTGACTTCAACAAAAATTAGCACTTTAAAGCTTAATATTTCGCAAACGGATCTCTGAATCTAAAAATGGTTTTCACATACTCAAAAGTTTTTGAAGGACCTTTCCAATGATACCCAAACCATGGGATAGAAAAAAAAAACATCACCACTTTACGTGTTGGAGAGGTACCTACCCTACCTTAAAAAGTTTTTTTTTTTCATAATTTTGTTTTACCACTTTGTCGGCGTAATTAATATGTATACCTATGTCAAATTACAGCTTTCTAGTACTAAGAGTCTCGGAGCTAGACCGCGGACAGACAGACAGACAGACGGACATGGCGAAACTATAAGGGTTCCTTGTTTACTACAGAACCCTAAAAAGGGACTTAACTTCCTTTTTTTTACCACAACTGTATAGCTTTTGGCCTGCATCTCACCAGATGGTAAGTGATGATCAGGCCGAAGGTGGAAGCGAGCTTCACCCGGAATCCTCAACCACAGAGGAACTGGCTATCTTACCTCTAACTGCCGAAATACAACAATGCTGTTCCACTTTTTAACCGACTTGGTTATATGTTCGTCGCGTATGTTTTTTTTTTTTTTTTTATGTATGTCCACCGATTTCTCCGTCAATTGTGAACCGATTTTGATTTTTTTTTTTTTTTTTGAAAGGGTATGCTCTCGAGGTGGTCCCATATAAATTTTATTAACTTGGCTTTGACAGTTTTTGAGTTAGCCTCAATAATACGTACTTTTTTCCCACTTAGTATGTGGATGATATGATAAGTTCCTGTCACTGTTATTTACATAGCAGGTTAGTGGTTTTCGAATTTGTGTGGGGTAGGTACCACAACTAAAAAGTGAAAAATAAAAACTTTTTACAAAAAAAAAAACAACCGGCTTCAAAAAAAAACACTATAAAGTGAAAAATAACTTTAATTTCGGAAGTCGGTGGCCAAAAACGAAAATACAAAACCCAAGACACCGACTTCCGAAATTAAAGTTATTTTTCACTTTATAGTGTTTTTTTTTTAAGTCGGTTGTTTTTTTTTTTAATCTACTAGGTACCCCGCATACAAATTTGACAATTTTGTTTATCTGTTTTTTTATATCAGTTTCATAGTAACGAATATGTGTTTTGCAAATTTGATTCTTATTACTACTAGAAATTGTCCAACTAGTTGATCTAATCTAAGCATTAATTTAAATTAAACAATTGTAATAAAAATATCTTCACAGAGATAAGACACAACAGCAGTGTAGTAATAACAGCCACACGGGTCGATCGATCAGGTTAAGCTACGATTGCCGCGGTTGGTCCTTGGATGGATGACCATCTTTACATACCAAGACCCCTCCGTGCCTCGAAAAGCACGTTAAACTGTTGGTCTCGGCTGTCATTTGTAGATCTTTGACAGTTGTTACGGGTAGTTAGAAGCCCAAATCTGACAACCAGTCTTACCAAGGGGTATCGTGTTACCTAGTAACAAGGTTGTGGAGGTCAGATAAAAGCTCAACTGTCATTAATGAGACACAATAGAATTTCCAATTGTTTTCGATCTCCAGGAGAGCTTGTGACAGTCAAGGGGGAGTCGCTCCATGTAAAATTGGTATTCAACTGCATCCGATTAGACTGGAAGCCGATGGTAGGCAGATTATGATGATAATAAAAATATCTTCCTCCATTCTTTTGCACATAACAATCACTATAATAATTATTTCCCAACAGGAAAATGCCTTAATTTCCCCGAAGCAATACAACACAATTACGAAGCTCCCACCAAATTATAAACAATCTCTCTCTCATATAGTTTCACTTTGGATGCGCCGGCGCCGGTGACGTCATCAGCTGATGAGCGGTATTTACATACGTAATCTGCGAATGGAAAATTGAGCTATATGGAATTCTGAAACATAACGTTTATCGTTTTAGAAATTACTCTTTTTCTTCTCTCGTAGGTATTATCATGAAAATGGCTCATTCCGTGATTTACAGAAGGTCAATTCCCGTATTTAAAAACGTAAAAAATCTAGTCACAATCTCACACATACTCCTTTTGCTTCGTTCGTTACAATCTCATCTCGTGCACTTTGGATGAATGAATGAATGTTTATTTTTGCTAAAAATAATGCTTTACATTTCCTTATAGTCTACATTATTAGCTAGGTTTACATTCTTTAGTGAAATAAGACGCAAAGGAAGTACATTGCTTATGAACTCCACACTAGGACGAGCCTGTCTCGTGGAGTCCTTGGGTGGTATTGCCATATGAAAATGCGTATTACATATTTATTGCTACAAATCCAGAAGCACATGAAAAAGTGTAATTAATAAATAGCAATCAAAACATTGTCTAAACTAAGAACATTTAAATACAAAAATAAAAATGTATGCGTTTTCGTACGAATTTTACTCATGCGTACACGAATGAACATGGTCGTACGAATTGAGTGCGCACACTGGATCATACGGTTTTCTCCGTCAAATAGGTAGTGTTCGGTGATATCGCATTAAACGCACGAAAAATCCCAACAAGTTCGGATTGTTTGCGGACGTCCGAACTATTTGTACGTACGACTGAATCGCACCTATACTCCGTTTGAAATAAGATTAGACATTTAACTAAACCTTTTTTACAGTCCGTTCAACCGATTTTGACTTCTATTGCGTTGGTGGCATGACAAATGACAGCTGCAGTAAACAGTTGGTTTGTAACCACTTTTTTTGCTTTTAATGCCATCCTTATGCCTACGGTATAGAAGTCAAAATCGGTTGAACGGACTGTAAAAATGGTTTGTTTAAATGTCTAATCTTATTTCAAACGGAGTATAGTCTGCGCGCTCCCTTTGTACTTGGAAGATCGTGGTCGTTCGTGCGTGTTCGTACGTGTACGCTCGAGTGAAATTCGTACGAAAACGCATCCAAAGTGAGCGCGGCCTAGAGGTATTATTCTTGACAGATTTAGACTGAGATTAGAACACGTACGTATTTGAAAATACGAAAACCTCTGATCTGACAGTCAACAAGAATGGAAGTTGAGCTGACTGCCCAGGGTGTGCCCTATTGTAACTTTGTCTAACTTTCTAAAGACTAGGAATACAAGATATAAAAGAGAGGCAAATTAACACTATGGGGACAAATCATTAATCACCCATAATTATTTTCTTTTCATAAAGTTTCACAATTGATGATACTTTATTCACATTATAATCTAGCCTATAAGCTAATAAGTAATTTAAATATAACTTAAACTGCTAAGTAACTATAAAATTAAGAAGTCGTCCAATAACGTCTTTCTTATTCACTATAAGTTAAGGGGAAGACACTTGATTCACGTGTTCTTTGCAAAAGTCAGCACTTGCACTACAGTTTAAGTTCACTTACTCTGCACTAACTCGAAAGGTTTTGCCCTTTTTAGTCTTCGCACTAATTCAGTGTTGTCAAGGAGTTGCCATAATTATGAGAGTAAAATAAGTATGCACCAATCAAAATTATCCCCTAACAAAAACTCATGTTGTCAATGAAGGCTTCGTACCCATTGAAAGCCTTACCAGTGGCAGATTGATAGTGATCCCTCGGTTAGAAATTGTAGGCCGATGGTTCGACCCTAGGAAGGCTTTGCTTTACAACTGCTCCCAAAACCGTGAAAGAAAACATCGTGAGGAAACTGGCATGTCCTAAATCCAAAAAATCGAGTGATATCCAGCAACCGCTCCACCCGCCCTCGCGTAAAACTGTCCTAGGTTCCAACTCACCTATACCGCGAATGTGCAAAATTTCCATACATTTTGACCGCGTAGGTACCTATTGCACTTTTCTATGATACAGCAGATTTTTTTTAAATAACCGACGAAAAATTTCAACGCAGGTTCAGAATCAAGTACTGAATCCATGGTTTCAGTTTTCGCGTTGATGTCCCTAACACCTTGTATATCATTACGCTAAGACCAATAGGAGCGGGGTTTTTTTTTCCTTTTGAGAGCTTCCGCTGCGTGCGCTGCGTAAACGGTTAAAGTTTCGCAAAAATCATGTATTACAGAACAGTTTTCCTTTAAAAATTCTAAAAAAGTCCCCGACAGCATATGTCTATCTTTTAAAGTTGGCTCACTATAACCTTTTTTATGCTAACCAAATTTTGGTTTAAAATAATGCATTATTTGCGAAGGTGTTTTTATAATATCCAAATAAATACGCCCAACGAAGTCACGGGCAGAAGCTAGTTTTAGAAAAAAATATTAATACCATTCTCCAAAAACCCGTGCCATACCTTCTCTCAAGTAACAAATTCATCACAAACCCCACTTCCTCATCTGCGTGTGAATTGTTTTCACTTTGCTAACGCGTTTTTGATGCGCCGGCGCCACTGACGTCATCATAACTCGAGAACATTTACAAACTTGTTTTATTTCTGGTTCACTTTTACGGTTTTATGTTTTGACAACTGTTTTTGCTTCTTTCGTTTCGATATGAAGTATATGAGGCTGATCATGCTGTGGTAGAAATGTGGATCAGTCGGCAAAGCTGATAGTGGGGTTGACCTTCCAAATGTGTACGCCGTTTTAATTGCAACCTATACTCCGTTTGAAATAAGATTAGACATTTAACTAAACCTTTTTTACAGTCCGTTCAACCGATTTTGACTTCTATTGCGATAGCGGCATGACAAATGACAGCTGCAGTAAACAGTTGGTTTATAACCACTTTTTTTGCTTTTATTGCCATCCTTATGCCTACGGAATAGAAGTCAAAATCGGTTGAACGGACTGTAAAAAGGTTTGTTTAAATGTCTAATCTTATTTCAAACGGAGTATAAGGTGGTGAAAAATAGGTAGCTTATTTTTTCTGAAAGCGAATCACATTTTTTAGCGTTCCGTACCTCAAAGGAAAAAACGGAACCCTTATAGGATCACTCGTGTGTCTGTGTGTCTGTCTGTCTCTCCGTCTGTCACAGCCAATTTGCTCCAAATCTAATGGACCGATTAAGTTAAAATTTGGTATACATATGTATTTCTGTGACCCAAACACGAACGTGTAACGTAAATTAATTAATTTTGAATGTAGGGGTCACTTTTGAGGGGCAAACAAGAAAATTTAAAAAAAAAGTTTTGCTAACAGTACCGTGTGACGTATCAAATGAAAGGGCTTGTTGCGAGGATCTTAAACATATTTTTTATATAATTTTAAAATAAACACTTTTAAAGAAATTCGATGACAATTGACCATTTCCCCCTTATCTCCGAAACTACTGGACCTAAAATTTTGAAAAAACTACATAGTATGGTTCTTTACTCATAGATAACAGTAAAAGCTATGAGAAGTATATAGTTAGTGGTGGTTATGGTCTTAAAATAACATGGTAAATCTCTCAAAATTGTGCGTACAAACTTACATTTGCAATTGGAATGTATGGGAGAACATGTATTTCAACTACAATGTTAAGTTTATATTTGAGATAAATTCATCCCAACTACGGAAACCTTCATTGTGCGTAATCCGATACGCACTTGGCCGGTTTTTTTATCTATAAGCTATGCATATGAGCACTCCGTAACTATACATTAACAAGACATCACAGACAGACAAATGAAAAATCAGAAGTCGCACGTAATCTGTTCGATTTCAGCCCTTCTTCTAACTTCCATTTTATTTCTACTTTCCTGGTACTCTTAATAAATAAACAATTAGGACAGTTGAATTTTAAAACATCTATCGATATCATTTATTTACGACAAATCCTTCATGCTCTTCTCAATTTTTTATCGTTGGTGCGTTTCCAGGAATACTTTTGGTGCGTTTCAAAGTTATTGCGCTTCGAGGAATACCCATTTTAAAATCCAGAAATAATCATGGTCAGATCATTTGAGGACCGTTGATGTCCGAGATGTTCTTCATCATCATCATCAACCTCTAACAATTCACTGCTGAACATGGTCCTCTCCAATCACATGCCATTCAACTCGATCTCGACTACTCTCACGACCCAAATGCTACAACCCACTCTGAAGAAGTTGTTCCGTCTAGCTGGACGGCGTCATACCCTACCTTCGCCGATTCGCGGTCTCCACTCAAGAACACGTCTATCCCAACAGTCATCAGTAGTGCTATTCTGTAACCATCTCACCGTGTTATCTTAGGTGAAGTGAGCGTGGAGTGAGTTGTCAGTTGCTAAGGATTGACACTATTGGCAGCTCACTTCACCTAAGTTATCACGGTGAGATTTTTACAAAATAGGACAACTGCGGCGTCTGCGTCTCTTTAACTTGTCTCAACGATGCCTAGCTAGACTACCACAGATACATGCTCTGTGACAGATACTAAAGGCACAGGCAAGTAACCGATGTTACGTCGGGTACAGACACGCGGACTACTTATATTTAATTTTTTTGTGTTTCACATATCTATTTTTATTTTATTATATATTTATTTCTGTATCTATCTATCCGTGACATCACTGCGGGCCCTATCAGAATACCAGCGCTGCGACATTTATTTATTTTTAAATGTCGCAGCATATGCTGAGATAGGAGCCTTTTGGCCTCGTACAGGACCTTCTGCTTTTATTTTAATTTTATTTTGTTTTTTTTATTGTTTTATTTTTATTTTTATTAATGTTCTTATTGAAGGTGTTTAGTTTAATTTGTGATTTCCTGTGCGAGTCTCAATAAATACTTTTTCTTTCTTTCAACAGTCCGACCGTCGAGAAGATGCGTTCCTGACACCTATCAGATAGACAATTTCTAGTAGTTATAAGGATCTTAACACATTCGGCTCCACCCACTTTACATAGAATTCATACACCATGCCGCCATACATATTGGAAGTGAACCCTCCGGGAGGGTTACCGGCATTACGTTTGCGCTAAAGTTAACCATCGCGGACGGTCAACGGCATTAGGTTTAAAACACTGTTAACACTGTAAAACGAAGTAAAGTAGTGTTTTCAGGGGGTCTTGTCGCTATACGTAGTTTCCAACCTTTTAAATTTTTTGTGAATATTAATTGTAAACGTGAACAAAACAAAAATGCTTGGATTTAAAAACCAACGCATTTACTAAATCCTGATTTTATTTTCACGGTTTATAATGCTGTATTCGCTAAAAAAAACCTACATTGAAAATGAGCCCTCAGCGAGAGCTCCCGGCATCCCATATGCGACAAAGTCAACTCTCCAGGAGGGCTCCCGGCACTGAACGTGTTCATCACAAAACACATATTCGTTAGTTTGAAACTGACAGGTGTCAACTGTTGACGGCCGGACTGTACTGCTAAAATGGCCGGCCAATTGCCAAATCAACTTGCTTACCCTGTGCCCTCTGTTGACTACTTTGATTCCTTTTTAACCGACTTCCAAAAAGGAGGAGGTTATATTTTCGTATCGTGTTTTTTTTTATGTATGTCCGCCGATTTCTCCGTCATAGGTACACCGATTTTGAACATTCTTTTTTTTTTTTAAATGGTTTGCTCTCAAATTGGTCCCATATAAATGTTATTTAACTTTGCTTGGGCAGTTTTTAAGTTAGCTACAATAATACGTATTTTTTCCCCACTTAGTATGTAGATGATATGATAAGTTCCTGTCACTGGTAGCAGGTAGTGATATTCGAATGTGTGTGGGGTAGGTACCACAGCTAAAAAGTGAAAAATAAAAACCTTTTACAAAAAAAAAAAAACAACCGACTTCCAAAAAAAACACTACAAATTAAAAAATAACTTTAATTTCGGAAGTCGGTAACAAAAAACGAAAATACAAAACCCAAGAATTAAAGTTATTTTTCACTTTGTGTGTTATTTTTTGGAAGTCGGTTGTTTGATTTTGTAAATAGTTTTTTCTTTGTGACTAATCTTTTCATTGAGACATGAGCTACCTCATAATGATATTGATTGAAGACACATGCGAATTATCACACATAACGGTAATAACTAATAACAGACATGTGTCCAATAAACCATGCTATAACATGTCAAGAGGTGCGTAGTATCATATTAATGGCTAACGGTAAAGATTAATAGCCAATTTAATGGAAAGATTGTGTTTTCTACATACGTTTACGAATGCGGAAACTTGCAAATGCTGAGTATAAAAAAAACAGTGGCATTCCAGGAGTGCCGACAGAAATGAAAAAAAAATTGGCATCGCGGTAATCAACGCGTTGATGTCTTTTACTCCACGGTGTCGGTAAATTGCGTTATAGACGTGATTAAAAACTTGCCGACTAAAATTACGTCAATTTACGACAAGCGCTGATTAATTTGACACGACTAAACTAAAATTTATCTTCTGTCCTTTTCTTAATGAAATAGAAAGAAAAAGATGCACTGAACTTAAATTTAGTTAAGTTTGTGAACAAGGGAATCGGCACCAGTGTCGCGAAATTAATGGTTTAGTCCCATCTCAAAAATTCCAACGCGCCTAAAGATGTTTTCACTTCAAAAAAATTTGTTACCATTTACCAATCTAAGTTAAAGTATTCGTGAAAAAAACTCTTGGAGTGACTCCACTAAATCGAAATTATAGAGGGTCCTCGAAACGACCAATTGCAATTGTTAACAAGCATCTTAAATCGCACATCGTTCACCTAATTAATTATTCTCACAACGTAAGTGTGGTAGCCAAACGTTGCGAATTTTTTGCATACCCAAAAGTATAATTTTGATTGATTGATTTCTCATAGAATTTGATTAATGGTCGCTATAAAATTATTATGATAATTAATGGCGAATCAACTTAATTTGGCGGAACTAGAACAAGTTGGTTGCCTGGACCGTAGTATTATATTATCTGTGCCTCCAGACAGTACACATTTTTTGTGTCGCAAGATTCATTTTTAAATTGCCCGATTTGGTTGGTGGTAGGGCTTGTTCCAAGTCCGCTTGGATAGCTACCACCATCTTATCTAAGTCTGCCACCATAACAAAA
Source organism: Agrochola lychnidis (assembly GCA_963680765.1). Classification (NCBI taxonomy): domain Eukaryota; kingdom Metazoa; phylum Arthropoda; class Insecta; order Lepidoptera; family Noctuidae; genus Agrochola; species Agrochola lychnidis. Next base: position 6,803,046 of record OY796874.1, on the reverse strand, counting down.
ATGTTAACAGCATTGTTGTGTTTCGGCAGTTAGAGGTAAGATAGCAAGTTCCTCTGTAGTTGAGGATTCCGGGTGAAGCTCGCTTCCACCTTCAGTCTGATCATCACTTACCATCAGTTGAGATAAAGACGACGACCCTCCGTGTTGTGGTAAAAAAAAAACGGGAATAAGCAGTAGTTTTGGGTGGTTTCCTATGTAACAAAAGATATGAAATCATATAATTTTATTCTTCAGGTGATTCACGAATACGTTCCTAGATTTCGCACAAAACTTGAATCAGAAGAAAGCTGTTTTTCTAGAACTAAGCTATAATGCTTATTAAACTACAAGTTATCAATATCCTACAAAATAACAGAAATTAACTTCCCAAGAAAAAGTCACGTCCACCGATTAAAAACTATAGCAATCAATCGCTATAATCGATTACAAACTCGATCAGCGGATCTCTAACAAATAATCATCGCTTCGACACTATTTATTAAATTTTTCCACAACAACATACTTTCCGATACGATGCGAAAACGTGAAATATCACCTTAAAACCAGGGCTATAATAATCGCGACAGCGAGACCGTCAGACCGCCTGCCTTTGCCTGCGACTGGTTTCGAGAAAACAAGGCAGTACTGGCAGTATACAACCATCCACCGTCGCCTCAACACGGTGTGTTAAAAAAACAACAAATCAAATTCAAAAATCGAACGTTTTCACGAACGCGATCATTTTTAAAGAGGATTTCAACGAAGGAGGTCGCGTTTTTAGCTGTAATTTTAAACAAAATTGAATTAAGTGGGTTTTTAATTTTAGATCTAGTTGAGTTTTGTTAAGTGAAAGTGATTTCTTATCGAAAAGTGAAAGGCGTCGGGCATCAGGTGAGTGTAGGGTCCTCGAAATCGTGTTTAGTTTAATCTGGTTAGATGCGGAGAAATGTTAGAACGAAGATGCTTTGACCGTGTCCAGTGGCCTAGTTTGAGTTATTGAGTGCTCACACGCTTTGAGGCTTGGTTGAAGCCTTTTTGATGAATAATTGTTTTGGAAAAAAATGTAAACAAAAACATTAATTTTTGTTCTTACTATTATAGCGTAGAGAGTAAGAGCAGTGGTGGCCCAGTGGTAACGTCCGCGACTTACGAGTTGTAGGTCGTAGGTTCGAACCCAGACAGGCGCTTTACTTTCTGTAAATTATTTCATCACCACTGCTCTCAAAACGGTGAAGGAAAACATCGTGAGGAAACCGGCATGTCCTAGAACCGAAAATTCGAAGAAATGTGACATCTACCAACCCGCACTGGGCCCGCGTGGTGGATTACGGCCCACTCCCTCTCACAGAGAGGAGGCCTGTGTCCCAGCAGTGGGAACATTATAGGCTGATGATGACAGCACTGAGTCCAGAAAAATAAAAATAATAAAGTCTAGTTTAAAAGAGATTTGTAGAAGATGATTCTACTTAGGTTTTTGAGGGATGCGTCAAAAGACTCAGGACTGAAGACACTTAAATTCATTGAGCGCACCCTGAACTGTCAGCCCCACATCTAACCTTGCTAATGTCCGATTCCGATAATTTACAGACAGTTATTGTTTAAAATTAAGACTCTTGTACCTTTACCAATAATGAAGCAAAGACCTCATAGCTTTGCATAGTAGACCCTCCCTTTTGGAAGTAGCTATTACAGGTAAAATTTGCTTACGAATCTATTTCTATGCCCAGTTTAGCAATAAAAAAAGTTACCATTGGTAACAAAAACTATTCGTTTTTGTATATAAGAACAGAGCAGAAGTATATAATTTTTTCACCACGACATGAGTAAAGCATTGCTAAAACGAAGATAACTCTTAAAAGGATCAATTACTTTTGATGACTTGCCAATTTTTGTTCAATAATTATAAAAATACATAAAGACAATGATATTTATTCGTTGGATATGGTACATAAAAAGTTGGTAAGGTATAAATAAGTTCCGGACAAATCCGCCGCTAAAACCGGCGTACGAATATTTACATTTAGGTCATAAAACCTAACTTATACACTACCTAAACTCTAACACAACAACAAAAATATTTGTAGGTAAGTATCATAAAACTAATTAAATCTAATATGTATTATCCTTATAATCAAAAAATATTTTAATGTATAAAATTATTTTGGAGAAGTCATATTTTGAGATTTCTTTTGTAGTAGTTAAAAAAAAGCGGCCAAGTGCGAGTCGGACTCGCCCATGAAGGGTTCCGTAGCAGCAAGTAACATTGAATGAAAGGTAAATTGCGGTTTACGATTTATGACGTATTAAAAAAAACTACTAGCTAGATCTCGTTCAAACCAATTTTCGGTGGAAGTTTACATGGTAATGTACATCATATATTTTTTTTAGTTTTATCGTTCTCTTATTTTAGAAGTTACAGGGGGGGGACACAAATTTTACCACTTTGGAAGTGTCTCTCGCGCAAACTATTCAGTTTAGAAAAAAATGATATTAGAAACTTCAATATCATTTTTGAAGACCTATCCACAAATACCCCACACGTATGGGTTTGATGAAAAAAAATGATTTGAGTTTCAGTTCTAAGTATGGGGAACCCCAAAATTATTTGTTTTTATCTATTTTTGTATAAAAATCTTAATGCGGTTCACAGAATACATCTACTTACTAAGTTTCAACAGCATAGATCTTATAGTTTCGGAAAAAAGTGGCTGTGACATACGGACGGACAGACAGACAGACAAACATGACGAATCTATAAACGGAACCCTAAAAATGGTTGTTCTCTTATTACTTTTGGAATATGGTTGTAATTTTTTATGGACATAATAAGGTAGCTCTTTGCTTTGCTCTTTGCTCTTTGCTTTTTGCTTTCTTTTTTTTTTCTTAATTGTTTTTTTAGTTTGGTGGTATTCAGCCCCAAAACCAAATAAAATCAAAAAGAAAGCTTCCAAATATTTTCACACCTTAATATGATGACCGTAAAGTCAATTCGCTGTCCCCGGCGAATAAAATGGTAATGTTCTATTACGATAGTTTTAAGAAAGAAGAAGAAAGAAAGAAAGAAAATTCGTTTATTTGCGGTAAACATGACGCAAAGAAATAAAAAAAAAAACGTAAATCACAATTTGGGGGAAAATATGCATCACATCCACGCAAAATGGCCATCGCTCAGCATAATGCTGCGACCCCATGCGAGACAGAGCCACAGCGCTGGTTTTCAGCGATAGCCAGCGCTGATGTGATGACGTCAACCGGTGCAGCATATAGTGAAGTAACAAATCAAAAATAAAATAAATACAATACTAGTCCTAAATGTTAATACAAATATAATAGCAAGGTTATTGCATATTCGATATTAAGGGGACGATAGCTGACTTTTAATGATTTTATACTGAAGATGACGTCTGAACGAGTAGTGTTAGTGATTTGGAAAAAATGTATGTTAAATTAGAGCATTTTCGTAATATTTTAATATAGGCATATTTTTGATTATGTTTATATTACATAGTGAAATTAATTTGTAAAGTTATGTCTAACGCGGATAAAAAACTGAGAATGACGCAAAATCCATCAAGTGTATTTTTCTGAAAACTTCACCATATTAAAGATAATTAAATTACTGATCTTTTAGTATACGTGTTTTATTAAAATACCTTTTGTTTTACGTGTAATAAATTAATAATGCGTCTAATTTGGGACAGCGCTCCTTGATGGGCGAGTCCTATTACTGGCTGGACGTACGACGCGTTGCGTGAGCTCAGTACAGAACACGCAAGCTAACCATTCAAGGTCACTGTCATATATCTGCGTCTTAAGAGCTTCGATTACACTCTGTTAATTTTTTTCATTCATTTCCTACAGTATTTCCGAAGTTACAAGATATTAAGGTGTATTGTAATTAATGTAAAAAATCACTTTTTTTTGGTATTTTAACAATTCCACTATGTAGATTATTAGTTAATAAGATTTTCACAAAAACAGTTTTTTTATTTTTCTGACCGTAAGGTCAATTGACCTTCACTAATAATATCGTGACCTTGACCATGACCAGAAGAATATCGGTCATCAATCAGCTGTCACTTGATAGCGATCGCATATTTGAGATAGAAAGCGAGCGACAATTATAATAATCAGACTGAGGAAACTGTCTCGTTGATCTAGTGGTAGCAAGTGCGGTTGTTGAGCTTAGAGTCGTGGGTTCGAAATGTGGTTAGGGTTTTTCATAAGGAATTTCTCAGTAGCGGCTTGAAGTCCGGAGTTGTGGCTGGCTCTAGCCTTTTCTATGTTGGGGTCGGCTTCCAGTCTAACCGGATGTAGCTGAATACCAGTATTTTACATGGGGTGACTACTAATCTGACCTCCACAACCCAATAACTGGGTAATACGATACCCCTTGGTAAGACTGGTTGTCGGTTGACGACCCGTAACGACTCAAAGATTCACGAATGACAGCCGGGACCAACGGCTTAACGTACTTTCCGAGGCACGGAGGAGTCTCGGTATGTAAAGATGATCACCCGTCCACGAAGGTTCCCTCCGTAGCTTAAAGCACCCACAGGAAAGCCCGGTTAAGTAGTCATGATCTCAGAGGTCAACTACGAGATGACCTACCTAAAAAAAAAAACCATCCACGGACCAACCCCGGCAAGCGTAGCTTAACCTGATGGATTGATCAGTACAGCTGTTATTACTTAAATAATCGTAACTTAAATACAACTGGCAAAATGTGGGTATACTTTAAGGACACCTCTACCTAACCCGTCGGGCATTAAAGGCGTGATGTTGTATTACTCGCAAATTTAATTTTTCAAGGCCTTATGTCAGCGTTCCCAGATTTCGGGAAATCCGGGATTGTGAACCCTTTTGATTAAAAAAGCGGGATTCTTTCGTCGAAAGCGGGACATAATAAGAAAACGTAAATTAAATTATTAGTTTTACGTCTTTGACATTTCTCGGGACCCAGGGGTCCCGGACCTTTGGAAGGCGTACGAGGGGCCGAAGCCAACTCACAGAGGCCCCTTAGACGTTTTTAATGAAATGAGGTACCAACCGACGATTATCCCTGTTCGCACTATGCAAGTGCAGCCAAAGACAACCCCCGGTTAGTGTAGGACTATTGTAAGATATGGAAACAAAGATATCGGACTATGGGTTTGGGTTGCTAAAGTGGACTGGTCACCTGGAACTATGGAAGGACTATGGCCCCTGCCTGATCTATGTTTTATATGCACACGGATAAAATGGCAGGGGGTGACTTGCACACTCAATAATGGGCCCTCGAAAACGGTCGCTAGCACAAAGTGTCGTAGTGACAAGGACGCAACATGTCCTGAGGTGCTTATGAGGAGTGGAGAGGTATTCCACGGCTATCAGGACAATCCCGGAAGTACGGTCAAGATCCCTACCAGCATCTTACTGGAATACTTCCTTCCTCCGAGCACGTTTGCTCTTGCGAATCTCCACTCAAGCCGGCCAATAAAGGCCAGTCAGAGATGAGGAACAAGACTTCTCCCGGGAGATAGGGTCCGTGGGGTCGCTACTGCCCAACAGCTCGCCACATGCTGCCCTGCGGGTTTTTGTATCTCTCTTGGTCTGGCTCCTCATTACAGACCTATTCCGGCAAAGTAAACTCTACTGGCTCAGGCCTAGAGTTCGGAGCACGCAAGCCCCACCACAACGTCAGCGTAGAGATACGGCGGTGGGGATATTATTATTTATTTTTTACTACTTCTCCTTTTATTTGTGTTTACAATGATGATATAAAGCAGTAGAAAATGTATTCTAATGAAAATACGTTACTTTACTATACTGTGGCGTCACGTATTGTGAATTTGTGAACGCACTTTAGTATACGTGGCGCCGCCTGTGTTACGTTTAGTTAAATTATAAGTAGTCAGGAACGCACCCTTTGTAAGTGGCAACACGAAGCCACGATCCGGGGCGTTACCTACAGCGTGTCTTTTTTGGAGTAGCGTCGCTCGCTTTCTTGTTAACCGTCGTGGGATAGACTAGCTATTACGTCATTAGTATTTTGTCCCTACAATTCTAATTAGTTATAAGTACTATTATGAAACGTCAGAAGCTAGGTGCACGGTTCCAATTGGTCGCTTCCTATGGAGAAGAGCCGGCAAGAAACTCCACGGTTACTCTTTTAAAAATTAAATTGGCTTTTACAATACTTTCAAATAACAATGTTACTATACTCCATTTGAAATAAGATTAGACATTTAAACAAACCTTTTTTACAGTCCGTTTAACCGATTCTGACTTCTATCCCGTAGGCATAAGGACGGCATTAAAAGCAAAAAAATGGTTACAATACCAACTGTTTACTGCAGCTGCCATTTGTCATGCCACCAACGTAATAGAAGTCAAAATTGGTTGAGCGGACTGTAAAAAAGGTTTAGTTAAATGTCTAATCTTATTTCAAATAGAGTATAGGTATGGGAGGACAGGGTAGGTCTTTCAATAAGTACTAGGTACTTAACAAAATAGAAAATTCCTTTCGATATCCCATAACTCAAGGGTATTTATGAGACCATGTCAAAGAATCAACTGGCATACGAATTATTTTTCGAATTATTATTTTTTCGTTTTTCCTACAATTTAATTCGATATAGTCACGATTGTTTATGTAAACCAACATGTGAAAAAAAAAATGTTCTGATTATTTTTGTCCATTAAAAACAAAATGACAACGTCGCATATTGCTAGCTTTAAATATGAATGATTGGATTCAATGAAAATGATTCACTCGTACTTATCAATGAAACTCAGATACACACATCGAGAGTCTTGGGTTATGTTATCTGGGCTTGCGGACGGTGAGCAATGGGTAGCTCGCCGTCCGATAAGGACCAGGCCCGGGTCGACGGCGCGTTGTCACCCACGCGCGCTTCAAAGAGATGTCAGCAGAATTGACGGGGTCCGCTAGGGCCAATGCCTGCCGTTGTTGCGAAGAAAACCGAAAGGGAGATCGTGGCCCCCAGCAACAGGGCAACCGAAGAAACACGGGTGGGTTTAGTCAGTAAGAGTCTGACATGCCCTCCTGCTGCGCCCAGAGCACGAGAAGTTATTTGATAATTTCACAACCAAAAAAAAAAGAGAAAGGGTTATGCTATCTTCGAAACTATGTATTTTTGTAACACTTGTTCTAGTAATTTTTGTATTATTTTTACTTATAGGTAGCATATATAGCTAGAAGAAGTAAACAACTACAGCAAAAAGTACAAAGAAAGACTTGACAACCACAGCAACACATTAGCTAAAGATATAATTCAAGACAGAGATCACACAAAACGCCTTAAAAGATGGCACATACTGAAACTCGACCAAAGGAACTGATGTGTCCCCACTATAGATGGTGCTATTCACTGGAATGGCAATCAAACAAAATCCACCCCAGACCACATCTAATTATGGCTAAACAGCCAATCGTAGATAAAACGGAAAGAACAAAATTGGTACATCAAAAGGAATCAAAATTCAAAATTCGAAAATCATTCATTCAAACCGGGCTGAGAATCAGCATTTTCGAACGTCAAAATTACATAGGACAGTCCCCCTAAACGCCCACCCTTCACCACTTCCTAGTGTCTTTAGCTGGGAAGAAGAAGTGGCGCAAAAAACTCCCCAGCAGCACAGCTGTCTGTTCAAGTTAGATAAAAAAATATTCTATACAACAATCAGACTGAGGAAACTGTCTCGTTAGTGGTACCAAACGCAAGCGCGATTTTTTAACTTGGAATCGTGGGTTCTAATGTGGTTGGGACTTTCGATCAGGAATTTCTCAGTAGCAGCTAAGAGTCTGGTACATGGCAATAAACTCTCCCATTTTTTTGGGAAATTATCAAATAACTTCTGGAGCTCTGGGCGTAGCGAGAAGGCGTGTCAGACTCTTACTGACTAAAACACACCCGTGTTCCTTCAGTCGCCTATATTGCCAGGAGCCACGGTAACCCTTTCGGACAATAACTGCAACCCCGGCAAGCATTGGCCCTAGCGGACCCCGTCAGTTCTGCTGACATCTCTTTGAGGCGCGCGTGGAACACAACGCGCCGTCGACCCGGGCCCGGCCCTTGTCGGACGGCGAGCTACGGAGCTACCCATTGCTCACCGTCAATAAACTCTCCCCGGTTACATGAGACTTAAACATAGCTGGCGAAACGTAAGGGCACTACTCACTACCCCTTTAAGAACTACTGACGTGAAATTATATTACTGCAATTTGATCCAAGGTAACCGACATAGCCCGAAGAATTGCCAAACATAAGTGGCAGTGGGCAGGGCACATTGCTCGCAGCACAGATGGTCAATGGGGCCGAAAGGTTCTGGAGTGGCGACCGCTTACCGGAGACGTAGCGTTGGAAGGCCTCGCAAACAAGGTAGGCCGATTACCTTGTTAAGGTCGCAAAAATCCGCTGGATGGGGAAAGCACAGAATCGGTCAGGCCTATATCCAGCAGTGGACGTGTTTCGGCTGAAACAATGATGATGATGATTTGATCATAATGACAACAAGAAATGTCAACTTGACGTAATATTCGACAACAGTTAAGAGGCCGGCGACACGGCTCGCGACTAAAAATCGAGATGTTTTCAAAATTCAATTCCAAGCACGTTGCGCTAGTATGAGTACCTGTCGGAGCGATATACACCTACAGTGAGCAATACTACCACGCACACATTGACAATTATTGTTTGACGCGATAGTACTACTAGCTTTCGAAAATTTATGATAAATTTGGATGTGTTCCGTAATACAAACAATTATGAATGAAAACTTAATGTATTTCCATTATTTTTTTCGATAATTTGTAACTTGATAACATAAACTATGTTTCTGCAGAAACAATATTACAAATATTGTTGTTTATCATACAGAAAAAACAATATGAAAACATGTCATTTATGCTGTAAAAATGTATGAAATGCAATTTGCTTACACTTCATATAAAGGTAAGTTTTTGGAAATAAAAAGACGTAGGAGCCTAGATAAATACTGTCTCAATCCGAATATCAACATAATATGGTGGAAATATGCTCGAATTGCAAATGATTTATGTACTACGTTTGTATGGACAATTGTCGCCGCAATCTTAAAAACAGATTTCAATCACAAGTTTCTTACCTAGGGATATCGTATTACCCAGTAACTGGGTTGTGGAGGACAGATAGGCCGTCGCTTCATGTAAAATACTGGTATTCAGCTACACCCAGTAAGACTGGAAGCTGACCTAACTTTGTAGTATAATAAACGAATACGAGTAAAAATTTACGATTAGAAATTTTCCTTTAAGCCTGCTCTTAAACCCCAACTAAGCTTAATATCCTTGTATGTTCACATCAGAAATGCAACGGGCGGGTTTCGAATGCTCGACCTCTCACTCGCTTAGTCTGACATCACGCTGTTGAGCTATTGCCGCCAACAGCTCGTTATTAATTATTCTGACGCGATGACAGCAACTAATTTCTTTTTCAAAAATTAACATAACAAAAGGTTACTGTAGAAAGTTTTGACTAAGTAATACTTGAAACTAGCTATTCCATATTTTATGAATATTTGTTATTTTTAACTGACTTCAAAAAAGGAGGTTTGTTACCTCAGAACTTTCGACTGGGTGAATCGATTTTGATGATTCTTTTTTATTTGAAAGCTGGCGCTTCCCATGTGGTTCCATATAATCACGTATGACAACATCACGTTGTCATGGGAACCGTCATTACATGGTAGGCGGAGTGGGGGGTGTTAGGTTTTATTTTCGTTACGTTACGGAATTTCTTGATTCGGTCGCCGCGCTCAAAGCCCGCGATAAAAGTTATGCAAAAGCTTAAAAACTTTTAACAAAAAAATCAACCGATTTCCAAAAAAAAAAATACTACAAAGCGAAAGTCGGTGGCAAAAAACGAAAATTCAAAACCAAAGACTCCGACTACCGAAATTAAAGTTATTTTTCGCTTTGTCGTGTTTTTTTTAGAAGTCGGTTGATTTTTTTTTTTTGTAAAAAGTTTTTTTAGAATCTCACTAGATAAGATAGAGAAGTGAGCGGTAGGTAGTTTATTACACTGTTACCTTGTACTCACTAAACTGATGAACAGATATAAATTCAGCATCCAAACTATCTTATCTTATTATTATAAAGAAAATGAGTTTGTTACGTATAGCCTATGTCCTTCTCCAGATCATAGTCTACCCATGTGCCAAATTTCATCCAAATCCGTTCAGCCGTTTTAGCGTGAAGGCGTAACAAACAAACTTACTTTCACATTTATAATATTAAGGATTAAGGATTACTAGCTGACCCGGCAAACGTTGTTTTACCAATTACTTGTTTGGGGTGGACAACCCTTATCACTTAGGGGTATGAAAAATAGATAGTAGCCGATTCTCAGACCTACTGAATATGCATATAAAATTTGGTAAAAATCAGTAAAGCCGTTTCGGAGGAGTAAGGTAACTAACATTGTGACACGAGAATTTTATATATAAGATTACTAGCTGACCCGGCAAACATTGTTTTGCTATATAAATGTTTGGGGTGGATCATCTTTATCACTTAGGGGTATGAAAAATATATTACGACCGATTCTCAGACCTACCAAATATACATATAAAATTTCATAAAAATCGATCAAGCCGTTTCGGAGGAGTATGGCAACTAACATTGTGACACGAGAATTTTATATAGCTGCTCCCCAAGGTTTCACCGTTCCCGTGAGAATATCGGGATAAAAAGTATCCTATGTCCTAATACAGGTCACGGTCTACCCATGTTCCTCATCCAAATCTGTTCAGCCGTTTTAACGTGAAAGCGTAACAAACAAACAATTCAAACTCACTTTCGCATTAATAAACTCAAAGCTTTTCAATTAAACCATTTACTTTTGAATTGTCAAGGAATCGGTCAGTTATTCAGAAAGTTGAATCTAGTTGCCCATTCCTAAACGGAACTCTATGGAGAACTCTATGAACTCTATGGAGAAGAACGGGCAAGAAACTCCAAGGACACTCTTTTAAATATAGATATTACAAAATCCTGGGTACATTATTCTTGTTGCTTCTATATGTGAGAACAATGTACAAAAAATAATCAAAAGCAATTGAAAATATAAGATTTAAAATAAGCCCTGGCAGATAAGAGATGACCAGTCTCAACTGACGGCGCCCGTTCACGAACATGACGCGTGGAATTCGGAATAGACGCGACAATAGCAAACTTTGCATTCCTAGGAATCAGGTCCAGGACAGCTCTATTACGTAAAAGTATAATATGTATGGCACCAATCCTTTATAATACGTTGCATAATCTTGAAGGAAATATCCAATGGATAATTAAGAAGTAGGTTGAAAAGCCTTCTGTTAGAGAAAGCCTATTACAGCACTGACGAATTTCTGAATGATAAATTAATCTAATTCTTGTAATTGTGTATTTCTAATTACTTTGACATTAAATTGCGCCATTAAGGCAAAACATGACTGTGATATAATTTAAGTGTAACATCTTGCATGCCATGTGTGTGTATACTCATGTTTTGGACAAATAAATGATCTTTATCTTTATCTTTACCATTTTGTAGGGAATCGAATAATCCGACACACAACAATAATATTATTAGTTAGGCTTAGGATAGTTAGGATTTTATATACCCCCACGATCCCTGTATCGTTGCATGCACCCATAAGGTCAACTGTTTTGCGTGCGTTACATTGGGCACTACCGTAAACCGCTAATTTTCACATTAAATATAAAATTCATGTCCCAGAAACCCAGCAATTATTTTTAAACAAAGTTACTTGACGTACAGAATGCGTAGATATCGGCTTCGTGATGAGTCTTGTTAGGCGATTCGCACACTGCACCGCATTACGCAGCGTGGTGCGGGGCGGCCATAGCAAAATGAACGCGCGTGGATGCATTTTCTGTGTGTTGGACTGTGCGTGTTTTCTATACAAACGGATATACTTACAAGCAACGCATTCACGCGCTACGCTGCGTGGTGCGTGACAGTGTGTTAATCGCCTTACTCTCTGTATTATAAACTAGCTTCTGCCCGCGACTTCGTCCGCGTGGAATAGTTACTTTGGGCGTATTTATTTGGATAAGGATTAATATCATGTTTATAAAAACACCTTCGCAAATAATGAATTATTTTAGAACAAATTTGTTTGGCATAAAAAAGGTTATAGTGAGCCAACCTTAAAAGGTAGACATATATGCGGTCGCGGACTTTTTTATTAGAACTTTTAAAGGAGAACAATTCTCATACATGATTTTTGCGAAACTTTAACCGTTTACGCAGCGCACGCAGCGGAAACTCACAAAAGAAAAAAGAACCCCGATTTTGAAACATTCTTCATTGGTGCTCCGCTCCTGTTGGTCTTAGCGTGATGATATATAGCTTATAGCCTTTCTCGATAAATGGGCTATCTAACACTGAAATCGGACCAGGAGTTCCTGAGATTAGCAAGTTCAAGCAAACAAACAAACTCTTCAGCTTTATATATTATAAGTGTATAGATATCAATATATTTTGTAGCAATGAACCAATAAATTATTCTTATTTTTGACGTGTAACATCTTTCTTCTCGCTTTCCTGCAATCAAAATCTAAATAATCAAATCTGTGTGAGTGATTTCGTAAAAAGGGACGGAAGTCTATCACAGGAAGCCGAGAAAGCGCGCGCTATTTGATTTGAACTAATGACCGCCCGGTGCTAGAGTTGGCCGTCAGAAACGACCTTGAAGAAGCCCCGCCCCTTTAATGTTGCTCATTACCAAGGTGCGATGTCAGATGTTAACATCATATGCGACTACTACTCGCTCGTTTTTTTTTTCTTTCTCTTTCTTCCTATTCCCAAAAAGGTGGAAGTCTGCAATACACTCAGCCTTTCAATTTTACGAGTTGAAGTGCTTATTAATTACGACGCTTCCTCGTGCGTGTTTAGTTTTAAAGTAATCTAATCCAGATTTCCTTGAAGATTAAGTTAGAAAGTTGAAATTAAAATATTAGATTGTTGATTGATAGACAACACAATGTTTGTAACCAAATAAATTAATGTAGAATGAAGAGGATAGGGAGGTGTACTAAGAGTTTTCGAAACTTCATGTGGTTGGTTGGTGGTTGGTTGGTTTGTTGTTGGTTGGTTGGTTGATGGTTGGTTGGTTGATTGGTTGTTTTTTCTGCAATCAAGTAAAAGACGTATACCTACTACTTGCACCACCAATCAGTAAATACATTTAGTGCTAAACAAATTGCGTTCTATTTCTGTTAATCGATATGACAAAGATTTTTTTTTAATACGTTTAGCGTTAAAGCACTTAGGGGATTTGTGTTATGCAAGTGGACTTTAGTAAATAATTATACTACTAATGATTATTTTAATATTATTCACTTTTGTATTCAGTGTAGAAAGTTTTTAAAAGTAAGAAGACGATGTCTTTTGACTATGAATATTCTTTATTTTTTTTCTTGAAGATGATTTGTGAAAACTAATTAACATTACAAATGTATTTGAATGTCTGACTGTTTTGAAAAGTCGTTGAATAGGTGTGGATTTTGTTTATGCAATGAATGGTATAATGTTAGATAAGAATGTTGTTTTTTTTTTTAACTATTTTGCAGCTTGAGTTAATAATCCTAAAATTGTACTTGTAATTCTGTTCCGATTTAATTAATGTACCTGGGCGACCGAGCTCTGCTCTGGTGAAAATAGAGAATGCTCATTTAATAGTATAGGAAAGTTCATACTAATCCATGTATGGTACTTACTTATTCCATGCTGCCATGATAGTAAGTACTTACTAATTCCATGCTGCCATGTCATTATTCTAATGTCATTACTCTCATGTCATTATTCAATTTCTTGCTCTAAATTTTAGGCGACCGAACTCTGCTCGGGTGAAAATACGGAGAAAACGAATTTTCCCAGATATGAGACCTAGCTAGATCGATTTTTCGCCCCCGTAAACCCCTATATTGCAACTTTCATCGAAATCGTTTCTGCCGATGCTGCCGTTGCTGTCGTTTTTGCCGATTTTGAGAACGTTTGTATATCTCATTATCTGTCACGATGCCTCATTGAGGTGGATAACAATTAAAATTCTCTTGTTAATGATAATTGAAAGGATAAATACTTATAAAGGAGACGTTTCATTTTTGTATGGGACTCCGGCCATAACATGTACACTTCAGAAAACCTGGGAAACGAAACCCTAAATACAATAAAGACTGTTTTTTTCCATAATATCTAATACTTTTTGGGCACAAAATAAAAACCGAAAATGTTTGACGTTTGTCAAGAGAAATACGACCATCGACAGCTAGCCATTTTCGTCCAGAAGTACCTACAAATCTACAATCCACAAAAGCAGTTTTTTATTTTTATGATGAATCACACTTTCTAATTAATCAAAAAATTTGTATAAGATAGCTATCTTAATATAGTACAGAAATACATGCCTTTCATATTTATTTAAATGTCGTCTACGTGATATTATTATGTTAAAATGTAACATGATTTCTAGACGAAAGCAGTATGCAAGTAAAACGACGCCATGATGAATAGAATATGGCAATAATTTGTTAAACTATTATTTTTTGTGCCGAAGTAATCAGGGGAATAAACAGGAAAGAATATTTTTCCTCAATTCGTGGAATTTTTTCCTTTTTTTACATTAACGTACACTTTATGGCCGAAAATGAAACATCTCCTTTATATGCAAATTCAAATCAAATTCTTTATTGCGAACTAAGTGTACAACATTTTGAAGATGTTAACAGTAGGTAGGTTCTTAGAACTTAGTTCCCTGTTAAGGCATTGCAATTAAATGGATATAATTTTTTTATAAAAAACATAAACATACTCAATATGCCAGTTATACATTTGACATTAATTATCATTATTCATACATTTGATATTATATCATACTATTCTTATAATTTATATCACATTATAAAGTATCACAATCATTTAAATATTAAATAATTATTTTTCTTCAAGGAATTCTTTTTTAGAGTAATATGCCTTTTTAATCAGGAAGTCTTTTAGCTTCCTTTTAAAAATACCAATTGAATGTTGGTTCTTAATGTCTATGGGTCCATACAAAAAATACTATTGCTATATACTGCAGTGTGGGATGTTTTATTGCGTAATGCAATATTGCTCGTTTAATAGTATACGTTATTTTACTCAATAATTGAGATTTAAAAAATGTAAATATTTATCGACTTTCGTGGCTGACTTTACCAAGAGATTCGAGGGTTTACGTTCAAATTAGTACTGCAGATGGAGGAACAATGTATTATGAGATTTTGACTCCGTTCCCCATGACAACTGACCCATAAATATTTAATAAGTAGGTATCTAGGAACTTACTTGGACTTCGTAAGCCCACGTACGCAAGGACGTTATAAAATCGCGGCGATGTTTTTTCGTGCACTTGATTTTCAACGCTCTGCTTAGCACCGAGAGTTGAAAATCCAACAGTGTGATTTTTCAATGCGCTGGGACGAGAATGCGTCCCAGCGTGTTGGATTCTCAACGCTCAGCTTAAGAGGCCTGCGAACACGGCTCGCAACTACAAATCGAGATGTTTGCAAAATTCAATTCCAAGCACATTGCGCTAGTGTGAGTGCCTGTCGGAGCGATATACACCTACAGTGAGCAATACTACCACGCACACATTGATAATTATTGCTTGACGCGATAGCACTACTAGCTTTCGAAAATTTATGATAAATTTGGGTGTGTTTCGTAATACAAAAAATTATGAATGAAAACTTAATGTATTTCCATTTTTTTTTCGATAATTTGTAACTTGATAACATAAGCTATGCTTCTGCGGAAACAATATTACAAATATTGTTGTTTATAATACAGAAAAAACAATATGAAAACATGTCATTTACGCTGTAAAAATGTACGAAATGCAATTCGCTTACACTTCATTTAAAGGTAAGTTTTTGGAAATAAAAAGACTTAGGAGCCTAGATAAATACTGTCTCAATCCGAATATCAACATAATATGGTGGAAATATGCTCAAATTGCAAATGATTTATGTACTACGTTTGTATGGACAATTCATGCGTCGCCGCATTCTTAACAGCGAGAGTTGAAAATCCAGTGCGCGATAAAATCCCGCCGCGATTTTATTACGTCCGTCCGAACGTCGGCTTAGATCCTTTGTACACATACGTTTTTCTTGCCGTGAAAAACTACGGTTTATTCGCTGTGTGTAGGCACGATCGACAGTGTTGTATGGATCACTACGGAAGCTTGTTGACGGTCACGTTTTTTCTACGGCGCGGTTTATACGCCGTACCGTAAAGAAACCGTGCCGTGTACAAAGGGCCTAAAAGCGGGTCCACACTAGCATACGCGCACGAACCGTGCACGCTAGGCATCTCGAATGGCTACGTCACACGTCACATTCTACGCACGCGCGCATGGTGCGAACAGTTCGCGTGTAAGTATCCACAAAAGCTCACACGCACGAACCGTGCTCACTACGTGCCTGTAACGGTCTCCAACTACTGAACACATCCGGGGTAGCACAGGTACTTGGATTCACGCGATGTGTTCGCGAACGAGTGTTTTGACTGTCTCTTGCACGCGAACCATTCGCTAATGGGTCGTGATCATGTCCAAAGGTGTCCATACTGTGTTCCTAAGATTCACGCGAACTGTAGGTACTGTTCGTGTCCGCGAGAGGACATTAAACTTGCACGCGAACTACTCGCTAACCGCTCGCGAAAATGTCCAAAGGTACATACTATGTTGCTAAGATGCACGCGAACGGCACTGGTTGTGCGCGTGCGCAGGTGTGGATCAGCCTTTACAATCATTAATTTATTTTCTAAAATAACGAATTACACTAACACAGAGACAAAAAGTAATTAACCAATTGATCCACCTGGGACTGAACTCACGAACTGCGCCAAGTGTCTCTTCACGATGTCAGCAGAATTGACGGGATCCGCTAGGGCCAATGCCTGCCGGGGGTTCGAAGAAAACCGATAGGGAAATCGTGGCCCCCGGCAACAGGGCAACTGAAGGAACACGGGTGGGTTTTAGAGCGGGAGAAGTTATTTGATAATTTCCCAAACAAAAAAAAAAGTGTCTCTTCACCGTTAAGAGGGTTTATCCTAAAAGTTGACAACGTCGTAAATAGCTGTCAAATATTTACCTGTTTTGATTAATTTAGCAATATTTATGTATGGAAATAAGAAATGTGGCTAACTAGTTCCCTCGAATATTAATAATGAAATGCAATAATTAATATCGTGATACCGATGACGAGACGATGATGACGAGTTTTAGATGTAAAAAAGGCATTTAGAAACTTTTCAAATGCCGTTTTTACACCTAAAACGGTTACAACATCAAATTCAGTGTTATAATTGCAATTCATTGTTAATATTCTAGGGAACTAGTTAGCCACATTTCTTATTTCCATACAGTAATATTGCCGAATTAATCAAAACAGCGAAATATTTGACACCTATTTGCGACGTTGCCCACTTTCAGAATAAACACTCTTAGGCCCGTATAACAGAACGTCACTCAATACTCAAGCATTACTTAAAACTAGTTTCAACCAATCAAATGGCTTGAATCTAGTTTTAAGTAATGCTTGAGTATTGAGTGACGTTCTGTAATACGGGCCTTAAACTTGCAAATAAAGTTTAAAGTATAGTATAAAGTTTATTTTCTAGATTGTTTACAAATGTTTTACAAATTAAACTTAGGCTAGTTTTGAGTACAAATGAGTTAAGCATTTGTAGCCGAACTAGGCAAAAACCTGTATTTCGGCTATCAGCGCCAATCCCCTCGGATAATTACATTTATCATAGCCATTAACATTAATTTTGCCAAGATAATCAACAGTAGTGTTATTTTACACCATTATTACAATATATTATAATATGCAGAGTATGAATGTGTATGAATGCGTGACCTCTCATTGTGTAGAATGAAGTGTGAGTGAGTGAATTGAGAGAGGGTGTGTGGGGGTGTGTGGGGGTGTGTGTAAGTGTGTGTAAGTGTGTGTAGTCCATGAGAAGTTAAATATTTGGAAGTTTATGCGTGTAATCTGTGTGAATATTTTGCAATGAAATAAATGGTCCTATTTTGGATTCTAGACATTCATAGAAAGATACATGTATATGTATGTACGGTGAGCTGCTTTTATGTGACTTACATGTATTGATTACCGATTACTTATTGCGAACAGGTATAATGACAAAAAAAAAATTGTCCTTCAGGTTGAATTTAAAAAAATATTGGATACGTATTTTTCCTTGTTTTACGTAAAAATTCAAATGAATACGGCGATAATATTTTGCTATGTCGTCACGAATAAGTAGATTTTATACTTACTTGTGACGTGGCGTCCCCCACTCCCCAACTTTAATGCGTTTTATCTAAGTTAAAATACTTAGATAAAACGTATTAAAGTTGGGATATTAATATGATAAAGCAAAAAATATATGACTAATATACGTATATTTTTTATCTGATTTTTAGAAGTGAAAACTTCTTTAGGTTTTGACAATTAAAAAGACATCAATGCGCGATACATTTTCTTTGGAATTAATGACATTCCAAACATTGAGATATGACAACGACATGATTGACGTTTCCCTTTTTTTACCGACTTCAATAAAGAAAATTATTTCCTGCACAATTTCTGTTCAAGTTTTCACTTCTGTCGGCACTCCCTGAGTGCCATTTTTTTTTTTAAGAAGTGAAAACTTCTTTGGGCGCGTTGGGCATTTTTGAGATAGGATTAAACCATTGATTTCGCGACACCATGACGACACCTCATTTTTGTAAACGCGTTTGTGCTCTTTATTTAGATAAGGTTACGGACCAATGTTCTATACAAGTATCTTTCTTCCACTAAGGCGATCTTGTTCAAGTTTTCACTTCTGACGGCACTCCCGAAGTGCTTGTTTTTTTTTTTTTTTTGTTCTATTGCATGCCGGTTTCCTTACAATGTTTTCCTTCACCGTTTTGAGAGCAGTGGTGATGAAATTATTTAGACATACTAATCGCCTGTCTGGGTTTGAATTCACGACCTACAATTCGTAAGTCGAGGCCGTTACCACTGGGCTACCACTACTTTATAATAACTTTATTAATAGGCTTTTAATGAATAGAATGACTTTACTGAGATTGTTTTTTCGGAGTCTATAGGACTAATATTTGCATAAGTGAATATTGGTTTTAGAGTCCGAAAACTATTCTTATTAATTAAATTTCCGATGGTGTGTCGGACTGCCAAGTCATAGATCTCGAGTTCGAACCCAAGGCACGCACCTCTGACTTTTCGAATTCATGTGCGTACTCGTATTGTATATCACTTGCTTCAAAAACGGTGAAGGAAAACATCGTGAGGAAATCGGCATGCCTTTTTTTTTTTTTTTTTTTTTTCTGGGTGGGAAATCATCAAATAACTTCTCCCGCTCTGGGCGGAGCGGGAGGGCGTATCAGACTCTTACTGACTAAAACCCACCCGTGCTCCTTCAGTTGCCGTGTTGCCAGGGGGCCACGATTTCCCTATCGGTTTTCTTCGAACCCCCGGCAGGCATTGGCCCTAGCGGACCCCGTCAATTCTGCTGACATCTCTTTGAGGCGCGCGTGGAACACAACGCGCCGTCGACCCGGGCTTGGTCCTTATCGGACGGCGAGCTACCCATTGCTCACCGTCCGCAAGCCCGCGCCTACGGTGGCCGGAAATCCTCTCGTGACTCCCGACGCCCAGGGCGTCTCCTGCTGCGGCGGTTAGGGGCGCGAGGGCGCGAAATTTGCCTCTCCCTCACGCGCTCCGTCTCCTCCTTCGCGAGCATTACAGCTTCGCAGAACGAGGTGACGGCCTGCCATTTCCTCTCGCTCCGTAGCATGGCCCGAATCAGGGCCGGACGCGAGAGATCACCGCCGAAATCGGCATGCCTGAGAGATATTTCTCGACGGCATGTCGAGCCAAGTCACAGGCCCATGAACGGCTTTAAAACTCTGATCTAAACACACGAAAAGAAGAATGCGTTTTTATTGTAACTGACAAGACAATACGTCTTAATTTAACATGTAATTAAATAGTTAAGCTTACAAACGACGTTTGCGGTAATTAGAAGCGAAAGTCGCACGCATCGGTCGTCTTGTAGGACTCGACCTGTCTGAACTAAACGTAGGCATTTGTTACAGCTGTCATTATTCTATCAACACGAAGATGAAAGTTGATTTCTAATTGTATTAATAAAAAACCGACTAACGCCGAGTCGGACTCGCACACGAAGGGTTCCGTACCGTATTAAGAACGCGGCGACGCATCGATTGTCCATACAAACGTATCTAAATTATTTGCAATTTGGGCATATTTTCACCATATTATGCTGTTATTCGGATTTAGACAGTGTTTATCTAGGCTCTTACATCTTTTTTTTCCAAAAAACTTTTCTAAAATGAAGTTTCAACGAATTTAATTTCGCACATTTTTACAGCGTAAATGACATGTCTTAATATTGTTTTTTCTGTATTATAAAACACAATATTTATAGTATTGTTTCTGCAGAAGCATAGCTTATATTCTCAAGTTACAAACTATCGAAAAACTATCAAATTTTGATTCATCATTTTTGGTATTACGGAACACATCCAAATTTATCATAAATTTTCGAAAGAAAGAAAAGAAAGAAAATACATTTATTTTATTTATTTTATTTTATTTTATTAATTTTAGGAAAACTTACAGCTAATACATTTTAATATCAAGCACAATGTGTAAACGATGGCCAATTACAAGCTTCCACTAACGATTAAAGTGAGTAACATTAACAAATACGCGAAAACAGCGACGTATGAGATACGCAAATGAATTATCTCACGCTCGAAAATGACAATTATAAATAAAAGAGAAAAAAAAAGCAATAATAAAAAAATGGTTATACATTGAAAAAGCAATTGTTCAAACTTTTCTTTACTTCCTTAACGCTAGTACTAAATAAATCTAACTCGACATTCTGACACACCACATTAAAAGTACGACAAGCTCTTATCACATACGAGTTCTGTCTGTAATTAGTTTTGACTTGAGGCACATGGAGAAGACGTGGTCTCCGAAGAAATGCATTTGGTACACGAAGCCCAATCCTGCCCACCAACCCAGGGACGTCAGTAGATCCGTTCATAACGCTAAACAAGAAAGCAAGATCTGCAATTTTCCTTCGCTCGTGTAGAGGCAGAATGTGAAATTTTTTACACCGACTTATATAATTCGGGAGATAGGTATTTGAGCGATATTGAGTGTACCTCAAAAATCGCCTTTGTATACCTTCAAGCCGATTAATGTACACATTATAATTTGGATTCCAAACCTGAGAAGCATATTCGAGGTGGCTACGGACAAACGCACAATAAAGAATTTTCATTGTTTTAACATTCTTAAAATCTGAAGAGACTCTAAAAATAAAACCCAAGGCTTTAGAAGCCTGGTTGACTATATTATTAATATGTGCATCAAACAGAAGCTTAGAGTCAAAGGTAACTCCAAGATCCCTGATGACACTCACTCTGGCTACCAAGGCATTCGAAAGCTTATAATCGAATATAACAGGGCTTGGCTTACGCGTAAATGTACATACATAGCATTTGGATACATTTAAATCCAACCTATTTCTAGCGCAGTATTTATGGAACCTGTCAAGATCATCCTGTAATAGGCGTGCGTCCTCAACAGTTGACACTTGACCCAAAATCTTCATATCATCCGCATACAATAAGACCTTAGAGTTAAGGAAACAAGAGGTGACGTCATTTATAAAAATATTAAATAAGAGAGGTCCCAACAAGGATCCTTGGGGAACTCCTGACGGGATGTACATCGCTCTCGACGTATACCCGTTGAGAACCACCGTCTGGCACCTATTCTCCACGTATGACGAGAACCATCTGAATAAGTTACCCCTCACACCAACCAACAAGAGTTTACGCATAAGAAGCGCATGATCAATTCGATCAAAACACTTGCTGTAGTCAGTGTATATAACGTCGACCTGAGACCGTCTAGACATGTGCTCTGTAAGATAGTCACTACAGACCACGAGATTGGATGTGGTCGAGCGACCTTTTAGAAACCCATGTTGATGTTCACAGAAACTTAATTTAAGTGCAGAGGAAAGTTGTCTGTGCACAATTTTCTCCATAATTTTGGCGAACACACAAAGTTTGGAAATTGGCCTATAGTTGTCTATATTGGCCTTAACTCCTTTTTTATGAATCGGCGTTATATACGCTGACTTCCAGATGCTAGGCACTACACCTAATTCAAATGACCGCTTAAATAATAATGATAACGGAAGGGATAGGCACCTGGCACATTTAGAAATAAAAATTGGCGAAATGTTATCAGGACCCGCGGTTTTGTTTAGGTCCACTTGTTTAAGCAACCGAAATACTTCCTCCTCCCGTATATCAATAGAGCTTATGTCTGATACGCAATCAGCAGTCAGACTACCCGGTTCATCCATTACCACAGTGTGCAGATCGTGATCATTTCGTTCTTGGAAATTAGAAAAGAAATAGTTTCCGAACATATCACAAATTTCCTCCCCAATGCCAGATGAAATTTGACCAAAGTTAAAAACAGACGGATAACAGTTGGTTTGTTGTTTAGACTTTACATATCGCCAGAAAGTCCTTGGATTTTTAGAAATGGTTGATTCGATATCTGCAATATAATTATCGAACATTTCCTTCTCAAGATCTTTAGCCCGCTGACGTAAAGTTACAAAAGAATGATGATCAGATAGATTTCCATACTTTTTAAACCTTGAGTGAAATTTCGCCTTTTCCCTAACTATTTTAATAAGAGGGCTTTTATACCAAGGAGGGTACTTGCCCCGAGGTGCTATAATTTTAGTAGGTATATACTTATTATGAAGCAAGTTAATGGTGTCATAAAAGAAATTGATAGCTTCTTCAAGAGTCCTACAGTTTAGCTCAAATGACCAGTCTCTAGCCACCATTTCTTCAATTATGGCGTCATAATTCGCAAGAGCATACATGAACTTGACTCTTGGCCGAGAATGCAGCTGATGTAGTTGAACGAAGTCAGCAGTGATACAGAGTGCCTTGTGGTGTAAGTCCTCCTCAACTAAAGGATCCAGGCAGCAAGAGACAGTAACTTCGTTATTTGATAATACGAGGTCAAGAATCCTGTCATTCATATTACGATGAGAATTGTATTGTAACAAATTGCAAGCGGTAAGAGTATCACAAAAGGAGGTCTGGACAGGTCCGTGCAAATTACTGGGGCATAGATAATCACCATCATTCGCCGCATGCCAGTCAATATTCGGCTGATTAAGATCACCAAGAATCAAGAACCTATCTGCTGGATTTTTAAGAACAATGTCAGCTAAATTATTAGCAAAGTTGTGTAGTTGTACCATCAATGAGTTGCCAGACGGCTGATTACATATATAAACCACACAAATATGCATTTTATAGGTTACCTTAGGTTTCGATTGCTGTAAAGTTAAGGTGACCCACAGATCCTCTGCAGACGAGCACCATTCGTTCCGGACGTCCGCAACAAGTTCTCGACGTATAGCTATTAAGACCCCTCCCCCCATAGTTTGGTTAGTGAGGGAGTAATTTCGATCACGTCTGCATACAAAATATCTGTCATCAAATAATTCACTATCAGATATACCATCTATAAGCCATGTCTCTGTAAGACAAACGACATCAAACGAATTGATACAAACATTCCTATAAAAAATAGATGTTTTTGTCCGTAGCCCACGAACGTTTTGGTAAAACAAGCTAATAGGTGCCATTATAAGTCAAATGTAACACTAGAATAATAATCGTAAAAATATAAGGCACATTCAAAATATGTCCCAAGTAAACATTATAGTAAATAAAAGTCAGCGTAAATAACATGTATGGTTGGTGTAAGCAAAATAAGGCGGTAGTTGTATTTAATAAAACAGATTTGACCAAACATGCGTAACAACTTGTGTTCAAGGTCAAGAAATAGTTGGCTTTGTAAATGTAGTGATCATAAAAAACATTATTCAAGTATAAGCAGATCCCGCTCTCATTAGCACATACATACAGTTTAAAATAGCAAAAACCAAAGCTTAATGAGTTATATGAATAGGTGACACCGACCGATAAGAGAACAAAAGACAGGCGAGAATGGAATGCGTGCAAAAAAAGGTTATGAGCGTTTCTAAATATTATGCATAACGACTCGTCGATCAACAATAGTGTGTCAGCAGATCGACTAGCGATATTGCCTAAAAAAACTTTTTCAAGTCCTGTTCAGTCCGGATGTGATGTTTCGGTGATGGATGATTTTTTCGAATAAAGATTTTGCAGCCTGTTACCCAAACATACTCGTATCCTTTTTCCTTTGCTAAAATCTTGGTTTTGTTTAATAAGGCTTTGTTATCCAGCGTCAGATGGTCGTTGACGTAAATTTTATGATCACCCTGGAGTCCCACGTCGACGGCTCTCAAGATTTTATGTTTTCTAGCTGCAGCAACAAAATCATTTTTTAAATAACAATTGTGTACCGAGCAAATTATTGTTTTATTATGGCTGTCATTTCGCATGGGAATCCTTGCTATGTAATTAATCCGTTCCTTAGGGATAGGGCAATTGATTGTATCCCCTATTTTAGCAATGACGTTGAACAAATTCTCAGAGTTAGATTCAGGCACACCCTTGATCTCAATGTTATTCATCCTGGACCTCTGCTCGTTGTCACGACACTGAAGTTCAAGATTTCTACAGCGCTCCTGCAAAGTGGTGATGTCGTCTTTGGTCTTCTTTAAACTATCTATTTCCTGTTCCAATCCCGAAACTTTACCTGCTAGATCTTTTACTGAGCTGTGTACATATTCAAGAGACTCCTTCATTCCAGCAATGGAGCTAGTGACATCAGAGAATTCCCCTCTCATGGATTTCAGTTCCGCCAATTCCTTGTTGATAAGCTTTAAGTCCTCCATCAACGCCGGTAGTGACTCCATCTGCACCGTCAATCTCCTCAGCTCGGATAGCACACTCTCCATATCTGTCGCTGAGGTTGTAGCTGACCCGACCCGGGGACTCATAGCCAGAGCTTTACAGGAATTGCACCTCCATGTTAATTTCCGATCACCGAGCTTTCTCCATC
Organism: Agrochola lychnidis; assembly: GCA_963680765.1. NCBI lineage: Eukaryota > Metazoa > Arthropoda > Insecta > Lepidoptera > Noctuidae > Agrochola > Agrochola lychnidis. The sequence continues at coordinate 6,777,881 of OY796874.1, read as the reverse complement.
CAGTTTCAGTGATACCAGCGCACGGAAAATCAAACTGACCCTGACAGGCAGTACATTTGACCCCGTCATTGACTTGACTGTCGCACCTCTTGCACTTGAACATTGTATTATAATTAATAAAGTAATTCCGAGAATTGTTAAAAAAAAAAAACTTAAGACACTGTCAATACGGAGCGTCGAGCGTATGCGTGCTCACGGTTCGCTGTCTACCGTTAACTGCTTTATTTAGCACAGACAAAAAGGCACACAACACAACATAATTATAACACAAGTAAAAGATAGAAATAAAAAAGGAAACAAAAAACAGTGTGTAAAAAATAATAAATTAACATGAAAGTTAGTGTGCCTCGCGGCTGCGCCAAATAGGCCCAGTTCAGCAAAAATGCCAGACAACTAGTGCCTGACGCTGGTTTTCAACTGGACCTGAAGCTAGTAGTGCTATCGCGTCAAGCAATAATTGTCAATGTATGCGTGGTAGTATTCCTCACTATAGACGTATATCGCTCCAATAGGCACTCACACTAGCGCAGCGTGCTTGGAATTGAATTTTGCAAACATGTCGATTTGTAGTTGCGAGCCGTATTCGCAGGCCTCTTAAGATCGAGCAAAAAACGCCGAGAAATCCCGTTTTTTGTATGGGGAACCCCCCTTTAATTATTAACCTTATTTATTTGTTGTTATAGTGGCAATAGAAATACACAATCTGTGAAAATATCAAATGTCTAACTATTACGCGGTTCATGAGATACAGCCCGCTATCAGACAGACGGACGGATGGACGAACAGTGGAGGCTTAATAATAGGGTTCCGTTTGGCAGCCTTCGGGCACGGAACCCAAAAAAATTATAACATTGATTGTGAACAAACTGATTAATAATATTACAAGCCGTTCGCCGGATGGGATTTCACCCCGGTTCCATACAAACTTTCATCCCTTATTTAACCCCTTTAGGGGATCAATTTTCAAAAATCCTTCCTTAATCCTCACTTTCGTTATACAGCGTGCCGCTTTAGCAATTCCCAGTTGGAAAATGTTAAAATAGGAAATTGGATATTAGTAATGTTATTTATATTCATCGAGGAACTTGTGGCTAAGTAATAACAGCCGCACGGGTCGATCCATCAGGTTAAGCTACGCTTGCCGGGGTTGGTCCGTGGATGAGTGACGATCTTTACATACCGAGACTCCTCTGTGACTCGGAAAGCACGTTATGCCGTTGGTACCACGGCTGTCATTCGTGGATCTTTGACAGTCGTTACAGGTCGTCAGAAGCCCGAAAGTCTGACAACCAGTCTTACCGAGGGGTATCGTGTTACCCAGTAACTGGGTTGTGGAGATCAGATAGGCAGTCGCTCCATGTAAAATACTGGTATTCAGCTGCATCCGATTAGAACAACATAGTTGGAAAAACGTTAGGCATTGATTTTCATTCATTGTATGTGCCACGGCCACCAGGCAACGAATATTTTGTAAATAATCAAAATCCATTTTCGATCATTTACAAAATATTCGGACATCGTCTAAAATAAAACGCATGAGTTTCGAAAACCCTGGAACCAGTTTCAACAATATTCAAGCCTCTCACTTCTGGGCAGCTTTTAAAACCCTGGTAATAGTGCCGATTCCCTTGTTCACAAACTAAACTAAATTTAAGTTCAGTGCATCTTTTTCTTTCTATTTCTTAAAAAGGACAGAAGATAAATTTTAGTTTAGTCCTGTCAAATTAATCAGCGTTTGACGTAAATTGACGTAATTTTAGTCGGCAAGTTTTTAATCACGTCTAAACTTGTATGAAGAGTGACAGGCGCGGATTAATTTGACAGGACTAAACTAAAATTTATCTTCTGTCCATTTTATAATGAAATAGAAAGAAAAGGATGCACTGAACTTAAATTTAGTTTAGTTTGTGAACAAGGGAATCGGCACCATTGTCCTTCAGCGCTATTTATTTTAATCCTGCCGACTATAGTTGCGGCCGTCATTTAAGACCAGGCACTCCAAACACAATTTCCACGCAAACTCCGCCTCCATGCACTGCACCACTTCACTATGTGCTAAACGCTAACACATCAGTAATAAAGTTGAATATCGCATGCGCTCTTTGTTATCTTTATATATATAATTCTTCTGTGAGTGTGTATGTCACTGAACTTCTCTCAAACGACTGGACCGATTTTGATGAAATTTTTTGTGTGTGTTCAAGGGGATCTGGGAATGGTTTAGATTCACAATTGGACCCGGTAGGTGGCGCTGCGATCGAGTTATAGGAAACAGGACAACGACTGTTCGGTCAGCTAGTTTTAGTCATAAAAGCCGAGTAATCTTGTTTTTGTTTCAAATAATCTTAGAAAAAAACTTGATTTTCGAATAACAAGTTAATCGAGCGAAAATGTTCCAATTACATAACTGTCTTATATTCGGAAAGAAAAAGATCCAATAAATCATATACTAAAGTTCCATTTTGATTGTATGCGTGACTTTTTCAAAATATTAATGCAAATTAACATACAATTTAGGGAGCCTCCTCTTAACAAGCATTCATTTGTTTCAGATTTGAACCTCTTATCCGGAAGCGCAGCCACAGCACACGCTATGTCCCACCACTACCAGTCAATAACGCCATGTCAGCGGTGAAACATGAGGTACCATGGCGCCAAACGTACCATAAACATAGAGGACAGTCCAACGTCAAACGAAGGAGGAAGAATGCGCCAGAAACAAGATGGCGGATCAGCAAATGGTTGATTCCGTTAGTTATTTTGAATGTGACGGGGCCTGTTGGTGGAGAATGTAGGTATTATTGATGTTTACTATATTTCTAATATTAATATATGAAAGAAAGAAATAAAAATAAGTTTATTTGTTTTGTACTTATGTGCCAACAGAAGTGAAAACTTAAACAATTTTACATTTTATACTTTTTTTTTTAAGTCGGTTTATTAGGAAAATTATTATTAATTATTAACGGTGAAGGAAAACATCGTGAGGAAACCGGCATGTCCTAGAACCGAAAATTCGAAGACATGTGATATCTACCAACCCGCACTGGGCCCGCGTGGTGGATTACGGCCCACTCCCTCTCACAGAGAGGAGGCATGTGTCCCAGCAGTGGGAATATTTATAGGCTGATGATGATGATAGGAAAATGTCAATCATGTCGTTGTTCTGTCTCAATGTTTGGAATGTCATTAATCCCAAAGAAAATGTATCGCGCGTTGATATCTTTTTAATGGTCAAAAGCTGGCGTCGGTAACAGTGTCGCGAGTTCAATTGTTTTTTCCCATCTCAAAAATGCCCAACTTGCCTAAAGAAGTATTCACTTAAAAAAAGATAATAACTCGAGTAGAACAATAAAATAAAACACAATAAATTTAAATAAAATCAGGAGCACAAAACAGAAATAGTCGGCAGCTGCTGGCACGTCATGACTGTGACAAGAAGGCTTCTACTCAGCATGATGCAGTGCTATGGGGACCCATAGCACAGCGCTGATTTTCAGTGGTCAATAATCATAGGTCCAGAAGCTTTATGGATACAAGGACCAAAATGACACTCTTATTTTTGGCCTTCTAAATATTTCTGTCGATATCATTATGAACTTTATAAGGATAAGAAATATTTAAAAGCATAGAAAATCACCTCCCACATTTTAACTGCAAGATAAGATACAACTTTTGAATCCATTTGTTTTTCTGGTCCATAAAGTCTTGCAAATAAATATTTTGTTAATTTTGAGGTTTTTTTAAGCTATTGCATAGCTTTTATCGCGGGCTTGAGCGCGGCGACTGAATCAAGAAATTCCGTAACGTAACGAAAATAAAACCTAACACCCCCCACTCCGCCTACCATGTAATGATGGTTCCCATGACAACGTGATGTTGTCATGGGAACGTAATTTTTGTTTTATGTCATCACGTCATCATCCCAAGTGTAGCGTTGACAAATAGGAAGTATGGAGGTTACAAATGCTATGCAATAGCTTTACCGCGGCAGTCTCCGAGTGCCACACGTTTTTTTTTTTTTGTATATTCCCCCATTACTCGAAGACGGCTGGACCGATTTGAAAAATTCTTTTTTTTTGTTTGTAAGGGTATACTTTCAAATTGGTCCCATTGTCATTTGGTCACGATCTGATGATGGGATCTTAGAGAAATCGAGGGAACTTTTAAAATGTTATAGGCATATCTATAGCGATTTGGGTATTTTTGATGAGCAGTTGACATTAGGCTATTGTAACTAAGATAAATTACAAACCAACCCACTAAAAAAGTGAAAAAAAAACGTTTTTTACAAAAAATACAACCGACTTCCAAACTATAAAGTGAAAAAATAACTTTAATATCGGAAGTCGGTGTCAAAAAACTGAAATACTGATCCAAAGACACCGACTTCCGAAATTAAAGTTATTTTTTCACTTTATAGTTTGGTTGTCGGTTGTATTTTTTGGAAAAAGTTTTTTTTTTTCACTTTTACTTTAAATGTTTCATTCTCATTTTCCAGCCCTAACAAGTCGTATGCTAGCCTCGATCCTAGGCTACCCCAGTACCTGTAACCTGGGTTCAGAAGTGCGACCCTGTACCCTGTCGCTGACTTGTTGGCTTCGAGGAGGAACCAGGGTGAGAGGCTGTGGCGGGAGCTGGCTGTTTTCCTGTTGCGTGTCCAATGAGCCGAGCAGGAATGATGTACTGGATAACAGGTAATTAGAAACCATATTTTGTGTCTGTAAAAAAGGCGTAAAAAGTATCATCCTGTAAGTTTTAAGGTTCAGTACCTCAAAAGGAAAAACGGAACCCTAATAGGATCACTCGTGTGTCCATCTTTCACAGCCAATTTGCTCCGAATCCACTGACTCAATTTAGTTGAAATTTGGTACACATATGAATTTCTGTGACCCAAATACGGACGTGTAACGTAAATAAATGAATTTTGAATATGGGGTCACTTTAAAGGGGCAAACGGGAAAATTACAAAAAAAAAGTTTTGCAAACCGTACTGTGTGACATATCAAAAACCGGCCAAGTGCGTGTCGGACCACGCACAATGAAGGGTTCCGTAGTTGGGATGAATTTATCCCAAAAACAAACTTAACTTTGTAGTTGAAAAATATGTTCTCCCATACAGAATATATGGGAAAACATGTTTTTGCAATTGCAAAGTTAAGTTGGTCAATTATTACTCGTTAACTTGTAAAGCCTACTTAGCTAGTAGTTTTCCTTTTAATTTCGTTATATAAACTACTGTTGTGATTTTTTTCACACACCTAAAACCAACCATTTAGCCGGCAGAGGGGGACACTTGACTCTAACAAAAATTAGCACTTTAAAGCTTAATATTTCGCAAACGGATCCCTGAATCCAAAAATGGTTTTCACAAACTCACAATGTTTTTAAAGGACCTTTCCAATGATACTCCTCACTATGGGTTAAAAAAAGAAAAAACATAACATCACCACTTTACGTGTATGAGAGGTACCCTAAAAAAAATGTTTTTCATTATTTTATTTTACCACTTTGTCGGCGTAATTAAAATATATACCTATGCCAAATTACAGTTTTCTAGTACTAAGGGTCTCGGAGCTAGACCGCGGACAGACAGACAGACAGCCAGACAGACAGACCGACAGACAGACAGACGGACATGACGAAACTATAAGGGTTCCTTGTTTACTACGGAACCCTAAAAAGGGCAAGTTGTGAAGATCTTATTTTTTTTTTTAAATACTTTAAAGATATTTAAGAAATTAGATGAAAATTGACCATTCCGACCATATCTTCGAAACTACTGAACCCAATTTTTTTTTTTAAGATACGTATTATGGTTCTTTACTCATAGATTACAGTAAAACCTATAAGAAGTCTTAAAATAACATGGTCAATCTCTTAATATTGTGCGTACAAACTTACATTCCAAAGAATTGTCGTATCAAATCCATGTAAATAGGACTACAGGTACATTTCCAGTTTTTAAAACCCCAAGCGGATTTTAAATAACAAACTTTAGAGGCATGAGGAACAGGGTGTAAAGTCACCTCATCCTCTATAGAAAAGGGAGGATCCTCCGACCAGACGGGTGTCGTATCTGGCGGGCAACTGCCCAACGATTGATGTCGGATAATCATAATATATCGTCGCTCGGCATCTAATACCGCGAATGTGATATTTTTTTACGAAAATCAGATTTTTGTTTTATTTCATTCTACACGTTGCTTGTGGCTAAGTAATAACAGCTGCACGGGTCGATCGATCAGGTTAAGCTACGGTTGCCGCGGTTGGTCCGTGGATGGGTGACCATCTTTACACACCAAGTCCCCTCCGTGCCTCGGAAAGCACGTTAAGCCGTTGGTCCCGGCTGTCATTTGTAGATCTTTGACAGTCGTTACGGGTAGTTAGAAGCCCAAAAGTCTGACAACCAGTCTTACTAAGGGGTATCGTGTTACCTAGACACTAGGTTGTGGGGGTCAGATAGGCAGTCGCTCCATGTAAAATACTGGTATTCAGCTGCATCCGGTAAGACTGGAAGCCGACCCCAAGATAATTGGGAAAAGGCTAGGCAGATGATGATGATGACGTTCAAATACATGATCCTGCATTTAAAAATGATTTTCGTCAAAAGCGTCACATTCGCGGTATTCGATGCCGAGCGACGACATGTCGTTCGCGCGGTGAACTTTCATTGCGCGATGCAGGAATTGCAGGATTTCTGTGACGTCAGGATTTTGTGTGACATCAGCTCGTGGCACATGTGTGTGTTTTTCGTATGTAGCGATATAGATGTCGCCACAAACCAATAAAGCCTCCGGGTCAAAAGCATACCAATGTATGTTCACACAAGCCCTTCATCCTTCCAGTATCCCAGCATCAGATTGGAAGTACAAGGTGGTGCCTCCGCAGCTGCGTCAAGTACCGCAGCGGAGCGTGGTGCCGGCCAACGTGTTCCGGAGACGAGCTGATGATGACGTGGCACAGGTAAACCAGGTTTGATCAAATTCCTCGAAGCATAGCAGCGGAGCCAATGATGCCGATTCCCTTGTTCACAAACTAAACTAAATTTAAGTTCAGTGCATCTTTTTCTTTCTATTTCATTACGAAAAGGACAGAAGATAAATTTTAGTTTAGTCCTGTCAAATTAATCAGCGCTTGACGTAAATTAATGTAATTTTAGTAGGCAAGTTTTTAATCACTTCTAAACTTGTATGGAAAAGTGACAGGCGCTGATTAATTTGACAGGACTAAACTAAAATTTATCGTCCGTCCGTTTCTTAATGAAATAGAAAGAAAAAGATGCACTGAACTTAAATTTAGTTTAGTTTATGAACAAGGGAATCGGCACCATTGACAGAGACCCCTAAGCCAGTAAGCAAATATGCCTAATATGGAGTTTCTTGCCGGCTTTTCTTCATAAGAAACGACTAATTGGAACCATGCACCTAGCTTCTGACGTTTCATAAGTGCCCATGTAGGTTTATGTAAAATAAAATATTTTGATTTAATTGTTCCGTGTCTCGAAATAATTTCCAATAACAAAGACACGTTTATAATGTGAGATTGTAGGCGAAGCTAATATTGTGGGAGCACTTAATACATTTTTATTTCGCTATCATCAGTTAAGGCGACGATAACCGACTTTTAATGATTTTATACTGAAGAATCACGTCTAAACGAGTAGTGTTAATAATTTGGAAAAAATATAATTTTGTTAAATTAGAGCATTTTCTTATTATCTTAATACAGGAATTAATTTGTAAAGTTATGTCTAACGCGGATAAAAAACTGTGAATCACGCAAAATCTATGAAGCGTTCAAAATCTATCTAAAACCTTCACTACTTTAAAGATAATTTAATTATTGATCTTTGAGTATACGTGTTTTATTAAAACACTTGTTGTTTTATGTAAAATAAATTAATAATGCGTCTAATTTGGGACAACGCTCCTTGATGGGCGAGTCCTATTACTGGCTGGACGTACGACGCGTTGCGTGTGCTCAGTACAGAACACGCAAGCTAACCACTCAAGATCACGGGCATATATCTGCGTCTTAAGAGTAGCATTACAATAAACTGTGCATCCGAGGTGTCTAAGATCTCGATTTACCTGTGACGGTTCATCTAAGGGGCCGTTCAAGTATTACGTAAGCAGATTTATTACAATTATTTACCCCCCTCCCCTTGTCAGCAAAAGTAAGCAAAGCTCTTACTCCCCCCCTCCCATGCTTACGTAAACATTGGTATATGCATTTTTCTTTTAATGTAAGTATTCTGTTTTTTATTGATTCATGAGCAGCAGTTATAATTCTAACAAGTGTAAATTTAGACAATTGAATAGCACGCGGTTATTCCCCTACTCGGTTCTAAGCGAGTACCTAAACGTATTCATTATTTGTGAGAATCCCCGAATATGTGTTTCGTTTTCAAGCATAGACAATGTGTGTGGGTTGCCATTTGTGTTAAAAAAGTAAATAATTACTGCTGACGTAATCACCATCTAGATCCTCTCACCCCCCCATGTCATCAAAAATAAGCAAAGCATAGACACCCCCGCCCTCCCATAGTGCTTACGTAATACGTGAACGGTCCCATGCGTATAAATTACACTGGCGAACTTTTACAACCTACTTTATGAATAATGCATCACGATTAGTCACACACTGGTGCCGATTCCCTTGTTCACAAACTAAACTAAATTTAAGTTCCTTGCATCTTTTTCTTTCTATTTCATTAAGATAAGGACAGAAGATACATTTTAGTTTAGTCCTGTCAAATTAATCAGCGCTTGACGTAAATTGACGTAATTTTAGTCGGCAAGTTTTTAACCACGTCTAAACTTGTATGGAGAGTGACAGGCGCTGATTAATTTGACAGGACTAAACTAAAATTTATCTTCTGTCCTTTTCTAAATGAAATAGAAAGAAAAAGATGCACTGAACTTAAATTTAGTTTAGTTTGTGAACAAGGGAATCGGCACCAATAAAGAAGTAAAACCTTCCTACCACTGCTTTCCAGGTAGACTGCGGCCTTTCTTCAACGAAGATGATACAGAAGCGGATCATTGGCGGCAGAGAGGCGAGGTTCGCGGAGTTCCCCTGGCAGGCACATGTCAGGATCTCCGAGTTTCAGTGTGGCGGTGTTTTGGGTATGTTTGTTATGTATTTTTTTGACTGCCGCGTTGGTCTGGTGGTTGCAACCGCGACTGCTGAGCGTGGGTTCGATTTACAGATCAGGCAAAGTGTTATTGGGTTTTCTTAGTAACAGCCCGGAGTTTGGAAGTTGGCAGTGTGACACCCCCGTGCCTCGGTGCGCACGTTAAGCCGTTGGTATTGCGCCTGATCTCTCTCCGGTCGCGTCGGATTGCCGTTCCATCGGACTATGAGAGTGAGGGAAGAGAGTGCACCTGTGTCTGCGCACACACGCTATTGAAGGCAATGGCAAGTAAAATTTCATCGGAGAAGCAACCGGATGGCGAGTGGTAATCTGGGTCTTGAAGTGATACCGAACCCCCCTGTACCGTCCGAATGGACCCCAAATGGACGGGGGCGGAGATATGGGGGATGGGGCCTAATTTATTTTTTTTTGTCGTCTCATTCAAAATTTAGGCTCTATTATATGCAAGGAATTTGTGTGTTACAATGCCCTCTGGTTTTGATAAAATTAACCCTCATTTTCTGTGTTAAATCATATAAGGAGTTTCAAGAATTATATACATTATTTCTATTATAACGATGTTGGGGGGTGGCAACCGGATAGCATTGATACACACAAATTCCTTGCACATAATAGAGCTTAAATTTTGAATGGAATGTAAAATAAAAATTAGGCCCCCATCCCCCATATCTCCGCCCCCGTCCATTTGGGGTCTATTCGGACAGTACGGGGGGTTCGGTATCACTTCAATACCCAGATTACCACTCACCATCCGGTTGCCTCTCCGATTAAATTTTACGTGCCATTGCTTTAACTATATCTCCCACGCCGAAGACTAGTCTTCATTGAGATTAGCCGCCTTGGGCGAAATACAATCTAAAGGACTATACATTTTTTAAACTGGGAGGTATACTTAGTCTATAATGAGCTTTGACATTTTGAGCTGAGGTTAATAGCACCTCATTTTATTAGCCAGTTTTTGCTTTACACATTCGTAAAAAAAATAAAAATTAACACGTGAGCCCTCCTGGAGGGTTTACCTAGTCGCATATGGGTAGCCGGGAGTCCTCGTGGAGGGCTCATTTTAAATGTATGTTTTTCTTAGCGAATACAGCATTCATCATCTGCCTAGCCTTTTCCCAACTATGTTGGGGTCGGCTTCCAGTCTAACCGGATGCAACTGAATACCAGTATTTTACATGGAGCGACTGCCTATCTAACCTCCACAACCCAGTTACTGGTTAACACGATACCCCTTGGTAAGACTGGTTGTCAGACTTTTTGGGATTCTAACTACCCGTAACGACTGTCAAAGATCTACAAATGACAGCCGTGACCAACGGCTTAACGTGCTTTCCGAGGCACGAAGGGGTCTTGGTATGTAAAAATGGTCACCCATCCACAGACCAACCGCGGCAAGCGTAGCTTAACCTAATTGATCGACCCGTGCGGCTGTTGTTACTTAGCCACAAGCGAATACAGCATTAAGATAGTTAATTGATTCAGGCGTGACCTTGCGGAAATCCATTATAAAATACAATAGACGTGGATATATTTAGTAACCTGTTCCACTTAGCTATTTCTAAAGAGCCATAAAAACTCCTGAATCACGTGTTTCACCTCTCAACGAGGCATCCATACAGCATTATAAACCGTGAAAATAAAATCTGATGTATATTTTAACAAGATTTATTAGTATATGCGTTGGTTTTAAAATCCAAGCATTTTATTTATTTTTGTTCACAAATTTAAAAAGTTGGAAACCACTTATAGCGACAATACCTCCTAAAAACTCTATTGTACAGACGCCAGCACATCAGGCTACTAGAATCTGTCAAATTTATTTAATAGATTTTTAACTTTATCGCTACAGTATAAGGTTCAAAGTTGATTGGGAAAATTTGACAGTTTCGGGTAGCTTGATGTGCTGACGTCTGTACTTCGTTTTACAGTGTTTTATAACACGGTTTTAAACCTAATGCCGTTGGCCGTCCACAATGGTTAACTTTACCGCAAACGTAATGCAAAAACCCTCCCGGAGGGTTCACTTCCAATATGTATGGCGGCATAGAGTATGAGTTCTATGAAAGGTGGGTGGAGTCGAAAGTTAACCTTTTTTTTTTGGGTGTGAAATTATCAAATAACTTTTCCCGCTCTGGGCGGAGCGGGAGGGCGTGTCAGACTCTTACTGACTAAAACCCACCCGTGTTCCTTCGGTTGCCCTGTTGCCGGGGCCACGATTTCCCTTTCGGCCTTATTTGCACCCCCGGCAGGCATCGGCCCTAGCGGACCCCGTCAATTCTGCTGACATCTCATTGAGGCGCGCGTGGAACACAACGCGCCGTCGACCCAGGCCTGGTCCTTATCGGACGGCGAGCTACCCATTGCTCATCGTCCGCAAGCTCGCGCCTACGGTGGCCGGAAATCGGCTCGCGATTCTCGACGCCCAGGGCGTCTCCTCCTGCGGCGGTTAGGGGCGTGAGGATGCGAAGTTTGCCTCTCCCTCACGCGTTCCGCCTCCTCCTTCGCGAGCATTACCGTTTCGCAGAAGGAGGTGACGGCCATGGCCTGAACCAGAGCCGGACGCGAGAGATCACCGCCGCCGATCGCCTCCACGAGGACATGGCGATGCTCCGCCCAAGCCGGGCAGACCTCCACCGTATACTCCACCGTGTCCTCGTCGAAAGTTAACCTCTTAGTTCATTATTTCAGTGTCTCGCTGGTACGTCGCTACGGCAGCCCACTGCGTATCCCGAGCGCGTCCTCGTGACATTACTGTGTGGCTGGGAGCGTTAGATACCAGCGCCGGCGCTCATACTGCTAGGAAACTTGGGTGAGTAATGATTACAGCACAAGTTTAGAAATTCTTCATTATTAACGTAAGTAAAATATTGTGGGCTACTTTGTATACATGATTCTGAACAACCCAGCGTTGCAATTTTTCGTCGGTTATTAAATAAAAACAAGTGTTTCATGGAAAAATGCAATACCTACGCGGTCAAAATGTATGGAACAGCTGATTTGTTTTTTATAACCAACGAAAAATTTCAGCGCATGGGCTTCAGAATCATGTACTGAATCCATGCTAACAATTTTCGCGTCGATGTCCCTGCCACCTTGTATATATTTAATTATATAGTTTTAATAGGTACGTACATACATATCCTTAAAATTAAATAAATATTTATTCCACAATTTTTTGTCTCTGCATCACCCAAAGGTTGACTGGTAAAAAATGTCTATGATATTAAGTCCGCCTCCGTACATTCGTGTGCTTAAAGTATTAAATAAATAAATAAATACTGAGAAATACATCTTCATTTATCATTCTCTTTTTGGCTTTCACAATATTTAACAACAACTTTTTTCTTGTTACAGCGTCGTACATAAAATCCTCCACCCTCTCTTTCAATTCCGAATGACACAGCCAGACCGCTACGATATAGCGCTCCTCAAACTGTCCCGTCCCATCACCTATACAACCCATATCCTGCCGATCTGTCTGCCGGAGAGAGACATGGAGCTGAGAGGCAGGGCCGGAGTGATAGCTGGCTGGGGCAAGACTGATGCCAGTACGGGGCATACTGGGACTAACATGCTGAGGTCTGCGACGGTGCCTATACTTAGTAAGTGACTATGTTATTGAAGACTGAAGTAGGTACATCCCACTGCAAACAAAAAGAAAGGGCCTTTCGTCTTGATTTTTAAGACCAGACACTTTAAAGCTAAACACAATTTCCACGCAAACTCCGCCTCCATGCACCCCGCCACTCCACTATGTACTAAACGCTAACGCTTCAGTAATAAAGTTGAATATCGCGTGCGCTCTTTGATCGTGTTCGAGCACGGAACTAAATGGCGTAAGTCTCAATTCTTATTTCGTTTTTAACTAAAGTAATAGGTAATTGAACTAGAGAAAAAATATCTTGTGACTACTTAAATAAACTGTTTTCTTACTGTAAATATTTATTTTAAACATAAAAGCCAAGTAATCTTTAAAAGACATGATTTTCGAATAAAAACTGATTGATTTTGAATTAAACTTTGTCGACAAAAAGGTATTTTGACGTTTGTGAGTATAGGAGTAGATACAGGGGAAGTGAACTTCATCCACCTTGAACGAGAATACTTTTATTAAAAGGCTATGTTCTATATTTAACAGAATTTGGACATAAAATAATGGATGGTTCTTTGTCACCTAGGTTATCAGGTTAGTTTGCAGGTTACAGCGTTTTAACTTAACAGTTGTCTCTGGACAGAGCCCCGACTTAAAACAGGACACCCAACTTCAAATAGCCTGTCCTTCTAAAACCAAGTACCTACATACTTAATACTCAAAAAAAGCTAACAATATGTTTTGTCCTCAGGTAAAGAGCAGTGCATTAACTGGCACAGAAGTAAACAGATTTCGGTGGAGATTCACTCCGAGATGATCTGCGCTGGACATTCGGACGGACATCAGGATGCGTGCTTGGGTAATCTTCTACTTACATATGCAACCACACTTCTTACTTAACATAATTTTAAGGCCTTTGCCCTGCAATGGGACACAAACGGTTGACAATAATAATGGATATCCCCCAGTTAGTCAAAACGGAAATAGTTATTTATGCTACAAGTGCGGAAAGTAAGTGATTTCATGTATCATCTTACGCACGTGTTATAACGTTTTACTATGCATTGTGCGAGGATATAAAAAAACGAGCAAACCTTACAGTAGTCGCATATGATGCCTAATATCTGACATCTTGGCTGACGTATATAAATTATATAAACAATATTCATTATCATCATCGCCATCGCCATGACTTTGACTTTTTGACTTTCACCATTGCCATCATCATCATAATAATCTAATTTGTAAGTAAAACTTATCTCAAATAATAAAAACCCCTTGCGTCGGGCTGACGACGAAGTTAAAATAAAAACAATACTGAAAAGTTAAAATCACTAGTGCAAAAAAGTGACACTTTCCGCACAGTTTGGCTGCTTGGAAAACGGTATTTTCGAGCACATACATTGTAAAGTATTTTACGGTTCTACGTTTCGAAATCCTCGTGGTTACCCAGACCCTCTTGCTCTGGATGATGGACAGTTTATCCTTTACTTCCTCAAATAAAATAACACGTGCTGTCCTTAGCACAAAGCAAGATCTCTGATGCACCGGTTTCCCTACCGTATGAAAAAAACGAGACAAAGCAATTCATCCTTTTCCTTTGAACAGGTTTAGATCTCTTCTGATCAAGTTTCAAATAAGTCAAAGTCAAATAATTTATTTCAATTAGGCACAAAAAGGCAGTTTTGAAAGTCAAAAACAAAAAATAGAATTGATTCTAGCCGCCCCTTCCAAAAGGTAGTTTTCGTATAGAGAAGAATGGGCAAGAAACTCCACCGTTACTCTTTTAAAATGTTTTACAATATTTTGTATACATTAATTATATAATTATATGTGAAGACGATGCACCTGGAATAAGATTACTATACCACAATAGGTAAAAATAATTAAAAATTAAGAAATGACAGAAAAAATAATTATGTAATGGATACATGGTGTTCACATATTTACAAGCATTGTGAAAGTAGGTACCTTTTCGATATTCCTAAAAAAATTACAAGTGTAACTATTTAGACAGTGTGCTCAAAATGTAAAAAAAAAATGTAACAAGTAATCACAAAATGTAAAAAAAAAATTATAATATTTAATTACACAATTAAATTAGCAACCAGTACCCAAATTGCGTAATTCATTTTCGTAAACGATTTCGCGAAATTTGTTTCATTTTGACATTTCAACAATATTCATTGCGTTATTTACGTTGTTGAACAGATTTTTTTTTCCAACTTATGAAGCAATGGATTAGAAATCTGTTTCAAATCGAAACAAATTGTGATTGTGTTGTATTACGCAATTAGGGTGCAGTTTGATTTTGTCTAGACTCTAAATTGTCCTATGGAGCTAGACCAGCATGCTTCCAAGCATTCTTATCTAGGATATAATCCTCTAATTTGTAATATGCTTGTTTAAGAACTTGGTACATCTTGAATTAAAAACACAATTTTTACCTTAATATTGTCTCTCATTGTCCAGGTGACTCCGGCGGCCCCCTCATAGTGTCCGACAACGGCCGCTACTACCTGGTCGGCATCACGTCTGCCGGCTTCGGCTGCGGAGTAGACCACCAGCCTGGCATCTACCACAACGTGAAGGTCACCAGCACTTGGATACGAGGAGTCGTTTCCGAGCATATGAATTATATTGACTTTTAAAAGGAGTCAAAAGAGTTTAGAGACCTCCCATGGCAGTTTACTGCATTAAATTAATGCAGAAGCTCAAGCAATCCACGTACATTATTTTTATTTTCTTAATGTCCCTCGGGTATCATCGGATTTCCGAATACAAACGAATGCTAATTTCCATATCCATCAATTATTACATTGATCGTGTATAATAATTTGAATTCAGAACTAAGTACTTTATTATTGTTTTGTTTTGATTTCCGTGTGAACTATATAGAGCTGTAAAACTATTTTCCTATCTGTAGTGCCTGCGACTTTAACAGCTTTCCTCCCATTTTTTTATTAAATTACATTAAAATAAAAGAGTATTAACAACTCTGTATACTTCCAAGTCGATTGAGACTGTCCGGTCTGCACCAAGTGCAAAGGTCAACTGATAGAAATCCGACAACTGACGAAATACGAAGTTTGCCGAGGGACTTTAAGAAAATAGATCTACAGTACAAATTATTTGTAGGCAATACTGACGGTACAAAACTGAAAGTAGTGGTGAATTAAAGCCTCATTTGGCGCACGACATGTTGCACAACATGTTGCTCAACATGTTGAAAGTTAGCGCGGAACTTTTGTTTAGCAACGTTGTCTGTCTACGCATGATCAGTCGTCGTCGACAACATGTCGCCAGAGGAACTATGTACGTTGATTTCAGCAGCGGTGATTATAATTTTATCGAAAAATGTATCAAAAAGAAAAAAACCATGTTGGTAGGTTAGAAATTACTTACAAAATAAAAAAAATGTATTCAGTGATCTCCGTCTGGTTGATGGATTTGATGCTCAACTACATGTTGCACGAAAACAAACAACAAGCCGCGCGTCATATTGCGCGCCAACTGTCAAAGTCGCGCGCTGTTGTGCAACGTTGCCGTGTTGAATCAATTCTTGCCTAGTGGATACGACGCTTAAGAGCGTTTATTCTGAAAGTGGGCAACATCGCAAATAGATGTCAAATATTTCGCTGTTTTGATTCATCATCAGCCTATAAATATATTCCCACTGCTGGGACACAGGCCTCCTCTCTGTGAGAGGGAGTGGGCCGTAATCCATCTGTCACATGTCTTCGAATTTTCGGTTCTAGGACATGCCGGTTTCCTCACGATGTTTTCCTTCACCGTTTTGAGAGCAGTGGTGATGAAATAATTTACACAAAGTAAAGCGCCTGTCTGGGTTTGAACCTACGACCTACAACTCGTAAGTCGCGGCCACCACTGCCCTACACCTGCTGCACCACTGCTGTTTTGATTAATTTGGCAATATTACTGTATGGAAATTAAATGTGACTAACTAGCGAACTAGAATATTAATAATGAATTGCAATTATAACACTGAATTTGATGTTGTAACAATTTTAGATGTAAAAAAGGCATTTGGAAAGTTTCCAAATACTTTTTTTACATCTAAAACTAAATTTTCGGTATTACTACATTAATTATTGCATTTCATTATTAATATTCTAGGGAACTAATTAGCCACATTTCTTATTTCCATACAGTAATTTTGCCAAAGGTAAATATTTGACAGCTATTTACGACGTTGCCAAGTTTTAGGATAAACCCTCTAGTTCTATATGTGAGTCAATTATTTAAAGTATTTTGAAGAGCCATGGAAGTTCTTGCTTAGAAAACAGGGCTGTTCCTAAGGCCTAGCCCGAACTGCGAATTTTTTTCGCGTGGTTTATATTCAGTGTACGGCATTGCAACGAGCGCGAATTTTAAATCCCCAGTGCGTGTAGATATACAGGGTTATTGGTTATACGTCGGCAATCCGTTAAGGGGGTGTAGGAGAGGTCATTTGCAACCAAATTACCCCTGATGACCCTATACCAATGTCAACAATTTTCGAGTAATTTGACTTTCTATATTTTAAAATGTATTAAAAATATAAAATGTACCCAATAACCCTGATATACAGTGTTAATGGTAACACGTAACCATTTTCGAGTAATTTGACGTTTTATATTTTAAAATGTATGAAATAAAAATTTAAAAATGTCAAATGACTCGAAAATTGTTGACATTGGCGTAGAGGTCATCAGGGGTAATTTGGTTGCAAATGACCTCTAATACATCCCCTTAACGGATTACCGACGTATAACCAATAACCCTGTATAAACTACCATCATATGTTACAGAATTGCGATTAAAAATTCGCGCGTTTTTTAATCGCAGTGCGGGCTAGGCCTAATCTGTTTATGTTTATGCCCTCGGCTATGTCCCTAACCATTGTTAGGGACATAGCCGAGGGCTCTATAAGCCCTGCTGATTTCCCTAATACTCCGGTATTATTGAAATCAGCAAGGCTTATGTTCCGACATAACATTGTTGAAATCTGTAAAGTACGTAAATGTAAACTGTAAAGTAAATGTTATTTATTTGACTGTATATTTTAAACTAATGTGTTATATCTTAAGTTAGCGATCAGGCTTGATCAAATCGACGTTGGGGGCTTACATGATCCGCAATTGCCAGGCGGTATACTTACATCAAATTATAGTCAAGAATATACATTTATATTATGTAGGAACATTATGGCACATCATCCCATACTCTACTGGGGCCGTACTACGACGTGTTAAAGCCATCATTGTTCCAGTGTGTGAGAGAGAGATGGAGCTATTCAGGATAAATAGCACTGTCCCATTTTCACACTGGTAAAATAATGGCTTTAACACGTCGTACTACGGCCCCTGTAAGCTGTAATCCACCGCGTGGGCCCATTGTGGGTTGATAGCAAATCGCCACTAACTGCCTGGCAATAGAGTTCATATTATGCCCCCTGATCGCGCTGTGAATATACCTGACTTGCCATTTCCATTCTGATGTAAAATTCATAATCTCTTGATTTGATCTCCCTTTTAATTAATTAATTTATTTTTTACTAAAGCTAAGAAATGTGCAATTGTTTAAAAAAATAAATTGTTAAAAAAATTCTGGTTTTTTACTTTTTAACCGCCTTCCAAAAAGGAGGAGGTTACATGTTCGTCGCGTATGTTTGTTTTTTTTTTCTTTTTTTTTTATGCATGTCCACCGATTTCTCCGTCAATTGTAAACCGATTTTACAAAATTCTTTTTTTGTTTGAAAGGGTATGCTCTCAAATTGGTCCCTTATAAATTTTATTAACTTTGCTTGGGTAGTTTTTGAGTTAGCTACAAAATACGTATTTTTTCCCACTTTGTATATAGATGATATGATAAGTTCCTGTCACTGGTAGCAGGTAGTGGTATTCGAATGTGTGTGGGGTAGGTATCACAACTAAAAAGTGAAAAATAAAAACTTTTTACAAAAAAAAAACAACCGACCGAGTTTTCTATTTGTCCCTTTCCTAAAACTTGCTCTGTTGACAGTTATCTAAACAGGGTGAGGTTTGCACTATGTGAACTTGTAAAAATAAACGTAATCGCACAAATCAGCCGCTTCGGTCCGCAGCGCATCGCATTTCAATACAAAACAAAAGTGCGGCGCGGCCCGTCTGTTAGTAGCGTTTGACAAAGTCTGGCACAACGGCTTATTATTTAAGCTTTACCAACTCGGTGTGCGATCGTCTCGTGCTCATCATACGAGACTTCTTGTCGAATCGCACCTTCCGCTATCGCATAGATGGAACTTTATCCTCCCCCCGTCCTATTCGTGCAGGAGTCCGTCAGGGCTCCGTGATATCCCCCCTCATTTTCACGCTATTCACGAGCGATATCCCTAAACATAGAAAGACGCAGTTGGCTCTGTTCGCAGACGATACGGCGATCTACTGTAAAGGCAATAGTTGCGCGATGCTCCAAAATCTACAGCAGGCTGTCGTCAAGCTCGGCCTGGTTTAGAAAGTGGAGAATCGAGGTTAATCCCGACAAAAGTCAAGCGGTTTTATTCTCAAAACCGCGCTCCAAATCCCGTCCCCTCCCCTGTTCAATCACCATGTTCGGTAAGCCGATCCCTTGGGAGAAGCAAGCCAAATATCTCGGTGTTATCCTCGACCATCATCTCTCCTTCACTGAGCACATAAAGTCGGTTCGCGCGCGAGCCGCTTTCGCTCTAGGTAGACTTCATTACGTTTTGAATGCACGAAGCAAATTGTCACTTAAGTGCAAATTTCTACACATCGTGCATGACCTATGCGGGCGCAGTCTTTGCCCACGCCAAATCCCACTCCGTCCATAGGATGCAGACTCTACAGAATCGTTTCCTCCGTAAGGCCACGGGAGCCCCCTGTTACGTCAGAAACGAGATCTTCCATCTCGACTGTAAGATTCCCACAATTCATCAGTTTTTAAAACGCATGTCCAAGCGTTACTTTGACGCCACCCTCAAACATCGCAACCCTCTGGTTGCCGATGCAGCTAATTATGTCCCCTCTAGAATCAGTCTAAGATTCGTCGTCCGAGGCATGTCCTTTCCCCGGGTATCATCATTGTGTGGATCGGCCTGAGGACACGGTGGAGCATACGGTGGAGGTCTGCCCGGCTTGGGCGGAGCAACGCCGTGTCCTCGTAGAGGCGATCGGTGGCGGTGATCTCTCGCGTCCGGCCCTGGTTCAAGCCATGGTACGGAGCGAGAGGAAATGGCAGGTTTTCACCTCCTTCTGCGAAGCAGTAATGCTCGCGAAGGAGGAGGCGGAACGCGTGACGGAGAGGCAAAGTTCGCGCCCTCACGCCCCTAACCGCCGCAGGAGGAGACGCCCGGGGCGGGAATTGCGAGCCGATTTCCGGCCACCGTAGGCGCGGGCTTGCGGACGGTGAGCAATGGGTAGCTCGCCGTCCGATAAGGACCAAGCCCGGGTCGACGGCACGTTGTGTTCCACGCGCGCCTCAAAGAGATGTCAGCAGAATTGACGGGGTCCGCTAGGGCCAATGCCTGCCGGGCGTTCGAAGAAAACCGATAGGGAAATCGTGGCCCCCGGCAACAGGGCAACCGAAGGAACACGGGTGGGTTTTAGTCAGTAAGAGTCTGACACGCCCTCCCGCTCCACCCAGAGCGGGAGAAGTTATTTGATAATTCCACACAAAAAAAATAAAAATAAAGGCATGTCCTTTTCGACCCAGATGACCCAATAACACTCCTCCAGGAGAAGAATAGGGCCACCAGTACAGTGCACAAACACAGACGCATCCCGTCATTCCGACCTCGCCGCCGAAGTCCTTTGCAATTGCGACCGCGTCCCCGAGTAAATGAGACTCCCCCCGACCCTTGCTCGAAAACGAGGTGCCAGCAGTTGTTGCAGCTGAGCACGTAGCTTTAAATACCCCGAATAATAATCAAGATGAAAATCTAAGTTTGATCCAGCCTGTCCCTCTTTGCTGTCCTCCCCCCAGCGACGCCCTAAGCCGAGGTTCGTACCCCACAGGAGCTGCCCTTAGCGAGCGTTTGCTTAGTTTTCGTTTAGAATAGTTTATGCCCCTGGCTGGAGGCTTTAAGTGTAGAAGCATAAGGCAGCCACAGGAAAGTCCGGTTCGGCAGCCAAGACCTTAGTGGTCAAAACTACGAGATGCCCTAGTTAAAAAAAAGAGCCTCTAAGTAGTGTGCAATGGTTCATACAAAATGTACGAAAGCGATAGGAGGACTTTTGCACCGTTTGAAATCACAAAGATTCTTACAAATCTACTACGCTATGCAGAGCATAACAAAACGCAAATGACAGCAGCTGATTTTGACAACCCTTATTGTTTTTGACATTGATAAGACGACATTGTTGTCATACTACAGTTTTGAATCATTAAACCCATTAAAAATGCCATTAATATTAATTTGTGGTACACCAGTGAGTGGCAAAACATCAAGAGCAATAGAACTGAAAGATTTCTTTGTAAATAAACATGGAAAAAAGGTGGAAATCGTATCTGAAGACGAAGCTATTGTAAAGTTAGGTTATGACAAGAACTCAACATATTTGGACTCACAGAAAGAGAAAAGGGTGAGGGGATACCTTAAATCAGAGGTTTTGAAGCTTATTGGAAAGGACAATGTCGTTATACTGGATGGAAGTAACTATATTAAAGGTAAAAAACACCACTAAAGTAGACAATCTGTTGAACTGTATTTTTATGGAAATTCTTGATTAATTAACTGGAAGTGGTAGCCTAAATGGTGTAAGACTGTCTAGAAAACATTGTCGAACATTCATAAGCCATTTACTACTACTATTCTCATTTTCAAAGAACTTTTTTCACATCATTACGTGATTTCAAGTTTTTCGACATGTCATCTACAAAACAAGCCAGATAATAAATAAACAAGCTTTATTCAGTTCAGAAAAAACACGGTACAATATAAAAAACGAGTACCAGATTACGAGCTAGATTTTTACAAATTCCCTGGACCTTGCACTAGGATTCCCTGTGTCGTGGGGTCCAGTCTCTTCCTAAGTAAGGCAAACAATTATTTATTTAGTTGAACTAGGTTACTCGCGGTGTCTGCTTTATATACAATGGGACTTAGGATTGGTGCTTCTAGGTCAGGGCTTCCCAAACTTATTTTTACTGTGACGCCCTTGGGAATTTGCAATTTTTTTGCAACACAGGGGGTGTTGCAAAAAAATTAACTAGCCAAAAAGTGCCTACCAGTTGTAGTTCTAGCGCCTAGTCACAAGTTATCAGAAAAACTCCAAATAACAGTTATAATTTTTATTAGAAAATAAGAACAAAAACATCTAAGAATAAAAATTAAAAGATATATTTATTTTACTTTGTTGGCTGGCTACTAATGAAAAGGCTGTGCTTGCTTCTCTGAGTATAGCCTCTCAAAACGGGGCTGAAGTTTAGAAATCGCCAATCCCGTCTCTTTCTCTACATTGAGAAACTGAGCTCCAAAATTTAAGCAGTTTGTCTTTGTCGTATTGGAGCTTAAGGGGACGATAACCGACTTTTCATGATTTTATACTGAAGATGACGTCTAAACGAGTAGTGTTAGTGATTTCGAAAAAATATATGTTTAATTAGAGCATTTTCCTAATATTTTAATATAGGCATATTTTTGATTATGTTTATATTACATAGTGAAATTAATTTGTAAAGTTATGTCTAACGCGGATAAAAAACTGAGAATGACGCAAAATCTATCGAGCGTATTTTTCTGAAAACTTCACCATTTTAAAGATAATTAAATTATCAATCTTTTAGTATACTTGCTTTATTAAAATACTTTTTGTTTTACGTGTAATAAATTAAAAATGCGTATAATTTGGGACAGCGCTCCTTGATGGGCGAGTCTTATTACTGGCTGGACGTACGACGCGTTGCGTGAGCTCAGTACAGAACACGCAAGCTAACCATTCAAGGTCACTGTCATATATCTGCATCTTAAAGCTGGAGTTACAGGACAATTCTATTAGGTAATTGTTCTTTTTCCTCTGTCGAAAGTTTTTTCTCTATAGATACAGAGATCTATGTGGATCATGACGCCCCAGGGCGTCGTGACGCACAGTTAGGGAAACCCTGTTCTAGGTGTTATACTAATACCAAGCACACTAACAAAAGACAGAAAGAGAAATGTTTTTTAATTGTAATATTAAACTGTTCATTAATGATCTTCATCTTACA
Organism: Agrochola lychnidis; assembly: GCA_963680765.1. Classification (NCBI taxonomy): domain Eukaryota; kingdom Metazoa; phylum Arthropoda; class Insecta; order Lepidoptera; family Noctuidae; genus Agrochola; species Agrochola lychnidis. The sequence continues at coordinate 6,754,920 of OY796874.1, read as the reverse complement.
GGCTACCGCTACGAACTATACTGTGCTTCAAAAGCATCAAAGTCAACACAATGCACTGTCTTCACTATCAGAAACCATGATGAAGCGTGGGAAGCTAATCTGAGGAGACAGGCTGATAAAGAAGGGAAAAATACAGAGACACAGAATGACTGTGTTCCTTATACTGAAGAAGTGTTTAATGCTTTGACTAGGTTAAGGTAAGAGATGAAAAAGTTTATTTTAAATAGTCTTGGGAAATGCTTTTTCTAAAGTATGGCTATAAATTAGAATAGGGATGATAACAAAAAATTTTTTTTGTCCTTCTTGCAGTTTATTTAAAAATATTGGACACATATTTTTTTCTTTTTTTACATAATCAAAAGATTACGGCAATACCTTGAGTTAAAATGTGCCATGACGTCATGAGTATGTAGATTTTATACTTGTGATGTAGCAACCCCCACTCCCCAACTTTAATGCGTTTTATCTAAGTCGTTTTTTATTAATATGATAAAGCAAAAAATAACGCTCGCAGAACGGATAGCCGATGGGGTCGAAAGGTTCTGGAGTGGCGACCACGTACCGGAAGACGTAGCGTTGGAAGGCCTCCCACAGGATGGACCGATGACCTTGTGAAGGCCGCAGGAATCCGCTGGATGCGAGAAGCACAAAATCGGTCGGAGTGGCGGTGCTTGGGGGAGGCCTATGTCCAGCAGTGGACGTCTTTTGGCTGAAATGATGATGATGAAAGCAAAAAATATGTCTAATTTTTTTTTTACTATCTGGCTGATGGACTAAATAGAACTTCTTTTTTTTTACCCAGCCATCATCCCTATTATCTCAGCAGCACTGTAACTTGTCTTACTGTTGTATGGCTCACTCACATTTACTCAATGTTCTATTAGGTTTAAGTTCAATGTGATGGAACTACGGAAGCTAATTTTCGTACTAAACTATACTCAGCACATTTTCAACAAAAAGTTTGAGACACGTGGTATCTCTTTAACTAGGTACCTCACCCAAAAACCTTGTTTCATATTCAAATAGAAGCTTAAAATTTATTTTACTTATTAAAAAATTACATTTGAATATTTGTACACCATAATATGTGTGGGAGAATTGAACAGAAGTTATAAAATTATTAAAATCATATTATGTTAAATAAATTCTTACAATGAAAAAAATCTGATTCTGACTCTGAACCCACAAATCTCACCTTACCCACTTCCACTTTCGTTTGTAAATAAAACATCATTATAAAATATTGCAGGTTTGAAGAACCAAACTCCAACAACAGATGGGACAGTCCACTGTTTACAGTGCAGCCGACAGATGAGCTCAACTTGGAAGATGTCTACAAAGTGCTGTTTGAGAAGAAACCTCCACCTCCTAATATGAGTACACAGAATGTAAGTAACTGCTACTTTTATTTTCTGATATTAAAAGTTCAAAATTACATAAGACAATCCCCAAAAACGCTCTCCCTTCACCACTTCCTAATGCCTTTGCTGGGAAGAAGTGTCTAATCAAAAACCAGTTTGGTGGTAAAAATTAAGCAGACAGTTACCTTTAAAACCTGCCTCGTTGGTCTATTGGTCGCAAATTGCTACTGCTGAGTATGAGGTCCTGGGTTCAATTCCCAGGTCGGGCAGTGTTATTGGGTTTTTCCATCTGGAATTTCTCAGTAGCAGCCCGGAGTCTGGATTCGTGCCCGGTTGATGGCAAATAGGCTCGCCCCCTATTACATGGGACTTAACATAACTGGCGAAATGTGGGTGTACTATAGATACACCTCTGCCTAACCCTTCGGGGATTACAGGCGTGATGTTATGTATGTGTGTATTACTTTTAAATTGACACAAAATAGTTTTATACACTTTTGGGCATTTCATGTCCAAGATTTAATTTTTTTCATGTGTTTGTGTAGTTTCATGGATATATTTATATAATATGGAAATTTGGCTTCTCGTTTCGAATTTTGTTGCTAACCGTAGCAATAATATTGTCATGCATAACCCTGATTCAATGCCACCATATAAAAATGAGTCACCAACAAAAAGCTAGTCAGCCGTTAACTCACCATTACCCCTTTTTTCAGGCACCGCTAACATCAACAAACTTCCTCTACGAACTAGACAAAGTCACACAGTCAATATCTAAACAGATTCTCGAAGCCAAGCAACTAAACATGGACGGCGAAGTTAAATTCCCCGAATACCCCGGATGTATACTCGAAGCGGGTTACACGCAGTTCGTAAACCCACAGAAACTATTGAAGTTGAGACGACAATTCTTAACGTATGCTAAGATGAATCATTCAAATGAAGATATAAATAAAATTGGGAGGTATTATATACAGTATTTGAATAAAACTTTAACCGATTATTTGGTTGTTTTATTTCCAATTCTATGAAAGCCCAGTATTTCTATTAAAGTGAAACTTTTATTACATCGTCTCAAACTTTTTCGTCTGTGTGTTGCATGTCGCGTGACGGTCGGCCGCAGAGTAGGGATAAAGTGAAAGGCCCTCGTCAGAGCAGCCAAGGCCAATATGGCGGCGCCTATAGAAATTTCACTTTTACCGTGGTTTCATAAAACCACACAATCCTTTTTTTTCTTAATGTCCCTCGACAAACTTCGTATTTCGTCAGTCGTCGGATTTCTATCAGTTGCCCTTTGCACTTGCTGCAGACCGGACGCTCTCAATCGAGTTGGAAGTATTATAGAGTTGTTAATACTCTTTTAACTTAATGTAATTTATTTAAAAATGATAGGAAAGCTGCTAAAGTCGCAGGTACGACATGTTTTACAGCTCTATATAGTTCACACGAAAATCAAAACAAAACAACAATAAAGTACTTAGTTCTGAATTCAAATTATTATAAACGATAAATCTAATAGTTGATGGACATGGAAATTAGCATTCGTTTGTACTCGAAAATGCGATGATTCCCGAAGGACATTATTAAAATGAAAATACTGTATATTATGCAGTGTGGTGCTGGACTTAAAGAATAGCACCACCCTATTTCCCGTGGGTGTTCTCTATGCATTTCTAATACCTTACTGCGATCGCCAACAGGTCTACCGCGAGCGTGGCGATTCATCGGCAACTATCTACCTTGGATGAGCAACCACACTACAAATAACTATTAAGTAGCCGCATGCCAAATTGGAAGGTAATGTTTTTGGTATCAAAGTTTGAGCAATTTACAGTAAAAACACGGATGAATACGGATGGGACACCCTGCATTTTAGGTATGGAGCTACAAGTAGGTAAGTAGGTATGCGGCGGGCTCGACTTGTCGAATTCAGTGGGCGTAACGAAGTCAGAAGATATGAGTTATGCGATAGAAAGAGAGGCAACTTCTAGGTGAATATAACTGAAGGTTATTAGCTCTACGCGATCTGAATTGCACTTCATTGGTGCCGATTCTCTTGTACACCGAACTAAACTAACTAAACTATCACTAAAATTCCTTAGTTTTGACTATGAGAATCTCGAAGCTATTCTGCAAAATAAATTCTCTAAATTTAAAAATAATTTTGATACATCTAAATCGAATTTGACAATCGCGACTCCACACGTGATACCTAACCACGTGAATCTTTTTAGAGCCAGAGGCGCGCAGGGGGGGCAGCATTGACGTGTTTTATATGGATTTTTCACTTTTTGTATGGAAAATAAGAAAAAATATTACCTACATGTAGAGTGTTAGGGGTTTAATAAAGGGTGTCGAAATTTTCATTATTTTTGCGATTGGACACACCGTTTTCGAGATATAAGCAAAAGAAAAAAAAATATTCAGTACAGTTTTTTCATCTGAAGTCGAGGTGTTGGTGTGAATTTTAGTTCATGACAACCAATTTTATTCCATATGTTTTTAGTCGCGATTAAAAATAGTCATATTTAGTTAGAAAATCTAAATTTTAGGTTAAAAACGTCAAATTCAGAATAGCAAAATTGCCATTTTCACTAAACTAATATCTCAGTGCCATCTTAGTGCTGTCAAACTAAAATATAGTTAATTTGTGTCACTAGTCTATTTCAGAATGGGAAAACGTCGTTTGACAGGAATAACTAAATTTTGGTGATTTTTAGTTTAGTTTAGAGGCATTTGTGACAAGAGAATCGGCACCATTGTGTCGTAGCAAGAGTCGCTTTTTGAAGTGAAAACTTCTTTAGGCGCGTTGGGCATCATCAATGTTCTATGCAAGTATTTTTACTTTAAAGGTTTCGGAAGTATTATTTTTTGTAAACGCAATTGTGCTCTTTATTTAGATAAGGTTATAGACCAATGTTAAATACAAGTATTTTTCTTCCACCAAGGCGATCTTGTTTAAGTTTTCACTTCTGTCGGCACTCCCGAAGTGCCACCACTTTTTTATTTAAATGATTTCGCGGTGTCCCATCTGTATATACTACTAATCTGTGGTAAAAAGCTGATTTGTGGTTATGCAAGTCAATATAAACTATGCCTATGAAGTGAATATCTCCAGGTAAGGATGGGGATTTTAAGAGCTAAGAATAAGTAATGAAAGAATAAATTAACCAATAAATCATTGTTTTTAATCTCTTCGCTTAACAAATTAACAACAGTGCGTTTTAAACAGTAGAACAACTTAAAACAAAATATAGCGCTTTACAGCGTCTTGAAGAGTAAACTATTTCATTGCCCACCTTACCTAAAAGCATGATAGGCAGTAAATATGCAGACATCTCATTTTGGCTGACCTATGTAATGCTGGCCCTTGGCGTATTTGTAAAAATAATCGGTAATACAAAACAAACCCTATTTTTGTCGTTATAAAGGTTTTTTTTTTTTATAAACGAAATAACGCGAATTTTTTCGTTTATAAGCATAACAACAACGAATGATATTAATTTGACACAAGCTACCAACAGATCAGAAAAAACTATAACATCATTTTGATAATATCTAAGAACAAAAATTTTACATTTATTTCAAATTGTCCTACTATTTCTTCTATACACAAGTCTCACAATAAAACTTTTTACAACATGCAACCAATAGACAATATTAATTTTAATCAGTACCTTATGTAATACTTTAGTCCAGTTGTTTGTGATCCCAGTTGTGGACAAAAACTAATATAATACGTATAATATACTTTTAGTTTGGATTTTTACTCTATTCGTGCTGTACCTAGTGCCGATAAAAATATACTTAATATTCTGAAGAATTATTGAATGTAAAGCATATTAAACAAATAAGTTTATGCGTATCTAGTCGTTAGAGTAAATCCTGCTATTAATTCGACATTGGTGTCGATTCCCTTGTTCACAAACTAAACTAAATTTAAGTTCAGTGCATCTTTTTCTTTTTATTTCATTAAGAAAAGGACAGAAGATAAATTTTAGTTTAGTCCTGTCAAATTAATCAGCGCTTGACGTAAATTGACGTAATTTTAGTAGGCAAGTTTTTAATCACGTCTAAACTTATAAGGAGAGTGACAGGCGCTGATTAATTTGACAGGACTAAACTAAAGTTTATCCTCTGTCCTTTTTTTAATGAAGTAGAAAGAAAAAGATGCACTGAATTTAAATTTAGTTTAGTTTGTGAACAAGGGAATCGGCACCATTGTATTTATTTGTTGACATATTTTAAATTAGGTAATTGACTCTTAAACTAAACATTTCATAACAATTTTAATTAGGATTTTAAATGTATTGTTTCTGCATGTGATAACTTTATTTAATATGTAATGTTATTTGTTAATGAAGGAATCAATTAATGAAATACTGTAATTCACTGTAAACTAACACCATTAATGACTTAAATAGATATTTGCAAAAAAAAAGTCACAAACTTTTAGAAACAATACAAGACTTACTTGAAGATACTCAACCTTTTCCCAACTATGTTGGGATCGGCTTCCAGTCTAACCGGATGCAGCCTATCTGACCTCCACAACCCAGTTACTGGGTAACACGATACCGCTTGGTTGCTTGAAAATAAAACTGCGCCCCTCATAAAGCTCTTTTCAGACTACGCTATACTATTGTGATAGCAAATAAGGACCTAATGATATACTATATAGCATGGCGTTCACATTACGCGATATAATCGCAAGTATTTATAATATATGGCAAGCTCTTGACTCGTTTCGCTTGCGGGACGGCCGGGGGTGAGGGAGGGAGGAAGAGGGCGGCGCACGATGTAGCACAGCATGAAATCAGCGCACGCTCAATTTTATAGCGTATAGCAGCGGTCGGCAACACGCGGGCCGCGGGCCGCATGCGGCCTGCGGACGTCTTACTTGCGGCCCGTGAATGTTTTCTAAATAAGTTATAAATAACGCGCAAACTTTTTCAATTGTAAATTATATATTAAAATAAATATGCTTCTCGTCTCACAGATGAGCATTTGAGAGCCATTCTATGAACTGCAACTACAAATTTGACAACATACAAGAAATAGCCTCCCAAATGCAACCTCAGACATCACACTGAAATTTGTATAAAATCGGTTACCTATTTAGGTACTTTGTAGTTTTCATTTCAGAATGATTTACGGTGGTTATAATTCTAGCTAAAAAGCCCAAACATATAAACATAATGTAAGTATAACGTGTACGAATTAAACTCCGTATGGTTTAACAATTTTTAATAGCATTTTATTTTTTCTATTGGATATGACCAAGTATACGTAGGTATATTGGGCTTCTATGGTTAATATCACAAGTGCGGCCTGCCTTTAGTTTATTTTGCCACCTTGTGGCCCTTGCCTGCCAAAAGGTTGCCGACCGCTGGCGTATAGTAAGCCAATAACATATCGTACAGTGAAGTGTGAACGTGTCCATAATAATGTATGGTGCGCGATATTGTTGTGCTATGAACTATATGCTATTATACAGAGTGTTTGGCAGAACGTTGAACATACGAAAATGGTGGATAGGTGGGGTCATCTGCTACTTACTCAGCCCTAATTTATTTGGCCCTGGCCCCCTGGATTTTTTTTTTAATGCAGGTTGAAATTAGGATTTAAGTATTTTTTACATCTTTCTGTTATAAGAATCTGCCAATATTAAAGATTAAAAAAATGCGTTTTACCCATTTTTTAAATAAAAATTACACTTTAAAGTTAAGAAAGTTGTGAAACTAGGAGAAAGCAAAAAAAAATTTTTTAATATCCAGGGCGCCAGGGCCAAATAAATTAGGGCTGAGTAAGTAGCAGATGACCCCACCTATCCACCATTTTCGTATGTTCAACGTTCTGCCAAACACCCTGTATTATAGCGTAGTCTGAAAAGAGCTTAACAGATTTGCAAAAATAATACAGAAATCTTATTGAAAATACACTGATATCGGCACTAAAGCACAAATTGAAGTAAAATAACTATAAAATACTCCAATAAAGTTTGAGTTCTATTTCTTTCTCCCTCTATCTTCCTCTTAACTCATATTTGACGCAAATACGCGTCACTGTCATGAGACTGATGTAAATCTCGGTTCAACAGATTTAACTGAGTTATAACATGTTAAATAGATCAAAATGAAGATCATAGTGATTTAAAACTGTGTTCATTTTATGATGACTGTCAAAAAACAACTTTTTACTTAAGGAAAATAACGACTTTTTATTTAAGTAATGCCGTAAGTCTCGAATAAACTATTTTATGTGTGATGTGTATAATCAAATACAGGGTCAAAAAAAATTATTAGGCGAAGCTTCACAAACGAGATAGATATCTCATGATGATAAAACAAAAAATAAAGAATTTCAAACTTTGAAATTGAAATTATAACATAATGAAAAGAAGAAAAAAACGAGCGAGCTTTAGACTTAAATTCCTCTTACGCTGATGTCGGCCGCGTACGCAATGTACGTGCGTACGCGCCGCTGACGTCAGCGTCGCAGTAGAACTGTAGAACACAATGTATATGAGGTCCCATTAAAATAGATGGACATATTATAAACACAGCGTTCAGTACGTGTGACCAAAGATATCCAAGCAAAAAAAAAAAAAACTGAATTAAAGTGATTTTATTTTGACCTAAAATAATTAACCAATATTAGTAACCAACATTTTTTGTGTATTTTCGTTAGCTGAATTTTTCTTGTAAGTATCTAATGCGTTTTTCTTGTTTTTATTTTTTACCATTGTCCTTATTTTGGTGGTCTGAATGATTTCAAAGTTTGTCCATCTATTTTAATGGGACCTTATACGCACGCGCGAGCGACATCAACGTAAAAGGAATTCAGACCTTATAGTAGTCGTATATAATGTGTAATATCCAGTGATCGGAATAGGCTGACTATATTTGCCTAAACTTCGGAGAACAGAGACAGAAAGTGGAGACTTCCTTACGACTATATTTTTTTTCCCGAGATTCGGGAAAAATCTTCAGTAAGTTGAAAATAAGCTTTATATATAATTTTTTGGTTGACTAAAAAAAATTGTGCATGTTGCATAAAAAAGTAAAATATATACTTATTGACAAAACGTAATGTATTCAATGATTTGATACAACTGTTAGTTGGATCGTAAATATAATTCAAATACATAAATTAAAGTTAGATTATTTATTTCGGGATTTTACGTGAAAATCCCGAAAAATTGATTATTGCCAGTTTAGTTAAAAATAGCCTTTACACATCTTAAATAAAGCTTATTTTCAACTTACTGAAGATTTTTCCCGAATCCCGGGAAAAAAAAAATAGTCGTAAGGAAGTCTCCACTTTCTGTCTCTGTTCTCCGAAGTTTAGGCAAATATAGTCAGCCTATTCCGATCACTGGTAATATCCGACATCTCACCTTGGTAATAAGCAACATTAAAGGGGCGGGGCCTTGTCTAGGTCGTTTCCGTTTTATCATTGGTCAAATCAAATAGCGCGCGGCTTCCTGTCACACACTTCCGTCCCTTTTCTCGAAATCACTCCCACAGGTTTGATTATTTCGAATTATTTAGATTTTGAAGCGAGAGGAAAGATAATTTTATTTGACCCTGTAGACGCAGTGGCAGTTCTTTGGTGCAACAGGATACATATTTTACCTGAACGTGATACTGATGCTGCCAATCATAATAAAATGAACAGAGTGTACTGACCTACATATAATTAAAAAAATGTAATACACAAGGCTACATATTATCAAGCTATACATTTCCAGTATAAGCTGAGCTCGCATCAGCTTATACTGGAAATGTATAGCTTGATAATATGTAGCCGTATGTACCTACTACGCTACACATCAAAAACATTAGTTCTATAATAAAGCATGGTTTCGAGCCGACAAAATAATAGCTCGATTAGAACCTTTTAATACATATTTTAAACAACATTTTTTTCTTGATTGACTGGCTAGACATAAAATATTGCAAATACGCATGCGTAGGTATACACGGCTATACATCAAGGCTATACATTTCCAGTATAAGCTGATCTCGCATTGTACAGGATTTCCGTACAATAAGAGGCAGCTTATACTAGAAATGTATAGCTTGATTATGTAGCCGTGTGTACTAGCTACTGAAAAGTGAATTTATACACGAATTACACTTTTAGGTAGAAAATGTAGGATACGATAAAGAAGAACTATTTGATTGTTCAAAATACAGGTTTTTTAATTGAAAGTAGTGTGATCATTTTGATTTTAGCAAATAATAAAAACTATCGAGTGGGTGTACACACGGCTACACATAAGCTATAAATATCCAGTATAAGCTGACCTCGCATTGTACGGAAATCCTATGCAATGCGAGTTCAGGATAAACTGGAAATGTATAACTTGATGTGTAGCCGTGCGTACTATAGATACACCTTTGCTTAACAGTTCCGGAAAACAAATATGATGCTTTGTTGTAGCTTTCGTTTCGAAAGTTTTCAATAACACTAATTATTTCACAGACATTTAAATTTTCCTAGCCAGTCAACGCACCAAAAACATAATAATTATACAATAAAACAATTATTATTACAGCTTTTATTTCAACTTTAGATTCCCCTTGTACGTTAGAAACTACGTTATATTTAGTTTATTATTTATTCAAGACATTATGACTATTTATCACTTATATGCGGACGTGTGTACGTAGCCGATCTGCTTTTTCTTTGTATTCATACATGTGTAAAAAAAATATGCTTAAAATGCGTTTTTATCGCGCGATAATAACGCAAGCGTTATTGCGATAAAGCTTCCCCGATTCCTTGCACACAGCTGCGTTTTTATCGTGCGATATTCCTAACGTGTTCTCCACCATATCGCGCGATAATAACGCAGGTGTGTGTAAGATCACATGTGTCCTTATACAAAATGTTCTAAGGACACTTATCGGAATATCGCATGACGGAGAATCGCAAACGTCATACTTCTATTGCGTCGTTATTGGGACCGTTCAATTATTACATAAGCACTATGGGGGCGAGGGGAGGTCTATGCTTTGCTTATTTTTGATGACATGGGGGTGAGGGGTCTATATGGTGATTACGTCAGCAGTAATCATTTACTTTTTTACACATCAATATGTGTAAAAAGTAAATAATTACTGCTGACAACCCACTCGCTTAGAACCGAGTAGGGGAATTACCGCGTGCTATTCAGTTGTCTAAATTTCTGCCTTCAATCAATAAAAAAAACAGAATACTTACATTATAAGAAAAATGAATATACCAATGTTTACGTAAGCATGGGAGGGGGGGGGGGGTAAGAGCTTTGCTTACTTTTGCTGACAAGGGGGAAGGGGGGGGGGGGTAAATAATTGTAATAAATCTGCTCACGTAATACTTGAACGACCCCATTATCGCAGCAGTGTGTAACTTCGTGGTCGTCCTAATACAAAATGTACTGAAAACAGATATCGCAATAACGCTTACGTTATTATCGCGCGATAAAAACGCCGCTGTGGGGTCTTAGACAAATACAGATAGTTCACTCCGCTTTTTAGATATGAACAAGTACGCGGTGGACTCGTCTTGTCGGGCCAATTCAGTGAGTCAGAAGATCTAAGAGTTACGCGATAGAAAGAGAGGCAACTTCTAAGTGAATATAATTGTAGGTAATTAGCGCTGTGCGACCTGAATTGCACTTTATTGTGTCGTTACAAGAATCGCTTTTTATTTAAATAATTTTGCGGAGACAACCATCTATATTAATCTGTACTTAAAGGCTTATACGAGCCCAGTAATGTGACAGTACAGCGCTGACTTGCAACTGGGCTCGTATAGACACTAGTTTCAACCCAGTCTAGTACTGACTTCGCGCCCTCAAATCAGTCCAGTTGACTAACCTACCCGTCTATTGTCGGGCCCAGTAGTTTCCCCCGCCTGACTTACTGCTGATCTCGTCTACATGAACCCACTGACTGGGTCCGAAATTCCGAGTCACTGGGTCCAGTCACTGCCATCGTGTAGACCAGGCATAAGACTGATTCACATGGTGCAATTTAATTCCCTTTTGGATGCAATAAGTTCAAGCAAAAATAACATTTATCATTAGTTGCTCCATTTTTATTGCATGCCACAGGTAAGAAATTTGAATCTTGTAATTGGGTTTTCAGAAGTCAGACAGTTGATAACTAGTTGCCCATTCCAGAATGTTGGGCTGCCTTCCGAGTTACGCTGTAATCGATTGGAGCGTGATAACACCCGTTCCGAATTAGCGTGAGCGCGATAACGATGTCCCGTGAATCATGCATCTTGCGATAACGCCGACCATGCCCTAAATTAAATCACCGTGAGCGCTGTCTAAAATGACAGTTGTGCTGTTTTGTTTTGAGCCGCATCGTATCTATACACTAACGTGGCATTTTCGAAATTGTACTTCTGGCTACAGTCGCCACCTAACTAAAGAAAAAGAAGAAATTTGTGGTGTATACACAAATAAATACTGTTATCCAACCATCTTGTGAAAGGTTATGTTATGGTTTTGACGTAAAGCGAGCACTGTGAGCGCGTTCACGAGCGTTTCGAATTGTTGACAGCTCTCAGCTGTCATAAGCATGATATCTAAATCGGAACGCAAAATATTGATGTGAGCGCTGTGAGCAATTACGGCGTAATTCGGAATGCGGACTAGATTCGCACCTCTACGGGTATCTATAGAATGGACCCATGAATTCACTATCGCATAAAGAAAAACTCGACACATTCGTATCATTACAAAGATATCAGCTGCGGCTCTTGTTTTGGCTATCATGTTCACATCAATACATACACTATCAAATTTTAAATTATAAGAAACATCGGGCACATGGTTCAAGGGGTGGACCTACCTACTCATAATACGGTCCTTTTCAAAAAGTGACGCTTTTTTATGTATTTTCTGTAAAAAGGGTATTTTTTTTTTTTATAATTAGGAGATAAACTAATAATTATGTATTGATGTGCACGCAATATTAGGCCCTAAAATTCCTTATTTCTTAGAAAAAAAAAACTATTATTTTCAGTCGCTATCGCGTTGGCGATTATTAAATAATTCTTGCGAGTCACTAAAAAACATGAAGTCATAATAATGATCATAACGGGGACTTATTTGTCTTCTTTAAAATTTGTAAAAAAAAAGTTCCATCCACGAAGACGCGCTCCTCTTCTTCCTAAACGCTTACAGTTTACAGTACACACGGCTAAATATCAAACTATACATTTCCAGTACACACGGCTACGTATCAAGCTATACATTTCCAGTACACACGGCTACATTATCAAGCTATACATTTCCAGTATAAGCTGACCTCACATTGTACGGAAATCCTATACAATGCGAGATCAGCATAAAATGGAAATGTATATTTTGATGTGTAGCCGAGTATACAAGCTGATCTTTCATTGTACGGAAATCCTATACAATGCGAGATCAGCTTATACTGGAAATGTATAGCTTGATATGTAGCCGTTTCCAAAAGTACAACATTCCGCTAGTGTCTTAGTATTGTCAATACACACTAGTTACCTATGAGTGGATAATTAGTAAATACGACAAAACTAAAACACTAGCGGTATGTTGCATTTCCAGTTTATGGTGCTCTCGCATTGTATAGGATTTCCGTACAATGCGAGGTCAGCTTACACTGGAAATGTATAGCTTGATGTGTAGCCGTGTACTGTAAGCAATTGGGAAGAGAAGTAGGGCGCGTCTTCGTGGATGGCACTATCTGTACACGATGCAAGTTTCTTGCTAAATTCAATCAAAATGACTTGCATCATCTAAAGACTTTTTAGACTGTCCAACTTTGTTGCTTCAACTTATATGGTATGCCACGGGCAATTAAATCGCACCGTGTACATCAGCCCTAGGAATCGTCCATTAATAACGTGAGGCTTGAAATTGGGGGGATAGGAGTTCGGAAAATATCACAAGGGGGGAGGTAGTGGTGTAGTACGATATCCCGTGTAGGTACTTATTTTTTCGTTGAACGCGCGAATTCTAAACCGAAAACCAGTGCGTAACTTTGACTCGTCGTTGCCAGGCACCGATTATTCCTGTATTTAAAGATAAGATACTTTGTACCAGAAAAATACACGTGATTGGGGCAGGGAGGGTAAAAAGTTGCTAAAAAACATCAACATGATCAATGAACGACCCCTTAATAGCCAGCCAGCAAAGTGGTAGTATGACAGAGAAATCAGAGTGCGCCAGACCCACGTCCAAACATCACTAGTCGTAGAGGGCATTTTGATAACTGGTATAATATATTAGGTTGACCAATAAGATGAATGCAAAAATTTAATATTCCGTCTTTTATCATAATATTCTAGTGACTCACAAGAATTAAAACAAAAATACTTTGTGATAACAGCTTATCTACTAGTGTTCGTAAACAAAAATTTACTTAAATACTAAAGTTATAATGTTTGTTGATTCATAAATGATTCAGATGCTCTGAACGATTGAGAAGCAGGTTTAAAAACTTGAAAATGACTGGACTGAAAAGATTCTTCTTTATATTCTACCTTTTTTTGACTACTCTTAAGATAAACGTCCAAAAGTCAATAAACATTTTATCTATGTGAAAATGACGTCACAACAATTCAGAAAAGTCAAAAATAAAAGTATTAATGGGGAACTTCCTTCTAAATTATAATGCAAAATGATGTGTAATTTCATTAGAATTTGACTAAAAAAACTGCAAATACAGGAAAAACAAAAGCCAGCGCGCAAACTTAACACTTGACTTTAGTGACTACTCATCATTATGAACAAGTTTTACTATGGGACCAAACATGAAATCGCAAAAAAAATCAGCTATTCCCTACATTTATGATCGCATAACTTGTCAAAATGTAGGGAACAGCTGATTTTTTTTTTTATGGCAAGATATGTTGAAACAAATTCACTTGTAACACCTTATGTACAGACGCCAGCACATCAAGCTACCCGAAACTGTCAAATTACCCAATCAACTTTGAACCTTATGCTTCAACGATAAAGTTGAAAATCTATTAAATAAATTTGATAGATTGTAGTAGCTTGAAGTGCTGGCGTCTATACCATATTCTAGCAAATAAATATTTTTGATTTGATTTTGATTTGAGTAAAGTCACGTGTTTAAGTTTGCGCACTGGTTTAAAATTTTCTCTGTATATTATTTGTAAAGGCGTGACGTCACGTCGAGTCAGTGAATTTTTTTTAAGCTATTGCATAGCTTTTATCGCGGGCTTTGAGCGCGGCGACCGAATCAAGAAATTCCGTAACGTAACGAAAATAAAACCTAACACCCCCCACTCCGCCTACCATGTAATGACGGTTCCCATGACAACGTGATGTTGTCATGGAGGTTACAAATGCTATGCAATAGCTTTACCACGACAGTCCCCGAGTGCCACACGTTTTTTTTAAAGTAAATTTTTCATTGTAACTTATAAATTATTTGTGCATATTTTAACTTTTTGTTTTTGACATCTTTACGATATCATCTTTAAGATATACTTAAAAATAAAACCGTGCAAGTTTCCTACAATCAATTCAAATACATCTGTCCATCCGTAACCAACATACTGGCTACAAAACATGAGAGCTATTTTACTGTAACTCCAAATTACTGACTCCACTACTGACCTTGTAATCTCTACTATACTGTCCTATTTCTTTACTCTGTGGTGTAGAGATCTTTCAATTATAGGCTTACAGCTGCCCTGTTGTTTTAGAACAGCGATACTAAAATATCAACTTTAAATTCAAATACTCTAAGTTGAATTTTGATTGAAAAAACTGTCAATAAACGTCATAAAATAATTTTAGTTGCAATGGATACTGAACCATACGGAATTAAGTTAAAGTTTTTAATCCCAAAGCATTAAATTTATCTCGTCTCGTAATCTCGTTGGCTTTAGTGAAACGTTCATATTCATATAAGCGAATGTGATCAAACGGTTCACACGAATCTGAACTTAAATCTTTTATAAATAAGGTTCATATTGGTCTATCTATGAAGCTTACTTTACTTAGTCCCGTACCCGAAGGATGTCAAACGGAACCCTATTACTACTATTACTGTCCATCCGTCCGTCTGTCTGTCAGCGGGCTATATCTCATGAACCGTAATAGGTAGACAGTTGAAATTTATTAATATATATTTAAATATAAAAAAATTAAAAAAAGTTAAAAATTAAAGGAGATACAAGAAACATGTTTTTTCGGCGTTTTTTGCTAAATATTGTACGGTGGTATATTACGGTGTAATATTACACGGGCATATTTTTATACAAAAATTATTTTGACACTGATGGCGTTTTAAATCGTCAATCTTTTATTCGACGAATTGTCGAGTTGTATGTCGAAAATAGTGGCAAATGATAAAAGAGTTCAGTATCATTTCTGCCTAGCCTTTTCCCAACTTGTTGGGGTCAGCTTCCAGTCTAACCAGATGCACCTGAATACCAGTATTTTACATGGAGCGACTGCCTATCTGACCTCCACAACCTAGTAAATGGGTAATACGATACCCCTTGGTAAGACTGGTTGTCAGACTTTCGGGCTTCTGACGACCCGTAGAGTTCAGTATCGCTGTTCTAAAACAATGCTCTGAAATAACGGTTTGGGGAAAGTCACCAAAACGGGAAGCATTTGGTTTTTACATACTATCTTACTATATTTAATACAGTCTTGGTTTTTATGTCAAAACTAAAATTTTAGGCCAGAATAAAGCCCTTTGTACACAGCACGGTTTCTTTACGACACAGCGCGCTTGTGACACCGCAGAACAATCGTGTGACGCAGCCAACCACCGCGGTGATTACCACCGTGTCTGTCAACAAGCTTCCACACTGCCGTCCTTTGACTAGAAAGCCGTTAAACCCTCAAATGGCCAATTTTTACTTTTAAATTGAAGGTGATAGAGTTCAAAATTCTCTATCTTTTTGTGTAAGAAACATTTTTACAATATAAATAGTTCCAGAGATATGAAAACTTTTGTAGGCCGATAAGTAACACAATTTATGATGATTCCATCACTAGAAAGCGTCTAACCCACACTTCTTCTTTAAGAGTTTCTGGACAGAAAGGATTCTTTAGGATAAACAGAAAAGATTATCAATTGATGTGTCCAACAATCATAGTTTTTAAGAAACAACGATTCCCGTGTTTTTTGTTTTTTGCCATTTTCTCGGAAATAACTTTTTGGACTTAACGGCGTTCTAGTTAAAGGACGGCAGCATTAGTGATCCGTACACACGAATCGACCATAGTTTTTCACGGCAAAAGAACATACATGTGCAACGTCGGAGCCGCACCAGCATCGGATCGCAAGATGAAAAATTTCAAAACATCTCAGAATTAAAATGTATGTATGTATACGGTTCGGCGGCGGTGCGGCTCCGGCGGGCGTCATGAACAGGAAACCTAAGACCGCGCGCACTTTGGTTGCGTTTTCGTACGAATTTCACTCCTGCGTACACGTACGAACACGCACGAACGATCCCGACCTTGCAAGTACAAAGGGAGCGCGCAGACTGGGTGCGACTTAGTCGTATGTATACGTACGTATAGTTCCGACGTCCGAAAACAATCCGAACTTGTTGGGATTTTTTCTATTTGACGGAGAAAAATATATACAGAGTGCGCACTCAATTCCTACGACCATAGTCGTACACACGGCTACATATCAAGCTACACATTTCCAGTATAAGCTGACCTCTCATTGTACGGAAATCCTACACAATGCGAGATCAGCTTATACTAGAAAAGTATTATAGCTTGATATGTAGCCGTGTCTACGTGTACGAGTGAAATTCGTTCAAAAACGCATCCAAAGTGCGCGCGGCCTTAAGATCCACATAAAGAACAAAATAAAATCAGGTTATTTCCCAAACCATTACTTCAAAATCATTCATCCTTCAATATGTTTATACCGGGTGAGGACGTCAATACGACAATAAATTACAGTACAAATATTATGTTCTTAATGTCCCTCGGCAAACCTCGTGTTTCGTCAGTCGTCGGATTTCTATCAGTTGCCCTTTGCGCTTGGTGCAGACCGGACGCTCTCAATCGACTTGGAAATATATAGAGTTGTTAATACTCTCGCACGACAGATATGAAAATTATTTTACAGCTCTATATAGTTCACACGGAAATCAAAACAAAACAACAATATTTACAGCTCTATATAGTTCACACGAAAATCAAAACAACAATAAAGTACTTAGTTCTGAATTCAAATGATTATACACGATAAATCTAATAATTGATGGACATGGAAATTAGCATTCGTTTGTATTCGGAAATGCGATGATTCCCGACGGGCATTAAGAAAATAGAAATACTGTATATACAATAGTATTTTCATTTATTATCGTATTGTCGTCCCCACATTATATAATAATAAATAACATATTAATATGTACTACATAGCTACACATTACTAACAAGTAGTATCCATGTTACTTCATAAAGTTTTTGTGCTTATTTCGATGGTGGCGCAACTGTGGCGCGACTTTTATGCAACAGTTACTTAGATAGCCGTAATATGATAAACAAAAGTTGCTCAACATTGTTGCAGCAAAGTGGTGTTGTGTTGCTGGAAACATGTTTTAATAAATTGCTCCATATCGCTTAATATGGTGTAGTGGTATATTTCTACGAACAATACCTACATGTTGGCATCACAGATTAATGTTGTCATGACGTAATTTTTTACCAAAATTGCCCAGAATTGCTCAATTAAGTTGTCCTTGCAAGTGGTCCTATCAACACATATTAGAATGTTGCCAACTACATGTTTCTAGCAATACAAAATTGGATTACAGAACTGCGTTATAGATTCGCAACTGTGGCGCAACAGTCGGCCAACAGTTGCCCACAAAAAATGGACAAAAAAAATCGTACATTCTAATCTTAAAGTTGTCTACATATAAAACGTTTTTATAATAAATAACTTATAACTTGCTACGTGGCTACATACAGTACGGTTTGCGACACACGAAGAAAACCGAGTCGTATTCGTGTTGCATCATGGAGTGCGGGTTTTGGGCGTATTTAGTTTTTACGCCCGTTTGTTCTTTCTGTAAACAAAAAATGATTCTATTTTAACTTGATGGATAAATAATACTAAATAATGTTTCTTATCGGCACGCGCAGCATGACAACAATAGAAACGGGTTTTGTCGATGGAAGAATAGACAAAATGACAGATTCTGCGCGTGTTTTTTCGAAACGTTACACAAAAACATCGCAACAAAGAGGCATGCCCATACACATTTGTGTATGCAAACAAGATATTTTGTTTTCCGAGTTGAATGGAAAACATTCCCCGCGCGGGTGAAGAGGGGAAGGGTTTGTTTCATTTTCAACTGCTGCGCGCACCGCGGACATCTGGCACTGTCATTCAACACAGGTTTTGAGGGTTTTCTTGTGAATAGTTGTGAACAAGTTGTGATAAATTGACGATGGATTGGAATAGTGATACTTTTTAAGTAATGTACATCTTCCTCGTCGGAACTACGACATCTACACGATGTAATCTAAAAATTTTTAATGCGCAGGAGACAGACTTGTGTCTGAAAACAAATGTTAATGTGTAAGATTTTTTGTGTAATGTTTTGAAAAAACACGCGCAGGAGACCCGACTTTAGATAGACGTTTATATTGTGGGCATGCAATAGATTTGACTTGGGAATGTGACACGCATTCAGCTTGTTGTGTGATGGCCATTCCGGAACATAACGTACAGATCTTAGTTTTTTTTTTTTTGCGGTTATTTTTAGCATTTCGATGGCAAACTAGATTGGGTCCGCCCAGAATTTAGCTGTGAGTTAGGCGCCATCAGGGATACTATTTCTAAATCCTGTAACGTGCAGGTTACAGAACACATAGGGCACGATATTAAGTGTTCCATCGTTAGTGGAACAATATAATTATTATTTATTTTGTACATCGAAAACATGCTGGACCGACCTCAAATAAATTAGTAAGGGCTGATAATGAAGCGATCGTGTCGAGAAATATTGCGTATGTGTAAAAAGGTTAGTAACAAAGTAACTCACCAATATATCAAATCCTATATCTCTAATAATCTCCAGCAGTATGTCGTAAGGCGGCTCGATACTGTTCTCCGTTGGCATGTCACTGTAAAATAAAATTTTGTTTCTTTTTAGGGTTCCGTAGTAAACAAGGAACCCTTATAGTTTCGTCATGTCCGTCTGTCTGTCTGTCTGTCCGCGGTCTAGCTTCGAGACCCTTAGTACTAGAAAACTGTAATTTGGCATAGGTATACATATTAATTACGCCGACAAAGTGGTAAAACAAAATTATGAAAAACATTTTTTTTAGGGTACCTCCCATACACGTAAAGTGGTGATGTTTTATTTTTTATTTTTTTATCCCATAGTGTGGGGTATCATTGAAAAGGTCTTACAAAAACATTATGAGTTTGTGAGAACCATTTTTGGATTCAGGGATCCGTTTGCAAAATATTAAGCTTTAAAGTATCTTATAAGTAGCTTATAAGTATCTTCAAGCATTGGTATGGAAACCAGATCAATAATGTTCGGTGGGCGGGTGTGCTGTCGGAGCCTTATCAATTGGAGTGCGGAGTGAGACAGGGGGGGTTGACCTCCCCTGCCCTCTTCAATTTGTATATGAATGCCCTGATTGAGGCGCTTAGCAGTCATCATGTCGGTTGTCATATTGACGGCGTCTGTGTCAATAATTTAAGTTACGCAACAGAACATGGGCTATTGTATAACGGTCTGAAAAGTCAGTTTATTGTCTTTGAGGCGGGGACCAAGTACGATCTTGATGTGCCTCCAATTCGGCTAAACGGTGTTCCTCTTGAACGAGTGGAACAATTTAAATACCTAGGTCATTTGGTCACCACTGACCTTAAAGACAATTCTGATATTGAAAGGGAACGGAGGGCTCTGTCCGTGCGTGCGAATATGTTAGCCCGCAGGTTTGCACGTTGTACTGTGGACGTAAAGGTGACGCTCTTTAGAGCATTCTGTACCACCTTCTACACGTGCAGGTTGTGGGAGAAGTATTCGCGAGCATCGTATGGAGCCCTTCGTGTCCAATTTAATAATGCATTCAGAAAACTGATGGGGCTGCCATGGCGTTGCAGTGCGTCAGGGATGTTTGCGGCGGCGCGTGTAGATTGTTTTTATACTTTAATGCGCAAGCGCGCTGCATCCATGGTGGCACGAGTCATGGCTAGCCCCAACAGGGTTCTGAAAATGATAGCTGACAGAGTGGACTGTCCATATATAATTCACTGTTGTCAGTTACATGTGTCACCGTATTGTGTTGTTTACTAACACGTAGTTTTTAAGGATATTGTTACTAACCCTCTATGAGTCTTGGCTCGAAATAAAGTTTTTAATTAATTAATAAATTAAAGTGCTAATTTTTGTTAGAGTCAAGTGTGCCAGCTCCCCCTGCCAGCTAAATGGTTGGTTTTGGATGTATAAAAAAAATCACAGCCGTAGTTTATATAACGAAATGAAAAGGAAAACTATCACAGCTAAGTAGGCTTTACTAGTTATCGAGTAATAATCGACCAACTTAACTTTGCAGTTGCAAAAATATGTTTTCCCATACATTCCGTATGGGAGAACATGTTTATCAACTACAAAGTTAAGTTTGTTTTTGGGATAAATTCATCCCAACTACGGAACCCTTCATTCTGCGTGGTCCGACACGCACTTGGCCGGTTTTTTTTTCTGTATTTGTTTGGGGTTTTTATCAAACCATCGTGCCTTTTACCATTGTAACATTATCACTTATAATTAACACAACCTATACGAAACACTTTGTAAGTCACCGATGAAAGACTGTCATTAAATGACATAACTTTTTGGCACCTTCTGAAGCTGGTTGGGATAAAATTGATTGTATTAATCCCACGTTAAGCCTATTCAAGTTTGATTCTCTCAAAAGTGACTCCCTCTCGCGCCTGTTGCGAACACAATCCATCAGCAAATGCTGCACGTCCTCAATCTGATTACATTCTCTGCAATTCAGTGAATCTGCATCTGCAAACTTCGCTGATGGATAGTGTCCAGAGCGAAGTCTTAATTCAAATTAATTGAACATAATTCCAAGTTGATCGACATCGAACCAAGGCATATGAAGAGGCTTGCCTTGTGTACCATATCTCTTTTTGCTGACGATATTTGTTGTTTCCAGGATTTATCAACACATTTATTAGCCTAGTAGACATTGGCCATAGACAAAGCGCGGACTGCCGAACGAGAAATCGTGAGTTCCATGAGTTCCCCTTATTGCGCTTTTGACTTGAACGCCATCCTAGCATATGTAATCTGCGTTCGCACATGTAAACAAACACGAGTTTTAAGAAAAACAACTGCAATGCCTACACATAAGGTTCAGTTTGCGCTACAACTTCATATTTTTTATGACTTTTTCAACAGTACTAGTGATTCTAAAATCAACTTTATTTACACTTGCATAAAGTTAATGTTTGTTTAAACGGAAATAACATCAATTTGAAATAAGGTCATAAATTGACATTACATAAACTCACACCTTTAAACCTTTTTCCTACGGGGGTAGGCAGAAACTACGGAACGCTACGATCTTTACATACCCAGGCCAGGCTTCGTTTATGTTCAGGATTTTTAAGTCATGTTTTTACTTTATAAAATTCAAATATTCACCTATAATGGTACAGCAGAGGGCCCAAGTTGATCCAGTAGCCTCCGGGCTGTAATATCATGTATATTCTTTCTATGAACTCGATCACGTTGGGCGCACAGTCGATAAAGAAGCATGTTGCCACGCAGGACCATTCATCCGCTTCTGTGTATACCTGGAATTGGAAAATGGTTGTTTTTGACTTCAAAAAAAGGAGGAGGTTCTCAATTCGTCGGGATATTTTTTTATATGTATGTTCCCCGATTACTCGAAGACGGCTGGATCGATTTGAAAAATTCTTTTTTTTTTGTTTGAAATGGTATACTTTCAAGTTAGTCCCATTGTCATTTGGTCACGATCTGATGATGGGATCTTGGAAAACTTCAAATATTATTGGCACATCTATAGCGATTTGGGTTTTATGAGCAGTTGACATTAGGCTATTGTAAATTAGATAAATTACAAAATAACCCACTAGAAAGTGAAAAAAAAAAACTTTTTTACAAAAAATTTCAACCGGTGTCTTTGGATCAGTATTTAAGTTTTTTAACACCGACTTCCGAAATTAAAGTTATTTTTCACTTTGTAGTTTGGAAGTCGGTTGTATTTTTTGTGAAAAAGTTTTTTTAATAAAGAAGCAATTTATTTTCTTTCTGTGGCCGTCGCAAAAGGAAAACATACTGACATTCAATGTTCAATAATATTAAAGTCCAATACAAAATGCAGCTGTCATGTCAATGGGTAAATCTACTGCTTCAAAGAATGACTTGAGTTGCCATTGTGTAGCTTGGGATTGGGAGTTGACGGTTTGGAATAACAGGTATCACTCTAAAGTTATAATTTAGTTAAGCCAAATGGTTTTGGAAAATAACCATTTATGCACTTAGTATTAAAACAGCACACCAAGCTTACATATACCTACTGGTGACAATTCTAACAAGAGACGGAATGATATAGTATGCACATCTAATGCAACCTCAAAACATGTTGTTGTAGAAAGATTTTTTACATTCTCAGGCCCATTTCTGTCGGCGGTGATCTCTCGCGTCCGGCCCTGATTCGGGCCATGCTACGGAGCGAGAGGAAATGGCAGGCCGTCACCTCGTTCTGCGAAGCAGTAATGCTCGCGAAGGAGGAGACGGAGCGCGTGAGGGAAAGGCAAATTTCGCGCCCTCGCGCCCCTAACCGCCGCAGCAGGAGACGCCCTGGGCGTCGGGAGTCACGAGAGGATTTCCGGCCACCGTAGGCGCGGGCTTGCGGACGGTGAGCAATGGGTAGCTCGCCGTCCGATAAGGACCAAGCCCGGGTCGACGGCGCGTTGTGTTCCACGCGCGCCTCAAAGAGATGTCAGCAGAATTGACGGGGTCCGCTAGGGCCAATGCCTGCCGGGGGTTCGAAGAAAACCGATAGGGAAATCGTGGCCCCCTGGCAACACGGCAACTGAAGGAACACGGGTGGGTTTTAGTCAGTAAGAGTCTGACACGCCCTCCCGCTCCGCCCAGAGCGGGAGAAGTCATTTGATGATTTCCCACCCAAAAAAAAAAAAAAAAAAAAAGGCCCATTTCTGTACAATAGATTAAATCGCCGAGTTAATTCAAAAACCAACTAACTGACCAAATTATAATTTTGTGCTAGGGCGTTTTAAAAGTTTGTATCAAAAAAAATTATGTACTATTTTAGAATATGTTATTATAAGGAACAGCATCTAATCATGTATGCGTTTATTTTTAGCAGTTCATAGAATAGTAACAAGGTTTCATAGAATATTGCATTTTGTACCCCAAACCCCCTTATTTAGTTGCTTTTACCTCCCTACAAAATAATGGCTTAATTTTTTTAAATTAAGCGCTACTGTCGAGTCTCTAAAACGTACTAGTTAATAATTCAATAATATACATCGAACAATAATGTATTGTTCATAATAATCCTGCTAGTTTCGAGAAAAATCCAAAAAAATAAAATTTTAGTCACTTTTACTTTCCGATATTTGTTGAAATTTTGTACTAACCTATCCGGTGTTCCTTAGCAAAGCTTCATGATGAAAACTATCTAAGGTTTAGAGATGATTAATAAATTGGAAATAATTTGATTATAAACACACCTAAGTTGAAAAACAAATTAATTCAAGAAAAACGAACACAAAGGCATGAAAAACTCAATTAAAAAGATTATTCTTCATCAGAAGATACATCAGATACAGTAGCATGCGGTACACGGTCTAGTTTAGCACTATAAGTCGCTAAATTTTCAAACCAAGCATGGTATTCTTCGGGAATTACTACTTTTTTGCACAATTTTAGCAAGTCGGTTTTTCTTGCATTTGTAATAGGCAGTGGTGCATTGTACAGCTGATTTAATTTTAGTAGGATCCTCGATGGCATTTGTAGTTGCAGCTGCTGAATTCGCTACGGCTTTTTTTGTCTGGTTTCGTAGCGATGAGCGGGAATGTCGGGACCAGCAGTAGGAGTAGCTTCTAAGTTTATTTCCAGAATTTCAAGATCGAGAACCAAGAAATTCTCAGACATGTCATAATTATACAAAATTTTCATTTGACCCTTTTCGTATTTCATTTTCTTTATCTTTAACCAGTTCACTCTGTCTCCTTCTGTGTTTTTATTTTTATTTTTCATTATGATGCCTGCCAAAGATTTTAAATCCAAGAAATCATTATATTTTAGCTCTTTCGTGTTATAAGGTTTCGTCATAGTTTTGTTTTTTTTTTTATCGTGAAGACCGAGCTCGTCAGAAAACGTTAAGCCATTCAGACATGGAGTAGATCTTCGAGTGTTTCTGAGCTGACTCTATGCTACTGTGCATTGAATCGACCTCCATATACGAGTGGCCAGATTCCAAAAATTTGTGCTCGATTATATTTAAATTGTCAATTTTTTGAACCGCCCATAATAAGAGTAAAGCCACATACTGATTTCTATTTTGGCCTCCGCATGTGTCAGAAAAAAGGCTACCTTATTGACGTCTTTCGGTATATATTGAGACAAATAAATATAAAGAATAGACCCAATTTCCACGCTTCCTTTTTTAGAGTTCCGTAGTAAACAAGGAACCCTTATAGTTTCTTCATGTCCGTCTGTCTGTCTGTCCGCGGTCTAGCTCCGAGACCCTTAGTACTAGAAAGTTGTAATTTGGCACAGATATACATATTAATTACGCCGACAAAGTGGTAAACAAAATTATGAAAAACATTTTTTTTTAGGGTACCTCTCATACACGTAAAGTGGTAATGTTTATTTTTTTATTTTTTTACCCCATGGTGAGGGGTATCATTGGAAAGGTCCTTCAAAAATATTGAGAGTTTGTAAAAACCATTTTTGGATTCAGGGATTTGTTTGCGAAATATTAAGCTTTAAAGTGCTAATTTTTGTTAGAGTCAAGTGTCCCGCCCCCCCTGCCGGCTAAATGGTTGGTTTAGGGTGTGTAAAAAAAATCACAACAGTAGCTGATATAACGAAATTAAAAGGAAAACTATCACAGCTAAGTAGGCTTTACAGGTTAACGAGTAATAATCGACCAACTTAACTTTGCAGTTGCAAAAACATGTTTTCCCATACATTCGGTATGGGAGAACATATTTTTCAACTACAAAGTTAAGTTTGTTTTTGGGATAAATTCATCCCAACTACGGAACCCTTCATTGTGCGTGGTCCGACACGCACTTGGCCGGTTTTTTTTTTGATCGTGAAAACCGAGCTCGTCAGAAAACGTTAAGCCATTCAGACATGGAGTAGATCTTCGAGTGTTTCTGAGCTGACTCTATGCTACTGTGCATTGAATCGACCTCCATATACGAGTGGCCAGATTCCAAAAGTTTGTGCTCGATTATATTTAAATTGTCAATTTTTTGAACCGCCCATAATAAGAGTAAAGCCACATACTGATTTCTATTTTGGCCTCCGCATGTGTCAGAAAAAAGGCTACCTTATTGACGTCCTTCGGTATATATTAAGACAAATAAATATAAAGAATAGACCCAATTTCCACGCTTCCTTTTTTACCATTTGCACTTTCGTAAATGGTCAAGTTGTAAACCGTCAACTTGCGGCAATAATATAAAAGACTAAATTGGTCTGTTGGAATTTGTAATATGGTTTGCAGGTCAAATGTTGCCGAGATATTTTTTTTGTCATTGCACGCTCTTTCTTTGTCTTTTTTACCCGACTACGGCAAAGCCAAAAGGAAGGGTTATGATTTTAGCAGTCTATGTATGTATGTATGTTTGTTTTTACGTGTGTTCCACCGTAGCGCCTAATCTACTAAACCGATTTTGATGAATGAGGTATCATCAATAGATTCGTTCACATAGGCTATATAATTTTTCCTTAAATTTAATTTGGTAGACTTTACACGTAAATTTCTGACCGCGAAAAAAATTAAAATGGGATGATCATAACATGTTTGGTATCAAAAGAAAGGTCTTGACGAGCACGTTACAAATATGTATATAATATTATATTTTAAAAGTAAATAAATATGTTTAAATCGTTAAAAACAAGCAAAAGTGAGACTGTGCTACGTAGTATCGCAAGATGTTACCAACGTGCAGTTAATCAAATCTTAATTAGTAACGATTTTTAATGCCACTCTTATGAAGAAAAACAAGTACAACAAAATATTTATTAATTTAGATTTCTTCGAAGTTCGATATCGATATATGGTGTTGACGTCGAAATAAATCACTCTATGATTTCGTCCAAAGCACTATGCGCTGCTATTGGAATTTAAAATAGGTTAATTACTGAACTATTGTATTACTCTTATTTACGTTTATCAAGTGTAAAAACGGAAAATTATAAAATAAAAAAATAAAGTTTAATAAAAACTGTAACCCGACTACGGGAAAATAAAAATGGTCTAAAAAGTACGAAACAAGCAAATATTTCAGACAGAAATCAAGACATAGGTACAAAAATGGTCAAGGTAAAGCCGTCGTCGCATGCCATTATAATTTTGTAGGTGTTCTTGGCACCAACATGGTATACAGGCATGCGACCACGGCTTTACGGTACACAGCCTCCGAAACTACAGTACTTTCCTTCTCCTCACACCGCTCTAAATAAAGTGCATACATTTTTCTGATGGAAAGTTTACAGTCCAAATATTTTCGCTGTATGTCTTTTCGGACATATTGGTGCCGATTCCTTTGTTCACAAACTAAACTAAATTTAAGTTCAGTGCATCTTTTTCTTTTTATTTCATTAAGAAAAGGACAGAAAACAAATTTTAGTTTAGTCCTGTCAAAATTAATTAGCGCCTGTCACTCTCCATACAAGTTTAGACGTGATTGATATTTTTACCTATTGTGGTATAGTAATATTATTCCAGGTGCATCGTCTTCACATATAATTATATAATCAATGTATACAAAATATTGTAAAACATTTTAAAAGAGTAACAGTGGAGTTTCTTGCCCATTCTTCTCCATACGAAAACTACCTTTTGGAAGGGGAGACTAGAATCAATTCTATTTTTTGTTTTTGACGTTCAAAAGTGCCTTTTTGTGCCTAATTGAAATAAATTATTTGACTTTGACTTTGATTAAAAACTTGCCGACTAAAATTACGTCAATATACGTCAAGCGCTCATTAATTTGACAGGACTAAACTAAAATTTATCTTCTGTCCTTTTCTTAATGAAATAGAAAGAAAAAGATGCACTGAACTTAAATTTAGTTTAGTTTGTGAACAAGGGAATCGGCACCAGTGGCTTGCCATTGTTGGGAACGATTCGATGTGCTGTCGAACTTCCAGTAAAATTTCCGGGGGTGTTTTGTTCGGAGGTGTTTTATGCCCCCGCGGATCAAAAGTGGCTTCATATACCCCCACGGAGTTTCGTAATCGGTTTTACTTCTCTTTTTTTTGTTGGGATCATGATCAAAATTATAAAAGTAGAACCTACTAAACCTATTTATTGACAATTACTTCTTGATTTTGTGTCAAGTATTAATAAATAAATCAGCAAGTAATAAGCTATTATCTTTTAGTAACTGCTATTATCATTGAATGTTAAGAATGCGGCGACGCATGAATTGTCCATACAAACGTAGTACATAAATCATTTGCAATTTGAGCATATTTCCACCATATTATGTTGATATTCGAATTGAGACAGTATTTATCTAGGCTCCTACGTCTTTTTATTTCCAAAAACTTACCTTTAAATGAAATGTAAGCGAATTGCATTTCGTACATTTTTACAGCGTAAATGACATGTTTTCAGATTGTTTTTTCTGTATTATAAACAACAATATTTGTAATATTGTTTCCGCAGAAGCATAGTTTATGTTATCAAGTTACAAATTATCGAAAAAAAAAAAAAATGGAAATACATTAAGTTTTCATTCATATTTTTTTTGTATTACGGAACACATCCAAATTTATCATAAATTTTCGAAAGCTAGTAGTGCTATCGTGTCAAGCAATCATTGTCAATGTGTGCGTGGTAGTATTGCTCACTGTAGGTGTATATCGCTCCGACAGGCACTCACACTAGCGCAACGTGCTTGGAATTGAATTTTGCAAACCTCTCGATTTGTCGTTGCGAGCTGTGTCGCCGGCCTCTTAACGCTATTTCCTGTTGTTTCCAAGTACTAAACCATATAATTAGATGTGATCGTTTTTCTTTACCAAAATTCCGTATATTTTGGAGGTATTTTTTATTTTGATAACTGATTAAATTTAAGTATCTTGTTTGACTTCGATACAAAACATATTTTTTCCGATTAACAAGGAATATTTGTTTCGCATATAAACGGTATGGTTAGATAGTTGGTTTCACCATTCAGTATCTCCGACATAAAGCATCGCATGGCTTAGTATGTTTTACAAGTAGAAAGAAAAAAAAAAATTGAGTTGGTGGGTATATTTAACTCAATAACCCAAAATCACCGAGTTAGTTGGTTTTTGAATTAACCCGGTTATAATATTTATAAATTAAATTGCTTTAGCTGTAAAAAAATTATTCTTGAATATATACTAACCATAGATTATGCAGAGACAGAAGATCTACTTGTTGTCTGCAAATAGAACCGCTAACATGCTATTTTACTTTTATTTACCTAATTTTAATTTAGTTTATTACACTCATAGTTAATTTATTTGGGCTTGTGGCTAAGTAATAACAGCTGCACGGGTCGATCGATCAGGTTAAGCTACGCTTGCCGCGGTTGGTCCGTGGATGGGTGACAATCTTTACATACCAAGTCCCCTCCGTGCCTCGGAAAGCACGTTAAGCCGTTGGTCCCGGCTGTCATTTGTAGATCTTTGACAGTCGTTACGGGTAGTTAGAAGCCCAAAAAGTCTGACAACCAGTCTTACCAAGGGGTATCGTGTTACCTAGTCACTAGGTTGTGGAGGTCAGATAGGCAGTCGCTCCATGTAAAATACTGGTATTCAGCTGCATCCGGTTAGACTGGAAGCCGACCCCAATGTAGTTGGGAGAAGGCTAGGCAGATGATGACACTCATAGTTAATTTATTACATTAAGGGCCGGCGCCCACTAGCGGCACGGCACGGCAAAGGATTTTTATGCCACAAATAAAAATATACCTTATATGTATGACAATAGAATTGAAATTTCAGTGATGATGCCTAAAGACGTCGCGGCATGCCTAAGGATGCCGCGGCATCGTAGCCGTTGAAATTTCAATTATATTGTCATATTATTAAGTTATATTTCTATTCGTGGCATAAAAATCCTTTGCCGTGCCGTGCCGCCAGTGGGCGCCGGCCCTAAGTATTTATGCACTTCGTAGCCTGAAACACAGGTTCAACCTAGTTCAGGCAAATAAGCAATTGTGCTCTATTTTCATTATTAAGTTACTTATTGTAAATGTGCCCCTTTTTATAAATAAACGATTTATTATTATATTATTTGCCTATGGTCCTAGGACGAACCGTGTCGAGTCTTTTAGTTTCTGGCTGATCTTTTTGTTATGGTATGACCTATTTATTATAGTTCGAACTAACAAGAGAGAAGAGTAAAAAGGCACTTACTTTGAGAAAGTCGCCGGCTGTCATAGAGAAGTTGTGATTAGGTCTGTTGCCCGACGGACACACGTCGGGGAACTTAGCTGATATTAACTGATGTTCACAGGTGATGTTGTTCACGTACTGATGTACCCACGGGTGCACTGTATATTTGTTTATCTGGGAAATAAAAAATATATTATCAGGAAAATTCTTGCATTATAAAAAACTGCAGCGCAACCACAACGTTTTCAAAACTGCTTCCACATTTCATTTCAGGCATGATGTTATAAACTGAATAAAATTGTGATTTTATTCAGTTCGTAACATCACGCCTGTAATCCCCGAAGGGTTAGGCAGAGGTGCACCTATAGTACACCCACATTTCGCCAGTTATGTTTAAGTCCCATATAATAGGGGGCGAGCCTATTGCCATCAATCGGGCACAAATCCAGACTCCGGGCTGCTACTGAGAAATTCCAGATGGAAAAACCCAATAACACTTTGCCCGACCCGGGAATCGAACCCAGGACCTCATACTCAGCAGTACCGCTTTGCGACCACTAGACCAACGAGGCAGTCAATAGTAAATTTCATTCTGAAATCAACTTAATTAACACTACAGTAAAGTTGGTATTTGTTCAAATGGAAATAACGTCAATTGGTTAAAGAATTTGAATAGACTTTTGTAGTATGTTTCTTTTTTAACCACATTTTCTTGACAAAGCAAACCAACAAAGACTTCAGTTTTTTTTTTTTTTTTAAATTAAATTAATATTTCTTGTTATTAATAATTTTATTCCAATTTTTATCCCAATCCTTACATATTATAAAACAAAGTCCCCCGCCGCGTCTGTCTGTCTGTCTGAACGCGATAAACTCAAAAACTACCGAACGGATTTTCAAACGGTTTTCACCAATGGACGGAGTGATTCATGCGGAAGGTTTTAGTGTATAATTCATTAAGATTTTGCGTAAATTGGCTGAAATATGACGATTATTGTTGAAGAAGTCGGAAAAAATCATGCTGACTGGGAGCTTTACTGGCGTGCGCTGCGTTAACTGGAAAAGATACATCAAATTTATGTTTTACGGTATTGTTCATCTTAAAAAGGTCAACAAAAAAGTCCGCGATGGCATATGTCTATATTCTAAGGATGACCCACAATAACCATTTTTATCTTTCTTATAGGCTAGATTGTAATTAATTATTAAGAACTAAGTTCTTTTTAATAAAGGATAAAAAAAAAAAATTAACTTTCAGAATTTGATAAAAATTTAATTGTTATTTCCGAAGCTTTTTTGACCGGTATAGTATTAATCCTTATTCAAAAAAAAAAATTTTAAATTGGGCATTTAATTTAGATTGAAATATGCCTTTTAATCATATAATTTAAGGCTCCGTGCCGCCGCACCGCACGAAATCACTGATTTTGATCAATTTTGTTTATTCGTTGTGAGAAAGGGGACGAGAATTTAAACAAAATTATTTGTGATTTGAAAAGTCCAATTCTTCGTCTTGTACATAGGGGAAAGGGATTTTTGAAATAAATTAAGGATTCGTGGGAAATCACTAAAATTCGCAACAAGTTTTCCAAAAAATGACGCGAGACTGACGTTTGATCGTTTCGTTAGAAGAAACTGCTTTTGATGTTGAAAATTAAAAAATATCATCAACATCATTATATGGTCTACTTGTACATAGGGGAACCACTTTTTTCAACTTTCATACAAAATATAGCAGAAAAAAAATGTTGAAATAATGTAACTTTCTCAAAACTTCAAGCCAAATAAATATTTTTTTCTAATACTTAGAAACACTTTTAAGAAATTTTAAAAATTATATATTAATTTTAAGTTAATTGTTTAATAGAATCTAAATTTTATTTTATAAATAAACAATTACTTCATTACGTAAATAAATGGCAAAGTGAACTATATAAACGATCGCGGAAAATCTATTCCGTCAGTAGCGAACGGGCCTTCCCAGCGTGAGGACGTATCACTTTGCGTCGCAGCACGCACACACGCACGTACGTGTCCGATGTTAACATATTCCAGAAATTGTACGTCGACGACCACATTTTGATCCGCATTTTATTTTAAAGTACTTTGCTTGTTTTTGAAGAACATTAAAATTTTGCATGCCTGGCAATAAATAAAATACCGGTGTACGTGTGTTCGTAATTCGTCTTATCCTAAACGGCTTGACTGATTTCGATGTTTTTTTTTTTAATTCTTTTTGTGTAACTTGGATGGTTCATAACTATAGTTGGACTCGCGTGGCGCTGTTGTCGCAGGACAACATCTGCCTGCTGGGTTCACTAGTTATATTTTGACTTTAGATTTCATAGTTTTGAGTGATTTTTGATAGGGGAAAAAGTTATGGGTTCGTGTCACCGATATGCCCGCGCCTATATGCTGTTGTAGCAATAAGTGAAGTATTTTTGGAACGAAGTTTCTATAACGCTACTGAAGACTACTTTAAGTCAAAATAAAGATCCAAGATGGCGGCTGCGAACATTTAAAAATATTTCGTCATGGGTATCGTTTTCATAGTTTTCGAGGATGCTAAAGCTGATAGTGAGGTCAAAATATAAATCCAAGATGGCGGCTGTGACAATATTCAGATTTTTCGTCATGGGTGTCTTTTTCATAGTTTTTGAGGATTCTAAAGCAGATTTTGATGTCAAAACGTAAATATAAGATGGCGGCTGCGAAAATTTTCACATTTCTTCATAACATCACGCCATCAATTTCAAAGTGTTGGGCCCTTTGAAATTGATGGCGTGATGTTATGAAGAAATCTCATTTCCGCAACTTTTTCGCGCAAGTGGGTTCGCGCAAGTGTCTTTCGCGAAAATGTATTTCGCGCAAGTGTCTCAGATCCCTTTATGGATACTGGTGCCAATTCTCTTGTCACAAATGAATGCCTCAAAACTAGACTAAAAATCACCAAAGTTTCGTTCATTCCTGTCAAACGATGATTTCCCATCGTGAAATAATTATAGAATATATTTTATTTTGACAGCACTAAGATGGCAATATGGTGCCGATTCTCTTGTATACCGAACTAAACTTACTAAACTATCACTAAAATTCCTTACTTTTGGCTATGAAAATCTTGAAGCTATTCTGCAACAAAAATTTTCTAAATTTAAATATATTTTGACACACTAAAATTATATTTGACAATCGCGAGTCCACGTGGTACTTGTTTGCCCTACCCCGTGAATTTTTTTTAGAGCTGGAGGCGCACAGGGGGCAGCCTTGACGTTTTATATAGAATTTTTACTTTTTGTAAGGAAAATAAGAAAAAATATTACCTACATGTAGAGTGTCAGGGGTTTAAGGGTTTTATAAAGGGGATCGAAATTCTCATTATTTTTGCGATTGGACGCACCATTTTCGAGATATATGCAAAAGAAAAAAAAAAGATACAGTACTGTTTTTTGCACCTGAAGCGAGGTGTTGGTGTGAATTTTAGTTCAAGATAACTAATTTTATTCCGCACCTTTTTAATCGCGATTAAAAATAGTCAGATTTAGCTAGACATGGTGCCGATTCTCTTGTCACAAATGCCTCTAAACTAGACTAAAAATCACCAAAATTTTGTTTTATTCCTGTCAAACGACGATTTCCCATTCTGAAATAGACTAAAGTGACACAACTTAACTAGATTTTAGTTTGACAGCACTAAGATGGAACTGAGATTTTCATTTAGTGAAAATAGCAATTTTACTATTCTGAATTTGACGTTTTTCACTTAAAATTTAGATTTTCTAACCGAATCTGACTATTTTTCGCGATTAAAAACGTGTGGAATAAAATTGATTGTCATGAACTTTAAATTCACACCAACACCTCGATTTCACATGCAAAAACAGTACTGAATCTTTTTTTTTCTTTTGTTTATATCTCGAAAACGGTGTGTCCAATCGCAAAAATAATGAAAAATTCGACTCCCTTTATAAAACCCTTAAACCCCTTATACTCTACATGTAGGTAATATTTTTTCTTATTTTCCATACAAAAAGTGAAAAGTTCCATATAAAACACGTCGAGCGTGCGCGCCTCCGGCTCTAAAAAGATTCACATGGTTAGATATCACGTGTGGAATCGCGATTGTCAAATTTGATTCAGATGTGTCAAAAATTTTCTTAAACTTAGAGAATTTATTTTGCATAATTGTGCCGATTCCCTTGTTCACAAACTAAACTAAATTTAAGTGCATCTTTTTCTTTCTATTTCATTAAGAAAAGGACAGAAGATAAATTTTAGTTTAGTCCTGTCAAATTAATCAGCGCTTGACGTTAATTGACGTAATTTTAGTCGGCAAGTTTTTAATCACGTCTAAACTTGTATGGAGAGTGATAGGCGGTGATTAATTTGACAGGACTAAACTAAAATTTATCTTCTATCCTTTTCTTAATGAAATTGTAAGAAAAAGATGCACTGAACTTAAATTTAGTTTAGTTTGTGATCAAGGGCACCAATAGCTTTGAGATTCTCATAGTCAAAAGTAAGAAATTTTAGTGATAGTTTAGTTAGTTTAGTTCGGTGTATAAGAGAATCGGCACCAATCAAAATTTTAGGTGAAAAAAGTCAAATTCAGAATAGCGAATTTTTCATTTTCACTAAATTAATAACTCATTCAGTTGCAAAAACTGTACTTTATCTTTTTTCTGTTCTTTTGCTTATATCTCGAAAATTGTGTCTTATCGCAAAAATAATGAAAATTTCGACCCCCTTTATGGAACCCATAAACCTATAAAACTCAACATGTAGGTAATAATTTTTCATGTTTTCCATAAAAAAAGTAAAAAATTCCATATAAAACAGAATTGTTATAAATATACTAAACGAATATACACAAACATTCCAGACTTATTTCATAAGCGTACCTACGTAACTTAACAAAATACCGTCTATAGGATCAAAACTGTTTAAGCGATCACTACGCTCGATGTTTAGGCGTGTGTGCGTGAACGGTGCACACAAACATAGCATCGCAAGAATTTACCTAAACTCTGTCGAGTGAATTCACAGCCAGGAGCCTTAAATGAATAGTTTAAAAGATATCACAGTTTCAATATTACGCGGAGCAACGCGGGCGCAGCGGTAGGAGTCAATGACCTTTTCCTCTGTTATTAGGTATGAAATCTCGGTAATACGTTCCCGTGGGATATTTTCCGACATCCACGCGGGCGAAGCCGCGGGCAAAAGCTAGTTATATATAATTTTGTCTAATTTGATCTAAGTTTGCCTAATCTTGACTAATTTCAACAAATTTTGTCTACTTTAACGTAATTTAATCTAATTTTAATATTGTATGTGTAATTATAATTACTAATTGTGTGGTGCAAACTGTTAGTATAGTTGGTTTATTCATAAAATAAAAATAAACTTGTTTGCCTATAACCTACCTCGGTACATCTGTTGAGTATGAAGTTGCTGGCAAACAGCATGAACAGCGAGAACTCGTTGCCTTGACAAGTGTAGCCGCGCGCGGCCACTTCCCACGCGAGGCGGCCCAGTCCCGCGCCCGGGACTAGCACGCGGACTTGGGAGCGATCGCTGGAAAGAGAAAAAAACAGATTATATATTGGGTCAAATTAATTACCTAGCTTATAGCTAAACTTCATGCGCGAGTGGAAAAAAACGACTTTTTTGTTAAAAAATCTGCCTACACCACAATTTTGGACGTATCGCTGCCATTATTTTATACACTCCTGAGTTAACACACTTTGGTGTGTCACTGCCACTTTTCCTTAAAAGTCAATATCATAACCACAAAAAATCGGGAAAGGAAGCAAAAACAATTTAAAAAAATATATTTTAACAAAAGTCAATTTCCAAGGGTTTTTCAGGTCATGAATTTATTGTCTGTTTATGTAAAAATTCAAAATGGCGGATACAAAATGGCGGACCAAAAAACAACTTTTGCTTTTTTTTTGAGGTTTTGGTAAAGGATAAGTGGCAATGACACACCAAAGTGTGTTATCTCAGGAGTGTATAAAAAAAATGGCAGGGATACGTCAAAAATTATGGTGAAGGCAGATTTTTGAACAAAAAATCATTTTTTTCCACTGTACGGACCGCTCCATTGGTCAACGCTGCCCCCCGCCTCGCCGCGGAATAGCGATCCCGGTCAAACTACAGTCCAACACTATTTTACCAGACTCATACAAAGTATTTTGTTAAAAATCTAGCTTAACATACCTGTAATCATCCAGTGAGAACCGTTCCTCCATCTCATCCAGTATGGGCTTGTAACACTGTTCCCGCTCCGCTGTACCCATTACACTCCAATCGCGGACTATGTTTTTTAAAACTGACTGTACCTGGAAAATGATATTAAATCATTATTTAAAATGTTATACTGGAGTGATCGATCGATCAGGTTAAGCTACGCTTGCCGCGGTACACCATCTTGACATACCGAGACCCCTCCGTGCCTCGGAAAGCACGCTAAGTCGTTGGTCCCAGCTGTCATTCTTGGATCTTTGACAGTCGTTCCGGGTCGTCAGAAGCCCGAAAGTCTGACAACCAGTCTTACAAAGGGGTATCGTATTACCCAGGAACTGGGTGGTGGAGGTCAAATAGGCAGTCGATTCATGTAAAATACTGGTATTCAGCTGCATCCGGTTAGACTGGAAGCCGACCCCAACATAGTTGGGTAAAGGCTAGGCAGATGATGACTGGCAGTGCAGAATAGGAGTCTATAAAACAGTACTGTCAAAGAATTTCATATTAATACACTGTAAGGACTATTTTTGCTTGCAGCGCCCGGCCGCTATAGACTCGGGGCGGTAACAGATGGTGGTCATCGTGTGCACGGGATTTTGTTTTCAAACTGGTTGGATATGAGTTTCTTTCATGGTAAATAATACATACTTTTTCAACATCATGCTGCATTTTATGTTGCTTCTGCGACGCAATTTCACAATTATTATAATTACACCCAAAACTCTCAGTTCCATTTGTCCCAGAAGTGTCAGTAACCGTATGGTCAACGTTTTCAAACATAGTGTCAACGTCTTTTATAATTAGGTGCACCACACTATTGTTTATGTCGAGACATTTCTTGAATTTCGCGAGGTAAGTCTTGTATTTTTCTAGACGACGTTGGTGATTTTGAGGTAACATCGATATTATTTTCTCTGATTTGTGGATTCTGTCTAAACTGCATAGCCTGGAACAAAAATATAATAAACATACATACATAAACTCACGCCTTCTTCCTATGGGGGTAGGCAGAAACTACAGAACGCCACCTACTACGATCCTTACATACTCCTTTTGCCTCGTTTACGTTCATACATCTGGTCATACACGCACGCCGGTTG
Source organism: Agrochola lychnidis (assembly GCA_963680765.1). NCBI lineage: Eukaryota > Metazoa > Arthropoda > Insecta > Lepidoptera > Noctuidae > Agrochola > Agrochola lychnidis. Next base: position 6,717,560 of record OY796874.1, on the reverse strand, counting down.
CGAGTACTACGCACCTGGCCTTTCTGAAGAACATCACTAATAAAGTCAGTACGTCCACCTAGGGCGTCCCCGCCCGGCCTTTCCCTTTACATCAGCCTTGTAAATACATTTTGTTAGTCGCCTTTCATTCATCCTCTCAACATGCCCAAACCATCTCAGCATATACCCTTTTCAATTTTTGTCACTACATCTTCTTTTAAATCACACCGCTGTCTTACCACATCATTCCTCAGCCTATCATTTATAGTCAGACCACACATGCTTCGCAAGGAACGCATTTCCACAGCATTTATTCTACTTTCATGTTGTTTTTGCTACACTCAACATTCACTTCCATACATAAGCGTGGGCACCAGCACACAATTGTGAAAAAAAAAAAAATGATAAATATAGAATAACAGCGAAACTTCGCATTCTTGGTGAACCCGAATCCGTATGAATAATGTATTGATGGCTGATTCGAATAGAAATTGATATAAAAATCGGCCAACTGCACTATAACTATGGTTGGATTTCCTAAGATTAGTAACCAACTACGGTTTTGCACGTGCTATTCGAGAATATAATATTTTAGTGAAACATTTTAAAAATTTGATTAAGGGGCCGTGCACGAAATCGACTGATTCTGATCAATTTTATTCATTAGTTGTGAGAAAGAGAAACAGAATTTTAACAAAATTATTTCTGATTTGGAAAGTCGAATTCTTTGTCTTGTACATTGAAGTGAAAACTTCTTTAGGCGCGTTGGGCATTTTTGAGATGGGAAAAAACAATTGAACTCGTGACACCGTTACCGACACCTCATTTTTGTAAACGCGATTGTGCTCTTTATTTATATTACGTTACGGATCAATGTTCAATGCAAGTATTTTTAGTTTAAAGGTTTTGTAAACGCAATTGTGCTCTTTATTAATATTAAGTTACGGGTCAATGTTCTATGCAATATGAAAGTATTTTTCTTTCACCAAGGCGAACTGTTTTTTTCCATACTCCTCTATTAGTCATCTCATTAGTAACCCTCTTTCTATCCATATCATCTTCCACACAGTCCATGCATCGTTTCTTTGATCTTCCCCTACTCTTATAGCCATTTATGCTCAAAATTTTCCTCACTGTATTTTCCTCATTCCTCCGCATCACATGTCCTCGCTGTCTACTAGTGTTGGTAAACATTATAATAAAAAACCGGCCAAGTGCTTGACGGACCACGCAAGGTGAAGAGTTACGTAGTTGGGATGAATATTTACGCATGCACAGTATTTATTTTATCAACTGCAAAAATAAGTTTGCATTTCATAATATTCTCGAAAAAACTATGAAAAACCAAGTTATTACTGCGGTGGTAACCGAAAATGTACCATAAATATCACAAAACCTATTGACTTAAATTAAAACGTCGCTTACAAACATCGTAATCTTTTTTATATGAGATCCAACAATACCCCAAACGCTTTTGAGCATTGTTTTTTTTTATCCCTCGGTTACATATATGGGCAGAGCCACCCCTTTTTTTAAATTTGTTTTGGGTGGGTAATTATCACACAACTTCTCCCGCTCTGGGTGGAGCGGGAGGGCGTGTCAGACTTTTACTGACTAAAACCCACCCGTGTTCCTTCAGTTGCCTATATGTTGCCAGGGGCCACGGTAACCCTTTCGGACAAACCCGCAACCCTGGCAGGCATCGGCCCTAGCGGACCCCTTCAGTTGTGCTGACATCTCATTGAGGCGCGCGTGGAACACAACGCGCCGTCGACCCGGGCCTGGTCCTTATCGGACGGCGAGCTACCCATTGCTCACCGTCCGCAAACCCGCGCCTACGGTGGCCGGGAATCGGCCTGCGATTCCCGACGCCTAGGGCGTCTCCTGCGGCGGTTAGGGGCATGAGGGCGCGAAATTTGCCTCTCCCACACGCGTTTCACCTCCTCCTTCGAGAGAGCCACCCCTAATATTTGTATTCGTAATTTCACTACACCATTGTTTAGCAGTGCATAGAACACACCTTTTTTTCCAAATGTCATCGACATACGAGTAGTGCAAATAGTCCCAGAGTAAAATGGCTGTTACATCCGGACGGACAGACAGACATGCCAAAATTATGAGGATTCCGTTTTTGCCATTTGTGAACCCTAAAAACACCCTTGACGTAATATTAGACCAATATTCTAACTAATATTATAAATGCGAAAGTGAGTTTGTTAAGCTTTCACGCTAAAACGGCTGAACGGATTTATATGAAATTTGAGTCATAGGTAGACCATGACCTGGGTTAGGACATAGGATACTTTTTATCCCGATATTCTCACAGGATCGAGACTTATGCGGGTGAAACCGCGGGGCGCAGCTAGTAATAACTAGGTACGTACTAGTTACTACAACAAAGTGTCTCTACGGGGCTCCTTGAACGACGCAACAATGACGTGCAATACATAATTAAATCTCGCCTTAATGTACGTGTAAACGAATACAAGGAAAAAATATGATTCAGTAATCTTATTGTACTTACGTTATTGGATCAGTATTTCTATTCTACACTGTGTTGCTTGGTTTAAATAGGGCTCATATGCATGATAAAAGACGATAGGGAACTTCCTGTGGATGGGTAGGGGTGGCGACAAGCTCACTCCAAAAATAAAATCAGTTGTATGTAGGCTTACCAATCTCCGGATTTGTCAAGACAAGTCCTCATTTTTTCCTCCAGTCCCGGATTTTTTGAAATAATGTTCTTTTTTAACCGACTTCAAAAAAGGAGGTTACTCAATTCGACCGTATATTATTTTTTATGTGTGTTCGCGGATAATTTCGTCGTTTATGCACCGATTTAGATGATTATTTTTTTGTTGGAAAGGAGATATCCCAAGGGTGGTACCATGATAAGGAAACCAGGATCTGATGATGACATCCTAGAGAAATCAAGAGAACTCTTAAAATATTATAGGCAAACCTATAGCGATTTGGGTATTTTTTATAGTAACTCGTAAAGTTGCTCTTGAAAAGCACCATTTAGTTAAGTGGAACTGATAATGAAGACCACAAATAGCCACCGGAACTACTCAATAATAAGTATTTCACGGGTTGCGATTCGATTATTTTAATATGGTTGGCAAGAAATGTATGCTCATCACAATGCATACGGAGAAGTGGAGCTGATGGAGAAGTACCAGGAGAACTCCTCAACGATTAACGTCCCTGCATCAGGATAAGAAATATTTTGTAAAAGGTGATGAGCAGTTAACATTAAGCTATTGTAACTTAGATAAATTACAAACTGACCCACTAAAAATCGAGAAATAAAAACTTTTTTACAAAAAAACGCAACAGACTTCTAAAAAAACACTACAAAGTGAAAAATAACTTATATTTCGGAAGACGGTGTCTTTGGTTTTATATATTCGTTATTAGCCACCGACTTCCGAAATATAAGTTGTTTTTCACTTTGTAGTGTTTTTTTAGAAGTCGGCTGTTTTTTTGTAAAAAGTTTACTGTATTTAAGTTAAATTTTGTTTTTTACATGCACGTGTTTCTGGAATTTCTCAGTAGCAGCACGGAATCTGGACTTGTGCCCGGTTGATGGCAATAGGCTCGCCCCCTATTACATGGAACTTAAACATAACTGGCGAAATGTGGGTGTACCTACTGCAGGTACACCTCTGCCGTGTCCTCGTGGAAGCGATCGCCGGCGGTGATCTCTCGCGTCCGGCCCTGATTCGGGCCATGCTACGGAGCGAGAGGAAATGGGAGGCCGTCACCTCCTTCTGCGAAGCAGTAATGCTCGCGAAGGAGGAGACGGAGCGCGTGAGGGAGAGGCAAATTTCGCGCCCTCGCGCCCCTAACCGCCGCAGGAGGAGACGCCCTGGCCGTCGGGAATCACAGGCAGATTTCCGGCCACCGTAGGCGCGGGCTTGTGGACGGTGAGCACTGGGTAGCTCGCCGTCCGATAAGGACCAAGCCCGGGTCGACGGCGCTTTGTGTTCCACGCGCGCCTCAAAGAGATGTCAGCAGAATTGACGGGGTCCGCTAGGGCCAATGCCTGCCGGGGGTTCGAAGAAAACCGATAGGGACATCGTGGCCCCCCCTGGCAACACGGCAACTGAAGGAACACGGGTGGGTTTTAGTTAGTAAGAGTCTGACACGTTCCCTCCCGCTCCGCCCAGAGCGGGAGAAGTTAAAAAAAAGTTAAAAAGAAGTTAAAAAAAAAGGTACACCTCTGCCCTACCCTTCGGGGAAACAAGGCGTGATGTTATGTGTTTCTGAGACAATAAAACCTTTTTTCTCTATACACCAATCTATATAATTTCCTCAATATCTATTCCCCAGGATTCCGAGATGACGAATCCTCGACGCCTGCCAATAGGTACACGTCATAAGGTAAAAGCATGTAACAAATATAACTTTTACTCCATTACTATGTAAATGATAAATATAGGTAAGTTGCATCATCTATTGTACAAATATTTATTAGTTGTTTAATTTAGATAATGTATTGGTAAATAATGGCAATACAAGTAATCTAATATCTTTTACAAACATAATAGAGAAATATGGAGAAAAAGATATATTACGCCGACCCCAAATAAATTAAGATTGGGAACATCACGCCTGTTTTACCCGACGGGTTATGCAGAGGTGTACCTACATAGTACACCTACAATTTGTCAGTTATGTTTCAGTCCCATGTAACAGGGGGCTAGTCCCATGTAATAGCTGTAATAGGGCTATTGCCATGTAATAGCTGTAATAGGGCTATTGCCATGTAATAGCTATAATAGGACTTTTGCCATGTAATAGCTGTAATAGGGCTATTGCCATGTAATAGCAGTAATAGGACTATTGCCATGTAATAGCTGTAATAGGGTTATTGTCGTGTTATGGCGGCAATAGGGCTATTGTCATGTAATAGCTATAATAGGGCTATTGCCAGCAACCGAGTATAAAACTCTTCGCGCTGCCACTGAGAAACTCCTGATGGAAAAACCAAATAACACTTTGCCTGACCTGGGAAACCCAGGATCGACAGGACCTCATGCTCAGCAGTAGCGATTTGGCAGTAGTATAGCCGCATTTAGTTCTATTTTCAAAAATAAAAAGTTCTTTTTTTTTTTGTGAACCAGTAATAAGTCGAGACCAAAATCATGATTATTCTACATAAGAATAAAGACTTTTTCGTTTTTCAAGACTCATTGGAACAGACAAAAATTAAAAAGAAATTACTTTTTAACCTAGAGCAAGAAATGCTATTTTTTCCCTGCTCTGGTACTCTACAATGACGGCCTTTTTGAGCAAGAGGAGTAAAAAAAAAATTGTAGTTCGTCAGAAAATACTGTTAAACATTCATGATAACCAAATGTGATTAGCACCCATTTTAGTACATATTTGTAAATTGAATGTTTCTAATACTGTTTCCTGTTAATATTATTAAGCAATAGGTATGAAGTTCTTGGAAACAGTTTCAGACACCATAATCAGCTTATAATGTTCCCAGTGCTGGGACACAGGCCTCCTCTCTGTGAGAGAGAGTCGGCTGTTACCCACCACGCGGGCCCAGTGCAGATTGGTGAATGTCACATTCTTGATTTTTTTATTCTCAGACATGCTCGTTTCCTAACACAATGTATTCCTTCACCGTTTTGAGAGTGAAATAAATTAGAATTTCAAATATTAATTTATAAAATGTTGATAACTTGGCTGGATAATTTACAACATTAATTTGAGGGTAAATTTGGATTTAAAAAACCCGAATAAAAGTACCCCCTAAAATATAATTATAATATTATCAGCCCCGTTATGCCTATAGACATACAATCTTGATGATCGAGCCTGCCATGAACGGAGCAGAAGGAAAATAGCCACAATCACACAATTATAGTATCCTCATTGCTTAATAGATAACTGGCATACACATTTTCATGATGCAGTCACAACGTAAAAACAATTTATAAAATGTTTATTTTTTATTTTAAGTACTGATAATTCTACAAAAAAAAAATGATACCTAACAACTAATCTCTGTGTTAATGTGAATAGATGTAAGCAAACCAATACAAGTATTTCAATCTATTTTAGGCTACACTATAGTAATCATATTTCTAAATGCATTGAAAATGTAATTTGTGTAGTAGGTACCATTTACACACAAAAATGTATTCCAAAAGTGATACCGCGAAAATCCCGCCCTTATAACCCAGCACCATAGAGGCTACACTACGGCAAAGAGGATATAAACAAAGGAGTTTTGGTTTCTATCTAAATAGGTTAATTAGATCGTACGATTTGCTCAAACAAAGAACTTGTTGCTACCCAGAATTTGAAGTTAGTTTCTCGCCTCAAACTATTTATAGATCCACCTCAAACGATTTCCAAGGGCTAAAAAGGCGTATTATACGCGTATAAATTGAATAATTACTTACTTATAATATTTGAAAGCGGTGACAACGGCGCGAAAGTGCTCTCGCTCTTTTGCCTCATCAATTTCGTCCGCTGCTGATGTAGAAGACATTTCTGGAAGTTTATTTTGCACACACAAAGTCTTAAATTAATAGACAGTATAAAATGGAAGCACAAATTCGTTAGGAATCTGAAGAATTCGTATATTTTTTGTAAATTTAGCGAGCGGCCAAGCCTTTCGAATGACGGAAGATCGACAGATGCGCGACAGATGTTAGTGACGTTCCAGATGCGAGACGACTAGTTACGACTTGCATTGCATCTGCATGCAAGAAAAGTTGAATCAGATTCTGATAGGCTTGATTGCTCAATCGATTCTATTCAAATTATTTTGGTTAATCTAACCACGAATAAAAAACTGCTTCATTAGTAATAGGAAGAAGAAGCATTTTACTCAAGTTGATGCGTTAATATTGCATTCTTGGTAAAACCAATCATATAAGTAAGTAAGTACTAGAGAATGCGCAAATAATGTATTTGAACAATACAGAGCTAGAAACATAATGAAGATAAAACTACTCGACTTTTGACCTAATAATCAAAAGTATTTGTTTATTTTTTTGCTTCACTGACGAAACGAAACGCAGCATATTTTCGATGTGAGACAAAGACAAGACAACGAGGAAACGAAACGTCCCGCAATATGTCGGGCAAAATGTGTTTGTCAACATTCTATTGATTTTTCTTGTTATATTAAAAAAAATCTAGTTAAGCAATCAACACAACATAAAAATCAATCGCAATTCGTTATTAATTTAATTAACCACTTCCATATTACTAACAAACTGCAAATAGATGTAAAAACATGTAAACATTGATACTTTCACAAAAGCTCGTTTACTGCGACATAAAAATAATCATTATTTTATCATTCTTGCTCTATTTTTTATATTAAATACATAGAACAGTGTGTGAAATGGTGATAAACAGTTAAATAATAAAAAATCTGGTGTAATTCGTGTTAGATTACTGCATCGGACCTGATAGTGAAGGCAGAAAAATCGATATTTCTGCAGTGTCTCCGTTGCTAGGCTGTGAGTTACCGTATGCAGTGCAACATAAACCCATATGGATAAAGCTTTCTTGAATATGACGTGAGTAACAAAGTTTTTGTTACAAAATTCCGTTAAAAAGATGATGGAAGGAATAATAACCAACAGAGTGACACCACTACTGAAATGCATAGTGTTGTTCCTGTTTATTTTTACCGCAAAGGTACTTACTTCTCGGCCTCAAGAATCTCAGGACCTAAGGAATGGTATTCAACACCTAAAGCCCTCACACTATGTAAGAACTTTCACTAAATACCACCATAGAAGGACAATACAATGGAATAATCAGCAGGATTTAAATAATGAATGGCCAGTTATTAATGACCACCCAAGAGTTATAGGTAAAAGAAATGCTGATCCTGTTCCAAACTATGTAGAAGTTAGAGGTGTTTCTAAAGTGTATCAACATGCTAAATTACTGAAAAAACGAAGCATACCAGATTATATTCTCAAAAGAGTTGCTAAAGATACTCTGAAGGATAAATACTGGCCAGTAGAGCACACAAAAATTTCAAAAAGAAGTCTTGAGAATCCAAATTCAAATGAGTTTGTAGGCACCTCTCACGAGATGCCGAGACAGTTCACCTCTGACACTGTAAGAGATAACATTGTTAGCCCTTTTGAGAAAAAAGCTATTAGTTCTGGTAAAGAGAATAAAGGGAAAAATGGTTTGTCCAATGATATAAAGATGTATAAAGTAAAGGCAGCTATAATGCCGACTGAGAAAACTACAACAATGGGACCTACAATATCATGTTTGTATAAAATTCATGACAGTGTGGCAATGAGTGTTACACCCTCATATGCAGATGAAAGGAACGCTCAACTGATGGTGGAAAATGATAGTTTTGGTAGGTACAACTTGTTAGTCAATTCTAAATTATACTCCGTTTGAAATAAGATTAGACATTTAACTAAACCTTTTTTACAGTTCTTTCAACCGATTTTGACTTCTATTGCGTTGGTGGCATGACAAATGGCAGCTGCAGTAAACATTGGTATTGTAACCACTTTTTTTGTTTTTAATGCCATCCTTGTGCCCACGGTATAGAAGTCAAAATCGGTTGAACGGACTGTAAAAAAGGTTTGTTTAAATGTCTAATCTTATTTAAAATGGAATATAAGTATTTTTAACAATATAATAAATAAAAGATACGGATGTGCTTTTTATCACAGATTTAGCTACACAGTATTTAAAATTGGAATATTTCCTTGAAAGTTCATTGACTTGCTATTATGCTTATAAACAGGATGTATCTTGGAAACAATATTTAGGCCTCAATAAGAGACAAATTCCTCTACAAATAAATTCTTGCAGTGAATTGATGAACTTACTCATACATCAATGAATTCAATAGTAGATTGTTATCCTTTCAACTGTCATTAACGAGACACAATAGAATTTTAATTGTTATCCACCTTAATGAGGCGTCGTAACAGATGATGGGTTATACAAGGATAGAAAGGAATCAATCTACATATGCCCGAGTAGGAATTGATGACTTTCACCTGTGTTAAACACTCTTTTCATTTCGCATATAAGGAAAGTAAAAAATAGTACCTTTTCTAAAACATTTATTGATGATATGATAATAATATTAGTAGTACCTATTTGAAATGAATCCTATTTATTTAAATATGGAACACACCGCGTCACCGCCGCAGTCTGTCCCGCTTAATAGGTTTTTTTTTTAAATTCACTCTGGCTGTTTATACACTTGCAAGACCGCATCATTTCTTTGTATTTCGATTGACATTTTTCTTGAAATATGTAAAAAAATTCATAGCCCACTACTTTACCAAATTTAGTTCTATTTTTAAAATTAATTACCGCCCTATAGCGGGAAGCAGTTGCTATGAGTCTTTCCCACCTGAAGATGGGGAGCAGCATATTCCACCCGCTACTCGGATCAAACAAACACTACTTTCCAAGTATGAGCAATGAAAAATAATTTGCTCTATCGATTGTTCCAAACTTCAAGAAACACTAGTATACTTTTTTATTGAAGTGAAAACTTCTTTAGGCGCATTGGGCATTTTTGAGATAGACCAAACAATTGATTTCGCGACACTGTTACGACACCAGCTTTTGACTATTAAAAAGACATCAACGCGCGATACATTATTTCCTGCACAATAAAATTGTTTATGTTTTTACTTCTGTCGGCACGCTCGGAGTGCCACTGCCTTTTTTTCCGTGGGGTAATCCTCAGGGAAACCCTCCGTCTTGGGAGAACAAAGGGTTATGGCGGACTCCTACCGACTAAAACCCCACTGTTCCTACTTCTACCATGTGTTGGGAGCCCAGGAGATACTTGTATATTCCCCGAATGGTATCAGCTAGCCATGCCTAGCGGGCCCCATCACCCAGTGTGGCCGATTCCACGACCGCACGTCCTCCCATAAAGGCTCGCATGGATCACTGCGTGCAGGTCCTTAGGCCTGACTCTAATCCCGTTTCCTTACCAAAAAAAAAGTGGTGGCACTCCGGGAGTGCCGAAAGAAGTGAAAACTTGAACAAGATCGCCTTGGTGGAAGAAAAATAAAGAGCATAATCGCTTTTTTTTACAAAAAATAATACTTACTTCCGAAACAATACTTGCATAGAACATTGATCCGTAACGTAATATAAATAAAGAGCATAATCGCGTTTACAAAACCTTTAAAGTAAAAAATACTTGCATAGAACATTAATCCGTAATGTAATATAAATAAAGACCACAATCGCGTTTACAAAAATGACGTGTAATGGTGTCGCGAAATCAATGGTTTAGTCCTATCTCAAAAATGCCCAACGCGCCTAAAAAAGTTTTCACTTCAATCAGTGTTCGCGCGACTACGCGATTGTTCGAAAAACCAGAAGGCAACCTTTGTCGGAGCGACCATGCGTTCGCGACCATCGCGTGTCCGCACGACGTTCGTTTTAGTTAGGGACGCGGCTTAAGCCATTGTCCTAATAAAACGCGATTACGCGACTATCGCACAAATAACAATTATTAATTGTGGCACCTATTCGAAACCTGTACCCTAATTGCGTAATACAACGCAATCACAATTTGTTTCGATTTGAAACAGATTGCTAATCCATTGCTTCATAAGATGGAAAAAAAAATCTGCTCAAAAAATCTGCTAAACAACATTCATTGCGTTATTTAAACGCAATGAATGTTGTTGAAATGTCAAAATGAAATAAATTAGGCAAAATTGTTTACGAAAATAAGTTACGCAATTAGGGTACTGTATGTTTGATGCCAGCTTCCTACGAACAATGTTCGCGAACTTGCGAGAGCCGCGTATTTTCGTTATATTAGGACAGCACATGACAATATCCCTAATAGAAAATCAACTCAAATAAAAAATAATTGATTCCAATTAACTAAGAACCACCACTTTTTTCCAAACACTTCCGTTTCCCTTCTAATCCTATTGACAGCAGCTATTGTTTCAGAAACGGGCCCCATATCGGAGACCACGCTGCCCAATGGTGAGGTGGCTCAGGTGGAACACTGCACTGACACCAGGGCCTCTTGTTATACTCTGTGGCATCAGGACAAGGATGCGAATATTACTGTACTTGGACAAGGTGAGTTAAAAAAAAAACTGTTCTTGCAATTTATAAGGCAAAATATCTATAAAGGTTGTTTATGGGAACTGTCTCATGAAGCTAGGCTACTGTGGATTCAAAATTAATGAATGAAGTAATGATGGATATTTTCCTAGCATCTTAGAGTTATCACACACTGACGATTTGTTAGCATGATTCTAGAAAGAAAGTAAAATGCGATTATTTGCATTACAGCAGAAAAATACACCTTATACAGTGTGTCCGGTAAATAATGGATAACCTAGAAATAGCATTTAATCGACATTATAGCCGTTCTAAAAAAAAAAACATATATCCCAAGATATTTTTTTTTAAATATACTGGGCAATTTCTAGTCACATTATTTTCTGCTTCTCTGTCGGCATAGTCAATGTTAAATATTACAACAACAAATAACCGATTGAATTCATTCATTTGTGGTTGTGGTGAAGAAAAATGTAAAATAAGGTAAAAATTGTTAGTTAAAAATCTTAGATACTACTTGGGATTATATTTCTTTTTGTACTTTTTTTTAGAACGGTTGTTGGGTTTATTATATGCTATATATTTTATATATAACTGTAAAAACAAATAGCTCAGCATAATGTCAGATGACAACACAAAGTGTAGATCCACCTGACGCTGATTTTCAGCTGCAACCCACCGCGAGGCGATCTGTGAACATGCTCTCCGTGTGGGTGCGAAGCGAACTAACCGCGACTACTCGACGTTTTCTCTGCGTTTTCAACAATATTGTGCACTCGCTTGTCTCGCTTTCTCTTGTACACTCACACCAATCGCTCTCGTTACGCAAACGCGGCGAATACGTTGCACGCACGAGGCGTGCTCGCTACGCACACGCAGTGAGCGCGTTGAACAATCGCCACGCTGATAACTCACTCGCAAATAGCAAATCAGAGAACACTGAGACACAGCACTAATCAGCCCAGGATTTTTTTTTTTTTGAAGCGTGGTAAATACTGCCGTCTGCCGCCCCCCGGCAATCCTTTACGAGTGATGCGCTAAGGTAGCCCGCGAAATAAAAAAAATCTCGTAATTAAAATGTTGGCAGCAACCACAGACATAAAGACTAGGCAGCGACATATTAATCAAATTTTATCGATCGATAATGCGCTAATCCAACAAGGGCGCCAAAACAGTTGTAAAAAACATTACCCTCCTAGGGCAGTCGGGTAAAAAGAAAGAAACAGAAAGATTAAAATGTGCTGCGCGACCTGCGCGTCTCATTTATTGCAAAGTTGTGGTGTGCTGGGTGGTGCACTTGTCTGCTGCGCTTGAATTTGACGCCCCCTGAAGCTGGCGCCCGGGGCACGGGCCACGGTTTGCCCCCCCAGATCCGGGGCTGGCACTAATGGCAAAGTAGTCTAAGTAGTATGCCTAAGTGATCCGGAGTAAATGAACATCCATCTTACTGTCGTCGAAAACCCTAATCTTATGTTGCGACTTCAAATATTTTATTGATCTAAAGTTCAAGTTGACTGGTGCGTCGAAGCTGACGTACCTTTCATGCAAAAACCTGCATAATCAGCCTATAATGTTACCACTGCTGGGACACAGGCCTGTAATCTACCATAAGGGAGTGGGGTGTAATCTACCACGCGGGCCCAGTGCGGGTTGGTATATGTCACATGTCTTCGAATTTTTGGGTCTAGGACGCGGCGGTTTCCTCACGATGTTTTTGGTAAAGGAAAACATTGTGAGACTGATTATGCAAGTTTTTTTTACCTTTCTTGCAAAAACCTGACTCCATATTTGAAACTCACACCACTGCCAAAGTGTCAAAGTTATTCACATATATAAATAAATGCTTTTGCAGGATGCTGGCGCTCATCCCAGTCGGAAGGGCGAAGTTCCTGCGACAGGTGCACCCGAGTTTCGGCACCAAGACTCCCCGGCACTAAGTTCTGTTGCTGCACCAATACGTACTGTAATGCTGACTTCTGTAAGTAATTTTCTTTTAACATTTTACCAAGCCTCTGGAGGTCACGCGCTAACGTACCTACGGCTCGCGTTCCCCCGGGGGAACAAAATCCAGTCGGTTGCCACCCGCCCGCTCAAGTATACATACAGCAACCGCGCATTTAATAATGGCTAAATCTCGTGCATATTACCTTTTTAGGGTTCCGTAGTAAACATGGAACCCTTATAGTTTCGTCATGTCCGTCTGTCTGTCTGTCCGCGGTCTAGCCCCGAGACCCTTAGTACTAGAAAGCTGTAATTTGGCATAGGTATACATATTAATTACGCCAACAAAGTGGTAAAACAAAATTATGAAAAACTTTTTTTTTAGGGTATACGTAAAGTGGTGATGTTTTTTTTTATCCCATGATGTGGGGTATCATTGGAAAGGTCCTTCAAAAACATTGTGAGTTTGTGAAAACCATTTTTGGACTCAGGGATCCGTTTGCGAAATACTCGTATTAAGCTTTAAAGTGCTAATTTTTGTTAGAGTCAAGTGTGTGTCCCACCTGCCAGCTAAATGGTTGATTTTGGATATGTGAAAAAAATCACAGCAGTAGTTTATATAACGAAATTAAAAGGAAAACTATCACAGCTAAGTCGGCTCTACAAGTTAACGAGTAATAATCGACCAACTTAACTTTGCAGTTGTAAAAACATGTTTTCCCATACATTTCGTATGGGAGAAAATATTTTTCAACTACAAAGTTAAGTTTGTATTAGGGATAAATTCATCCCAACTACGGAACCCTTCATTGAGCGTGGTCTGACATGCACTTGGCCGGTTTTTATTAGCTTCTATGGAACCCTCCCTTCCATCATACTAATTTCAATTTGCTCTCCCCAGTGACCCTGAAAGAAGACACAGTAACAATGAAGGCTGAGTCCACATCAATGGACAATGGCGCCCAGAATATGGTAGCCGCGTCAAACATACTCGCCTCGTCCGTACTCGCGCTAGTAGCTATCCTAGTTATGGCACTGCTACTGACCAAGCTCTACTGTCGCAGTAACAGACACCCGCATAGTGATACTGATACGTTGCATATTGAGAAAGGTAAGTAAAACAATACTAGATTCGGCTCAGAAACTATCGATGGTAAAAATCTCATATTTTTGCAAAGTCGTTTTCGCAAAAAAAATCTAATCTTTACTAAAGAGAAATACATTTATAAAAATATATGGTAATGACGCTTTTACTCTACTGCTATAAGAAGTATATCATAATAGTTATCTTGCTGTGGAAGAACAGAGTCTCCTCATACAGGCATTTTTTGTTTAAAAGGAGGCTCCAATCACCAACCTGTTGTCATGTTTTTGGTTCAGAAATAAACAAATTTTTATTATTATTATTTATTATAGTCGCCGCGTTAAGAACTGAGTCGTCGGGTTAAAATCATTGTTATTAGTCTGTCTCGCTCGCACTTATGGAACAGGTATAGTACTCGCGTTATAAACTGAGTCGTCGGTCCATCAATGTTAGTAGCAATAAGAATGTGCAACGCCTTGCGTCTTATCGATAGTTTGCTACCTGCTCCATAATCCATAAGCTCCATAAGTGCAATGAATTATGGCCCGACGACTCAGTTCTTAACGCGGCGACTATAGCAGACTATCGATAAGACGTAAGGCGTTGCATATTATTATTACTACTGAAATTTATGGCCCGACGACTCAGTTCATAACGCGAGTAGTTTTTCACAATGTCATAACAGCATGTGTAGTTCTAGTTATATATTTGCCTATTCTTTGCAATGGTACAGTTACCGACAGAGTAATATTGCCCGTATTTTTCTGAATATTCATGAAAAATTATCGAAAAATAACTAAAAGGGGGGGGGGTCTATCTTTAATATTTTTCATGTTATTAAATTTTTTATGTTTTGTGTAGCGTTTTCCATATCTCCGATGTTATTGGCTCGATTTGGATTCTGTTTATTATTTGTAACAGCTTATGAGTTATCTTATCGGATTAACTAACATTTTTATTAAAATTTGTCGACTATGCAAAAAAAAACGGTGAAAACATTTTTTCTACATTTTTAAGCTATTACATAGCTTTTATCGCGGGCTTTGAGCGCGACGACCGAATCAAGAAATTCCGTAACGTAACGAAAACAAAACCTAACACCCCCCACTCCGCCTACCATGTAATGACGGTTCCCATGACAACGTGATGTTGTCATGGGAACGTAATTTTTGTTTTAAGTCATCACGTCATCATCCCAAGTGTAGCATTGACAAATAGGAAGTATGGAGGTTACAAATGCTATGCAATAGCTTTACCGCGGCAGTCCCCGAGTGCCACACGTTTTTTTTTTTGAAAAAAAATCATGAATTTTCAGAAAAATGCAGGCGGGCACTTGCCCATGGGCGGACATTGTATATTATTACGAGTCAAGCCACAGTATCTCCACTAAATGTTTTTTTTTTGCAGGAGATGTAATGGGGAGCGGGCCGGATGCGTTGGCGACTGGACTGTCTTGTGTCGATAATCTGACGCTTATTGAACATATTGGTAAGTGCTTTCATCATATTCTAACCTAACTGTTTATTCTTTAGGACTGTCTAAGTGCGTTTGTACTTTGTATTATCGTGTGAGATTAACAACTCATGCAATTCCAAAAACTTTTGAGTGACATATGACAAGGTGAGATCAGAGTTAGTAACCCAACAGAGAGAAACCTTCATACAAACGCGCAATGATAGGTACGTTAAGCTTTCTGAGCTTTGGCTCTAAAGGGAGTTACTCTGTGGCGCGACGTTCGTACTATATTTTGACCGGGACCGCTGTTGTGTACGTAAACACTATACTTTGCTTATTTTTGATGACATAGGGGGTGAGGGGTCTAGGTGATGATTACGTGAGTATTAATTATTTACTTTTTTACACATATGCCAACCCACACACATTGTCTATGCTTGAAAACGAAACGAATATTCGGGGATTCCCACAAATAATGAATACGTTTAGGTACTCGCTTAGAACCGAGTAGGGGAATTACCGCATGCTATTCGCTTGTCTAAATTTACACTCGTTTAGAATTATAACTGCTGCTCATGAATCAATAAAAAAAACAGAATACCTACATTAAAAGAAAAATGCATACACCAATGTTTACGTAAGCATGGGTAAAAGCTTTGTTTACTTTTGCTGACAAAAGGGAGGCGGGGGTAAATAATGGTAATAAATCTGCTTACGTAATACTTGAACGGCCCCAGAGACAGGGGGTAGGCAGGGGTAGTGCAAGCCCCTCATTCGTCAACGCTCACGGCGCACGGTGTCCCGCCCGCCATTCATTCGTTAACGCTGCCCCCGCCTCGCGCGGAACAGCGATTCCGGTCAAACTATAATTCGGAAACACGAAGAATACCGAAGCGCATACCTTTTCTGGTTTAGTCGTACTTATGTAAAAATATTTTATTGTCAAACAGGTCAAGGCAAATTCGGCTCAGTATGGCGAGGAAGCTTAGGGACCACTCCCGTAGCTGTCAAGCTATACTCCAACTGCAGCACGTGGCAGAGAGAGGCATGTGTGTATGCTCTGCCGCATCTGGCACACCCCAACATACTGAGATATTATGGTGAGTTCTCTTATACGAAAAAAAAGTGGCAGACACAAGTGAAAACTTGAACAAGATCGCCTTGGTGGAAGAAAAATACTTGTATAGAACATTGATCCGTAACCTTATCTAAATAAAGAGCATAATCGCGTTTACAAAACCTTTAAAGTAAAAATACTTGCATAGAACATTGATCCGTACCTAACTTAATATAAATAAAGAGCACAATCGCGTTTACAAAACCTTTAAAGTAAAAATACTTGCATAGAACATTGATCCGTAACGTAATATAAATAAAGAACACAATCGCGTTTACAAAAATGAGGTGTCGTTGCAGTGTCGCGAAATCAATGCCCAATCAATTTAGTCCCATCTCAAAAATAAACGCCCAACGCGCCTAAAGAAGTTTTCACTTCAAAAACTCGCCACCAAACAACTGTTTTGATTGTTTGTGAAATGAAACTCGATATGATATCACATTTTTTGACGCTAGCAATCTGCTTAACCTTTTTCCAACTATGTTGGGTTTTTTAATCTGCTGTTCCATACATTTTGACCGCGTAGGTATTGCATTTTTCTATGAAACAGCAGTTTTTTTTAAAAATAACCGACGAATAATTTCAACGTTGATGCCCCTGCCACCTTGTATAGTATAGAATAATTTTTTTCTAACTGAACAGACAGCTGTGCTGCTGGGGAGTTTGTTGCGCCACTTCTTCTTCCCAGCAAAAGGCACTAGGAAGTGGTGAAGGGTGGGCGTTTTTGGGGGACTATCTTATGTAATTTTGACATTCGAAAAGTGTCGATTCTCAGCCTAGTTTGAATAAATGACTTTTGAACAAATAAATTAGGAGATTTTTATTGAACTTTTTCCTTCCCAGGTAGTGACAGTCGAGCTACCCTAACCGAAGGTGGTCGCGAACATCTCATAGTAGTAGAACTATGTACGAGCACGCTCCGCGCTCGCCTGCAGAGCGCTCCGCTCGCGTGGCTCGAGTTCGCTCACATCGCTCACGGACTCGCCTCAGCTCTCGCTCACCTGCATACTCCCAGTAAGTTATTTCAATTGCGGTATTTGGAAAATAGAAAGTGAACTCTTATGTCTATTAAAATAAAGTAAATTTTGCATTAGCAATGGGTTAGGCATATGAATACAGGCTGGTTGAAATACTCAACGAGAATGTTCTTGGTAGCCATAAAATATTGAGTTTAATTTCGCGAATAGTATGTTCATCATCATCTGCCTAGCCTTTTCCCAACCATGTTGGGGTAGGCTTCCAGTCTTACTGAATACCAGTATTAGGGTTCCGTACCTCAAAAGCAAAAAACGGAACCCTTATAGGATCACTCGTGTGTCTGTCTGTCCGTCTGTCACAGCCGATTTGCTCCGAACCCAATGGACCGATTAAATTGAAATTTGGTACACATATGTATATCTGTGACCAAACACGGACGCGTAACGAAAATAAATTAATTTTGGGGGACAAACAAGAAAACTAAAAAAAAAGTTTTGTTGACTGTACCGTGTGACATATCAAATGAAAGTGTTTTATTGTGAGGATCTCATTTTTTTTTTGTAATTTTAAAATAAATACTTTGAAATATATTTAAGAAAGTAGATGAAAATTGACCATTCCCCCCCCCCTTCCTTATTTCCGAAACTGCTGGGCCAAAAATTTGGAAAAAGATACAGAGAATGGTTCTTCACTCATAAATTACAGGAAAATCTATAAGAAGTCTATGGTCTTAAAATAACATGGTAAATCTTTCAAAATTGTGCGTACAAACTTAGATTTGCAGTTGGAATGTATGGGAGAACATGTATTTCAACTACAATATTAAGTTTGTATTTGGGATAAATTCATCCCAACTACAGAACCCTGCATTGTGCGTAGTCCGACACGCATTTGGCCGATTTTTTTTTACATGGCGCGACTGCCTATCTGACCTCCACAACCCAGTTACTGGGAAACTCAATACCCCTTGATAAGACTGGTTGGCAGACTTTCAAGCTTCTGTCGTAACAAATTCACGGTTGGTGTGTAGAATGGCATGTTTTGCAATGTTCTTTACATAGTTTTTGTCTAATCCATTGCTCCTTTCCTAGCTGGCAGTAAACCATGCGTGGTACACCGCGACGTAAACAGCAGCAATGTACTAGTGACAGCGAACGGCGAGGCGCGCCTGGCTGACTTGGGACTGGCGCAGTTGTTGCACGCGGCCAGGGACCGCGCCACGCCCACCAGGATCACTGAGGTAAAGGACATGTCCTAAAATGGTTTTTTATTATTCAATAATTCTAACCAGGATAAGTTAAATATATTTGGATAGACATCCCAAAAACTAGTGGTTCCTCCAATTTTGAGAAAAATCGTTTTTTATTTTAGTAAGAATTTACTCCTAAAACGAACAAACCATTCTAATTATCTAGGATAATATAGTGAACACACTCCATAAAATAGTAAACTTGTCAAAATTGACACATGTTACTGTTATTACTGTCAATTCATTGACAGTAATGACAGTACCATGTGTCAATTTATGTCATTCTGACATAATCAAATATTAAACTTGTTCAAATTGACACATGTTACTGTCATCACTGTCAATTGACAGTAATGACTGTAACATTTTTCAATTTATATCATATTTGTCATAGTTGCCATCAACAAATAAAATGTTTGTACTTTAAATAGTTTATAATTTTTCTCTTAAATGGAGGGGTCTAAAAATATTATTTCAGTGATTCCTAGTTCCATATTTTGTCGTTTTTATTTTGATGTAGTTTGATGCTGGTTAGATTTTTCTCGGAATAAAAAACCAACGTCCCTACAAAAAGCGGACATCTCCTTTATAACTAGCTTTTAAAACGTAAAATGTTTTTTAAGGATGATATTGGTGCCGATTCCCTTGGTCACAAACTAAACTAAATTTAAGTTCAGTGCATCTTTTTCTTTCTATTTCATTAAGAAAAGGACAGAAGATAAATTTTAGTTTAGTTCTGTCAAATTAATCAGCGCTTGACGTAAATTGACGTAATTTTTAACCGACTTCAAAAAAAAGGAGGAGGTTCTCAATTCGTCGGGATATTTTTTTTTTTAATGTATTTTCCCCGATTACTCGAAGACGGCTGGACCGATTTGAAAAAATCTTTTTTTGTTCGAAAGGGTATACTTTCAAGTTGGTCCCATTGTCATTTGGTTACGATCTGATGATGGCATCTTGGAGAAATCGAGGGAACTCTTCAAATATTAAAGGCACATCTATAGCGATTTGGGTATTTTTGATGAGCAGTTGACATAAAGCTATTGTAACTTAGATAAATTACAAACCAACCCACTAAAAAGTGAAAAAAAAAAACTTTTTTTACAAAAAACACAACCGACTTCTAAACTACAAAGTGAAAAATAACTTTAATTTCGGAAGTCGGTGTCAAAAAACTAAAATACTGATCTGATCCAAAGACACCGACTTCCGAAATTAAAGTTATTTTTCACTTTGTAGTTTGGAAGTCGGTTGTGTTTTTTGTAAAAAACTTTTTTTAGTAGGCAAGTATTTAATCACGTCTAAACTTGTATGGAGTAGTGACAGGCGCTGATTAATTTATCTTCTGTCCTTTTCTTAATGAAATAGAAAGAAAAAGATGCACTGAACTTTAGTTTAGTTTGTGAACAAGTGAATCGGCACCATTCTCGTAACATAGAATGAAGTATATCTATTTCTTTCTTTATCTGTTTAGTATATTATATCACATTTGAATTATAATAAATTATTTTTCTTTAAGTACGCTGTACTGGTGCAGCGTCTTAATATTTTTTTGCTGCACCGGTCGACGTCATTACGTCGGCGCCGGCTGTCGTTGAAAACCAGCTCTGGGTTTCTGTCTTGCATAGGGTCGCAGCATAATGCTGAGCGATAGCCGATTTGCGTGGATGTGACGCATGCTTCCCCCAACCATTTCTCATTTTTGTGTTTAATTAAGCTCTAGCTTTTTGCGTCATGTTTACCGCAAATAAACGTATTTCATTTTTTTTTTGCCCGTGGCTTCGCCCGAGTGGGGGTCAGAAATTACCCCCACGGGACTGTACACACAGCTTCATCAACTAGGCACCCCAGCAAATATTATTTTATGATTATGAATTGCAATTTACGTTTATTTTATAACACAGCGATATTTCATAATATAATTTTGTAATATTAATTAATTATACAAAACAATTATATATTTGACAGCTTTTTGCGACGTTGCCGTCTTTCAGAATAAATAAAAATATAATTGAAAAAATCTATATTGGCATAAAAAAAATGTGTTCGAACAAAGTGAAGCCCTGACTCCCTCTTTGAGGAGTGGCTTGAGAGGCGCCACGGCGTCCTCACCTTCCGCCTGACGCAGGTCCTCACCGGACATGGCTGCTTCGGGAGGTTCCTGTTCAGGATAAGGTGGGAGGAAACACCCGGGTGTCACCATTGTGTGGATCGACCTGAGGACACGGTGGAGCATACGGTGGAGCATACGGTGGAGGTCTGCCCGGCTTGGGCAGAGCAACGCCGTGTTGTCGTAGAGGCGATCGGCGGCGGTGATCTCTCGCGTCCGGCCCTGGTTCAGGTCATGGTACGGAGCGAGAGGAAATGGCAGGCCGTCACCTCCTTCTGCGAAGCGGTAATGCTCGCGAAGGAGGAGGCGGAACGCGTGAGGGAGAGGCAAATTTCGCGCCCTCACACCCCTAACCGCCGCAATAGGAGGAGACGCCCGGGGCGGGAATCACGAGCCGATTTCCGGCCACCGTAGGCGCGGGCTTGCGGACGGTGAGCAATGGGGGTACCCATTGCTCACCGTCCGCAAACCCGCGCAAGGCAGCACACAAGTCAGATAACTGGCCAACAATTTAACCTTATGCAGAGTTAAGCTTAATTATATATGTATAGAAGCTGTGTGTATTGCGAAGTTCTGTATTAAAGTTTTTTTTTGCTATAATAATGCTATAAGCTGAGTTAGTTTTGTAATTTGCGGATTTAATTTCTTAAAACTGAATAATCATTATAAAAAGACCTGTTACTCAAGAGTTTGTGTAACCTTTTGTATAATATGGGTTTAAAATTCCATTATCAAGCATGATGCTGGATAAGTTATATTCTGTTCTCTGTTAGCTGTATTACACACCACATCTTGACAGTTATTCAGCTGCTGTATAAAATAGGCGTTATTTCTGTTATGAATATATAGTGACTTAACAGAAATTAAGATAGCTGTTATAACTACTTTATGCCGCTTTAAGTACGAAATTACCGTCATTTGCAGCTAACTGTGGTTAAAGCAATAGTAACAGATTCTTATGCAGAAGTTTGCTGGGTATTCACGAAAAGTAGACATTTTTTAAGCTAGAAGAACTGTTCTGGAACGTTAGTCAGCATTTAAGCGGCTAACTGCGCTTTGTTTTGTAGTGGTTGTGTGAAAAATGCCTCCTTACAAAAAAATGTAAAAAAATACTCCACATTCATGGAAAAATGCCACTAGCTCAAAAGCAGTATTATTTTAATATTATTTCAGTGGGAGAAAGAGATGGAGCTATACGTCCTGTAGAGCTTCATCTCTTTCCCACACTGATGTAATATTAAAATAATATTGCTTTATGAGCTGGTGGTAGGCCCCCAGGAGGCATACGAAGAAAGTGCTTGCTTTGATAAGGGCTAAAAAGAACAAATAATATACCTATACTGTGGGTTTTCATTACTAAAATTATGACTGAATCCTGTTTGATTTACAGTACGAATGTGTATGATTATAGAACAGTTATCGAAAAAATGTTGAGTGCAGACGACCACTTTTAACCAGAGCACAACATAATAAGTGACCTTATGTGTATAAGGTCTGTTATACAGACGTAAGACGATAAGCCGCTGTGCAATCAGATTTTATTCAGAATGAGCGTCGCCATATCGAATAACATAACCTATTATAATGATGTGGAATTTTATACTCAAATACTCAAGTTCCATAACGAAATCGGTATAATATTCTTATAAAAGTATTACAAGGTTATTTTTGAACCCTTAAACTGCATAAAATATAAAAAAATATTTCACACGTAAAAACATATCAATAGATGAAATGTTGTTTATTTCTCCAAAATCCGGCTAATCAGGTAGCGCGTGAAAATTTTACACGAAATGTAATATATATATATATATACACGGTAAAGTTGCATGCGCACCAACAATTCCTTCCTCTAAACATAAATAAGGGTAAAATTTAGTTACGATAGGTTATTATATTTTCAATGTCGCAGTCACGCTGTTCGGATTTGTCAATTTCAATTTAATTTGATTAACTTCTTGATAAAAATACTGAAATGAGCTAAACGCTGTGTATCGTCTGAATATTTGAGATTTGAAGGACTTAACCATTAGTTCATTCATCATTCATTCATCATCTGGCTAACAGAGCTATAATACTTGTATTAAAGTACAAAATGCTTTTATGCAGAAGACACTCAGCTTGTCGTAAAATTATTAAAAACTTATTCAGCTGTTACGTTGCTATACACAGCTATTAGCAATATAATTTTGTGCCCAAATTGCTTGAATAACCTCTGAGTAAGCGCTTAATCAGCTAATTACGGTAGTCTTATTCAGCGATTAGTTTCTATGACTGCTGTTAAACAAAACTTACACAGAAGGTTTGTGCTGGCTGGGTAGCTCGCCGTCCGATAAGGACCAAGCCCGGGTCGACGGCGCGTTGTGTTCCACGCGCGCCTCAAGATGTCAGCAGAATTGACGGGGTCCGCTAGGGCCAATGCCTGCCGGGGGTTCGAAGAAAACCGATAGGGACATCGTGGCCCCCGGCAATAGGGCAACCGAAGGAACACGGGTGGGTTTTAGCCAGTAAGAGTCTGACACGCCCTCCCGCTCCGCCCAGAGCGGGAGAAGTTATTTGATAATTCCCCACCCAAAAAAAAAAGCCCTGACTCCTGCTAAGTAAAAACACCTGTGTTACAGGGGCCAATGTCTTCTCGTTTCTTGCCCGTTCTTCTCCATAGAGATCTACGTTTTGGAATGGGCAACTAGCTTCAACTTTCTGACTAACTGACCAACTCTTTGAAATTCAACAGTGCCTGTAAATGGTTTAATTGATATAAATGGTTTGAGTCCGGGACATCGCCAAGCGGTTGGTCGACTCTTCACCTGACCAAAGGGTTGGCCAATTTTTAGGCCAAAGAATTAGCATTGCCATACAACGTGGCAATGCTGCCAGCCTTTTGGGCACCTTTCCCACCGACAGCGATTCGGATGAATTTTTTGATGCCCAATGATCTATTCCTATATTTTATTTTCTCCTCTGTATATAATTAGTTCTATTTACTTGGACACTAATATTAAGGTATTAATGTTTAAACAAGAATAAAAACGTGCAAAGAGTTTGAGTTTGAATTTCTCCCAATCAGAAGGTTCTGAATATTATGCAATGATCATTTGGATTTACTAGACGTAGTTAGACAAATAAAAAATAATAGTTAAAATAGTAGTTACCGTTAATAATAGTTAAAGTTAGAATGCGACCTCTTGACCTTTATTTCTCGACTGTACCTTCGAAGAAATGCAATTCTAACTGCACCCTTTCTCTCCCAGGCCGGTACCCTCCGCTACCTGTCCCCGGAAGCACTAGAAGGCGCGCTGGACCTGAGCGGGGCCCGCGCAGCGCTGTGTGCGGTGGACGTGTTCGCACTGGGGCTGGTGCTGTGGGAGATGCTGTGGAGGACCCGCGGGGCCCACGCGGGGCCCGTGCCGCCCTACGCGCCGCCCTACCAGCACCACAGCCTGCCGCCGCGCCCTAGTCTGGCGATGATGCAGGTGAGAGGCACAGGAAAGAAAAAAAAAAACATTTCTTTTACACTAAACGTGAACACAAAACAAAAAGAAACCGGCCAAATGCATGTCGGTCCACGCACAATGACGGAATTTGTAGTTGGGTTGAATTTATCCAAAAGCAAACTTAACATTATAGTTGTTCTAAACATGTTCTTCTATAGGTACATCGATATACGTCACGGTCAATTCTTCAACTGCAAAAGTAAGTTTGTAACCGCAAAAAAAATGTTTATGTGACAAAACTACAAATTAACCATTTTCGAACTTTTTCCTTTACTTGTGCTGTGAGACCTTGCTTCCTGCCAAATTTCATGATTCTAGGTCAACGAGAAGTACCCTATAGGTTTTGATTTAATAGCAAGTATCAAAATATGTCGCATAAATGACCGTATTTTTTTATTGGGTTGACTTTAGACTTGATTTTTTTAGAGCTCTAAAGGACCGTAGATTTACTCATTTTATATTAATTTCAACTTGATACCTCCACGCGTTCCCCAGCCCTTTCCATCTTTTGATGTCCTCCCTCCGGATAACGCCCTAAGCCGAGGCTCGTACCCCACAGGGGGTGCCCTTAGCGAGCGTTCATCCTAAGCTTTTTAGCTTAGTTTATGTGTGCCCTGGCTGGAGGCTTTGAATGTAGTAGCTTAAGGCAACCACAGAATTGACCGGTTAAATAGCCACGGTTTCAGGAACCAGCTATGAGATGCCGTACAGAAAAAAAAAAAACCACGTGTTCCTGAGAAAAAGGGTCTTGACACACTGACGGATGGACAACGAAGTGATCCTGTAAGGGTTCCGTTTTTCCTTTTGAGGTATGGAACCCTAAAAACTGCTGGATTGTGTGATTATTGATAGGAAAGAAAAATTGTTCGAGAAAAAGCGAAAATTTTGCTCGGAACGACTTCTAATTCACAGTTTTTGCTATAAGGTTGCTTTGCAGCTTAGAGGCTGATACGCTCAGTTTGACTTCTGTTCTCCTGGTTTCTGTGCCTTTCAAAGACTGTCTATATCTACTCTCATAGCACTACAGCAGTGATAGCCAAGTGGTGTGACCGTCAGACTGCCAAGTCATAGGTCTCGAGTTCGAACCCAAGGCACGCACTTCTGATTTTTCGGATTCATGTGCGTATTGCATAATTATCACTTGCTTCAAAAATGGCCAAGGAAAACATCGTGAGGAAACTGGCATGCTTGAGAGATATTTCTCGACGGCATGTGAAGCCAAGTCAGAGGCCCATGGACGGCTTGTGGTGGAATTCCTCTTGGATATCCTCCACCCTGGGGTGGGCAGAAAGAGTGGGTCTGTCAGTACTGAGAAATCCCAGATGGAAATCCCAATAACACTGCCCGACCCGGGAATCCAACCTGGTACCTTTTGCTCAGCAGTAGCGCTTGTGACCACTAGACCAACAAAGCAGTATGTTCTACATTCATATCTGTCATTTTTATTAGAGATGCAACGAATATTCGGCAACTATTCGGTATTCGGCCTATTCGGCCATTTTTTCCAGTATTCGGTATTCGGCCGAATACTACTTACTATTCGGCCGAATACCGAATATCTTATAAAAGGAAATAAAAAAGCAATTTAATCAAAACATTTATTAATCAAATAATCATTAATTGTGAAAACAAGAGTATTGATGTTTTTTTAATATTTAAAATTAATTAAAGGCAAATTGTGATGAATAAAAACAAGTTTTTCAGCATTTGTTGGTAAGAGACGATTGCGCTTTTCTTCATACACAATACCTTCTTCTGAGAATAGTCTCTCACTATAAACACTACTGCACGGTGACGACAGGTATTTTTAACAAATAATATAAGCTCCCAAAGCGAAGCCATTTTAGACAATATACATTATTTTTCGATATCATAAAATACAGCAAGTTGTGACACGACTTGCCGGGTACTGAGCCAAATACTCCCCGCCTCGTCATCGCCGCACGCACTGCACCAAAACGTGTCGTAGGGTCATTTTCACGAAAAGTGTACATTCGTGTTTTGGGTATGTCCCACAACTTTTGTAATTTTTTTAAAGAATAATATCTACGTTTAAGAAAAACAACACAAAAAATTTGGATCTGTGGTCAGTTTTAAACAATATTGTATAATGTAGCTGCTTATAAACACAGTCCTATTACCTTAATTTTCAAAAATAGAAGGTAGCTGTATCTATTTTAGTGCTGTCCCACTACCATTTTCAGTAAAATAACGTAACCTTAATGTATTTTGTTGACCTATTTATTGTAATGTATTTGATATTTTGGAAAGTATAGTTATTCACGATTTGTTATACAATTATAGCAATAATCGAATGTTGCACAAACTATTTAAATAATTTAATCTTTGTGAGGACATAAATTAGTTAAAATGGAAAATTCCCTTCCGAAACCACAATTTTTGCGAGGTGATGCAATCAAAACTACCATATATGCGTATTTTTTTTTTATCAACAACCTTTTTAATGCTGTCGACGGGTTCCAACAAGTATTTCGGCCATTTAGACAGCGGCCGGTGAACGAAAAACATACAGTTCAGAAACGGTCCGATTTTGATTTTCCAGAGCCGCAACCAATTTCAAAGTAAGTTTACAAGTTTATTTCTTACAAATTATTTTGATATCTTTATTAACTTTCAGTGAACTTAAATTGATACCAAGCTTGTTGATCTGACGTGTTAATTTAAAATATTTAAAACAAAAGTGTATAAAGGCAGACTTCCGATACTTCCGTTCCGTAACCAAAACGCAGGTAACGTAGAAATGGAATTGAAAAGTTTCGGAATGGAATTCTTAGGAAGATGATACATTATATTTGTTTGTGTTAGATCTATTTATACAAAAAAAAAGTGACGACTTCCAAATCTAATTCGTAACGTTCATAATGGGTCACTTTGTAAAAAAACAAACAAACACTTATTGTCACACAACTATTTTGAGTTTTTGCTAAATAGTTGTGTGACAATAAGTGTTTGTTTATTTTTTATATTGTTAAATATTAATGCTATATTAATAATATATACCTATGATATGTTGAACAATGTGTAAAATTTGAGTTGTGTTAAATACTTTACATTAGAAAATTTGTAATAATTTGATCGATTTTTTTTTTTTAATGTGCAATATTCTTAAGAATTCTATTCCGTTATAGGCATAGTCTATTCCGTGACTGTCCTATTTTATATTTTATTTTAAATATTATTTTTAGAGCGAAACGCTATTAAATTGTTATTAGATTTAGACAATTTAGAGTGTAATCATTTGATTAATGTAATTAAAAAAAGAGTTCCTAAGTTTTATCTTAACTGAGAAACATACCAAAAAGTATTGAACTAATTTGGTCCAAAGAGTAACGTAATAGAAATTAAAATGACGCTTATGTATTTTGCTATTGTTGATTTTATATGTTTTATATTTTGTATTAAAGTACAAAACATCGCCCACCAATTATACTGTTTGATTAAATCCTAACGAGTTTTATTTTATTTTTATAACCGAAAGTCATTAGTTTCGGAATGGAATAATTTTTTTTCCCCAGGGGCAATAAATTAATTATATTTCAGTAAATAAACTTGATTAAGAAGTTTCATTTTAATTTTCATATAGTGAAAAGAATATCAATTGTAAAATTAATTTAAAAAACGAAAAACAATAAAAAATAAAATTTCGGCATATTTTTGATAGTGTACACTTTTTCTGAAAATGACCCCGTAACTTGTTCGCGTGAAGTGTACTGGATCTCCCGCCGAATATTCGGTATTCGGCTGAGACCGCCGCCGAATATTCGGTATTCGGCCAAATCACTATTCGTTGCATCTCTAATTTTTATAATGTACATAATAAAGAATCAGAGGCGGCATAAGGCGTGGGTGGCGTGGGCCACCGCCTACGGCCTCGCGGTCCGAGGGGCCTCGCACCTCGAAGGTATATGCATTACATAAAAGCCGTGAATGCGTCGAAAAAAATTTACTCGTCCTTAAACGATAAATATATTGACATGAGCCCTCCAGGAACGTTCCCGGCACTGAACGTGTTAAAGCTTAATATTACGCAAACGGATCCCTGAATAGAAAAATGTTTTTTACATAGGTACCCGTAATGTTTTTGAACGGCCTATCCTATAACTCGACCTATACCTACCAAAAAATTTAACAACTGTTCAACTGTTTTTTTTTTTTCGTCTTCTTGCGGCACCCGAGGGCCTCGCAAAATGTACCTCGCCCACATCAAATTTTGATCTTGCTCCGCCACTGTAAAGAATCTATTCTAAATATTGAAAATTAGGACTTGTATTTATATAAAAAAAGTAAGTTTAAAAACTAAAACCCGACTAAAAGATATGAAACAAGAAAATATTTCAGACAGAAGTCAAGACATAGGTACAAAAATGATCAAGGTAAAGCCGTGGTCGCATGCTTGTACACCTACAAAATTATAATGGCATGCGACCACGGCTTTACCTTGATCATTTTTGTACCTATGTCTTGACTTCTGTCTGAAATATTTTCTTGTTTCATATCTTTTAGTCGGGTTTTAGTTTTTAAACTTACTTTTTATTTAAATTATTTTGGGGTTATAGTTTCGTGATAAAGTATTTGCAGAGCAGCTTAATTTGGTTTATATGGTATAATAATACCAGCCTATTATTGTCCCTCTGATAGGAAAAGTCCTCTTCTCATACAGAAAAGGCACGAGCATTGATCACCACGCGCGCTCAAGACGGGTTGGCGATTTCAGACTTATATATGTATATTAACTATAAGTCCAGTACCTACCCGAATTGCGATTTTTTTTTTCAACTTATGAAACAATGGATTAGCAATTTGTTTCAAATCGAAACAGATTGTGGTTGTGTTGTATTACGCAACTAGGGTACAGGTTTCCTCACGATGTTTTTCCTTCACTGATGTTAGTAACGTCCAAGATAAACTCAGAAAGCACATTTGAATTGAAAAAGTCACTTTGGTACCTGCCCGGATTTAAATCCACAACCTCCTGCATGAGAGGCGAGGCCTTAACCACTGGACCATCACGGCATTCATGGTAAAATAGGTATTAATTTTACAGCCGCGCCGTACGTAGCACAGTCTCACTTTTACTTGTTTGTAACAATTTAAAAATATTTATTTACTTGGAAAATATGATATATATACATATTTGTGATGTGCTTCTCAAGCCCTTTCATTTGATACCCAACATGGCACAATTCAATTATTTTTATTTTTTATTTCGTTACTTTATGTCCTCTAGAGGGCGCCATATTGCATTTAATCGTCGTCGACGTCACATAGCCTATAACCAGCAGACAATCAATACGCTTCCAATGATACCTCATTTGTCAAATTATGATCGGCAGTTTAGAAGTTATGAGGTAACAGATGAACAGACATACATACATACCGGTTAAAATCATAACCCTCCTTTTTGTTTCACCGTAGTCGGGTAAAAATAGGAGTATTACCGCTTAACGAAATGCCGTTCTATTTATGTGATCATTGAAGACGCTAAATTACATTTTATTCCATTTTTTCCAACTAACCTATGTTGTCCCATTGTTGGGCATAGGTAGGTAGGGTGACCAGACCTGATTTCCGGTTTTACGGGACAGGCCGTTTTTTATTAAAAATCAACATAAAAATTTTATTACAAAAATTTGGCATAATCAATTAAATAACCTATACAGTTGCAAAATTTCTTAATCTAAAAACACAATAATTTTTATATCATCCGTACCATAATTTCGTAACTCATTTTCGTAAACAATTTCGCGAAATTTGTTTCATTTTGACATTTCAAGAACATTCATTGCGTTATTTACGTTGTTGAACAGGTTTTTTTTCCAACTTTTGAAGCAATGGATTAGAAATCTGTTTCAAATCGAAACAAATTGAGATTGTGTTGTATTACGCAATTAGGGTACCGGAAAGAAAAATATGAAATGATCAACTAAATAACCTATACATACAAACTTTGATTTTCTTTATGAATAACCCTTGAAACAATCGTAAATCAACAATTTGTTAATAATTTAGATAAGAAAATGTGGATTAATCAAGTAAATAAAATATAAAAACAAATTCTGACTTCCCAATAGGTATTTTTATCATTAAATGCAATTGAATCATAAAATTACGGGACAGTGTACTATCCCGTATTGGTTTCGCCAAATACCGGGACAATAAAAAATCCGTGCCTGAAATACGGGACAACCCGTAAAATACGGAACATCAGTACCCTAATTGCGTAATGCAACACAACCACAATCTGTTTCGATTTGAAACAGATTGCTAATTCATTGCTTCATAACTTGGAAAAAAAATCTGCTCAACAACGTAAATAACGCAATGAATGTTGTTGAACTGTCAAAATTAAACAAATTAGGCATAATTGTTTACGAAAATAATTTACGCAATTAGGGTACTGGTCACCCTAGGCATAAGTCGCCCCATACTTTTTCTTATGCTGTGCCTTCTCCGGCCAATCGGTCAGGAACGAATCCAAATCGTCAGGCCCGCGTTTTTTAGGCCTGCCCCGGTGACGACGCTCGTCATCAGGCACCCACTATGTGACGATCCTGGCCCATCTGTTTTGATGCATCCTAGTACTAAAATATATTTAAAACTCTATATTCCTTCCAACAGAGCCTAGTATCCCGTAACAAGGCGCGTCCCCCGCTACCAAAGGGGCCGGTGCAACAGTCCCGGGCGTTGAAGATAGCTGCCGACACCTGCGATGAATGCTGGGATCATGATGCAGAAGCCAGGTAAAAATATATTGTATTAAATTAGAGTATTATCCTGTGGGTCAGCTGTACTCAAAGATCGATCAATGCCTTGCGTGTCCAGTATAATAATGGATTCAGGATGCTGCTGGGGCTGCCCCGTTTTTGTAGCGCTTCGGGCATGTTTGTGGAGGCTCGGGTTGATGGCTTCCAAGCCATTGCAAGCAAGCGAACCGCCTCCCTACTAAGCCGAGTGCGGGGCAGTACTAACAGTATCCTTCAAGTAATGGCTGAGAAGTATGACTCCGCAGTCATGAAGGCTTTCGTTCGGATTCTGGTCAGATAGCGTGGCAATCTATCCTGAACCAGAGCGGGAGGTTTCATGACTACTTACACCTTTTATGTACCTACCTTTTTGTAATTTATGTCTGCACTAACATAGCTTATAAGATAATTCATGTGACTAACAATTATGGACTTTGTCTGAATAAATAAATAAATAATTATTATTATTATCTCTTTCTAACAAAAAAGGTTAGAAAAAGACACTTAATAAATGAAGTTGGTTCCGTAAGCGAACTCTAAACTTATAAGTGAAATTCGCAAAATATTTCTGAAAATCTTAATAATTATTTTTATTCTTGTCGACTGAAGCGTTGCTGTAAGGCCATTCTCACACGAAGTGACCAAAATAAAACCAGTTTTCAACGCCGACGCAACTAATCGCGTTAGCATAAACAGTCTGACCATTTTCATAATGTCCCTCGGGGATCATCGCATTTCCGAAAACAAACGAATGTTAGTTTCCACGTCCATCAATTATTAGATTTATTGTGTATAATAATTTGAATTCAGAACCAAGTACTTCATTGTTGTTTTGTTTTGATTTCCGTGTGAACTATAGAGCTGTAACTCTATATTCTGTTTTCGTGCCTGCGACTTTAGCAGCTTTCTTCCCATTTTTAAAATAAATTACATTAAGTTAAAAAAGTATTAACAACTCTATATACTTCCCAGTTGGTTGAGAGCGTCCGGCCTGCACCAAGTGCAAAGGGCAACTGATAGAAATCCGACGACTGACGAAACACGAAGTTTGCCGAGGGAGATTATAAAACAGTTATACTATACATTTCTATGGCGGCTCTCACACGTTGTCGAAAACTAGTTTTCAACGGCGACGCAACCAATCACGCGCGACTGGCTGGTTGCTCGGTCGTCGCCAACGCAATCTTTCATAAAATGAATGTCTATTAATGAAGTGACTAAAATTTATACAAATTGAGTTACACCATGAGAGTACCAGTTGGATCGCAGTTGGCAACGCCTGTTGCCAACCAATTTAGGTTGTATTGTCATCACCCCATTTGAGAAAGGGCTTAGTGGGTGCAATGTCACTGCTGAGTGTAGGATCTTTAGGGGTATGGGGAACAGGGTGTAAAGTTCACTCATCCACCATAGAAAAGGGAGGATCCTCCGACCAGACGGGTGTTGTGTCTGGCGGGCAACTGCCCATCAGTTTGAAGTTGAAATCTTGTATGTATGTCGATCGCTCGGTAATCTCTAACTGCGCGATGCAGGATTTGTGTGACGTTATGTCTTTGATGCGTAGTTCGTATGTGGCGGTGTAACCGCTACAGATCCTTGGTTCGAGGAATTCTCAGAAACAGCCTTTTTTTTGGGTGGGAAATTATCAAATTACTTCTCCCGCTCTGGGTGGAGCGGGAGAGCGTGTCAGACTCTTACTGACTAAAACCCACCCGTGTTCCTTCAGTTGCCTATATTGCCAGGGGTCACGGTAACCCTTTTGGACAAAACCGCAACTCAGACACAGCTTGGAGTCTGAATTTTTGTCCAGTTATTGGCAAAAGGTGGGGACTTGTAAGTTAGCTGAGTGAATGTGGGCTATTGATTAATACTTATAAGTATTTTTTCAACTTATTCCTCAGATTGACAGCAGTTTGTGTAGAAGAGCGCATGGCAGAACTGAAACAGATGTTACTTGCACAAGGACCACTCATACACGACAACAACTTGCATCCACATCCACCTGGTGGTAAGTTCAAACTAGTGATGAGCCGGATATCCGTATCCGCGGATATCCGAAGGAGAAATAAGATCTGTATCCGTATCCGTTACTTTTTGGCGGATCTTTAACAGATCTTTTATATTAATATATTTCATTACGTATATAAAATTTTAAAGATATATAGCAATGAAATACTTCAATCCAAATTAGTAAAAAAAAAATTAATCATATTTATTATAATTCAAGTAGAGTAAGTACCAGTAAATTAAGTTATAAGGTAGTAATTAAAGTATTTTTGTAGTGAAATCAAACCTCTAATATTTGTGCTATGCTAATTGAAATAATTATGTGATAACTCATATCAATTAAAACTATGTTGTTTTTAAGAACTTAATAAAAATATACGTCTTAATTAATATTGAGTAATGGTGAATTGTATTTCAAAAAGAGTAACTTGGCAGCTTTGTCCTCCCAAAAGCCAGTTACGATGAGGATCATAAATAATTCCTGTTGAACCTGAACAAAGTTGAGATCCGTATCCGTATTCGCGGATCTATACCCTTATGATCCGTATCCGCGGATCACATTTTTTAATGATCCGGCACATCACTTCAAACATTTATTATTAGCTAATTTATTGAGTTTTTTTTTGTGACCAAACGAAGCCAAGCCGAATGCAACCAATGCAAAGAAATATTTAAATCTTAGTCAGCTCGCATTTTATTTTGGAAACTTGGACTCGATTAGTGTTGGATCCCTGGGGGTAGCTTGTATCACAGTATAATAAAGAAACAGTATTACATCTCGGCAGTGATCTTGCAAGCAGCGGCAAGCAGTGATAGTCTAGTGGTGTGACCGTCAGACTGCCAAGTCATAGTTCTCGAGTTCGAATTCAAGGCACGCATCTCTGACTTTTCAGATTCATGTGTGTATTGTATAATTATTACTTGCTTAAAATACTGTGGAAAGAAAATATCGTGAGGAAACCTGGGAGATATTTCTCGACGGCGTATGAAATCAAGTCAGAGGCCCATCATAGGCGGCTTTAAAACTCTGACACCAGGTTAGTCACTAACCACACGAAAAGAAGAAGAAAAAATAAAATTATAAAAATCATGAAATAATTATCTACGGCCGCTCGGTAAATAAACCTTCTACGTAACTGCCACGCACTCAAGACTGTTGCGTACTGGTATACACTGAGATTTCGAAGCGCATCGTTTCGCCCGTTTTATATGAAGATGTAATACTGCTACTTATTTATACTGTGCTTATATCGAGAAGTGGACGTTTTTTGATTACGATTTTGTGACGTTTGATGAATTATTGCGTTTAGGCGCAGAATGTCCAAATCGCAAAATGTCCAGCGGTCGCAAAGTGTCCAGTTCGCAGAATGTCCAATTCGCAGAATGTCCAGTTCGCAGAATGTCTAGTTCGCAGAATGTCCAGTTAGCAAAATGTCCAGTTCGCAGAATGTTCAACATTCATCATAATATTGTCACCCCATCAATCACAAATTGAATCAAAAGTTGGGTTTTAATGAGTAGTCAAGTTATGTCAACAAAAAAAAAACATCTTTCAATCAATTAAGCAGTTTAAAAAAAAAACATATTTTTACGCCTTTATAGTACGCCTTAATAACACAGATTTACAAATTTTGATATATTTATGTCCTTCTTTTTTGTGGGAAGTTATCAAATAATTCTCCCGCTCAGCACGGAACGAGAGGGCGTGTCAGACTCTTACTGACTAAACCCCACCCGTATTACTTCACTTGCCATGTTGCCTGGGGCAACGATATCCCTTTCGGACTTTCCCGCGACCCCGGCAAGCATCGGCTCTAGCGGACCTCGTCAGTTCTGCTGACATCTCTTTGAGGCGCGCGTGGAACAGCGGTCCCAAAGTGTCTAGCACTTTGCGACCGCTGGACATTTTGAGAATTGGATATTCTGCGACTAAAAGAATTATTTGAGTACGGGTAACAAACAGACAGAGACAGATCTCTTTTCTATAGCTCGCCGAGTGTCTGTCTCGACGCTTTTCTGTTGGATTTCTACCATAGATTCTGGCTTACGGGAATTGCAATAGCTAGAAATAGTATACCTGGCTTAATAATACGATAATTAAGATTAATATTTCTTCTTTCCAGCGGACTCCAACTTAAACCCCTCACCGGAATCCGACAAGAACTCAAACTGTACCTCAACGCAAAATTGTGACGTTCACACTCCTCTACTGTACCCCCAACCGCACATAGGTCGTAACGCGTGCATAGAACGGAACACACATACAAACACACAACAAGCCACAGTCGAACTTATACACAAATCACTTAAGGACATCACGGCTCCCATAGAAACTCTTCGAGTACCAAATATTGAAGAGAATTGCCTTTCCGTAGCTCGCGTTTCAAGCCATGCAAGAATACCCCAACTTGAAAATTCTGGTCTAACCGAAATCAGGTCTTACCAAAGACCGTTAGATTACGTGCAGAACGATGTGACAGCCCATGACGTTGATAGGGCTCCAAAACAAACCAATTTGCTCCAAGATGTTAAGGTAGAAAAGCCTAAATGGGGCATCAAGAAATTCTTCGAAAAATTGAATAGGAAAGAGACTGAAGTGAAGTTAGCGGAGAATTCTCAACGGACAATGACGTCAATAATTGATAAGCCTTCGAATATTACTGATAGGGATCGGCCCTCAAATCTGACTATTAGCCAGGACAGGTCCCCTTATAACTTCGAAGGGCCCTGCACCCTATCACCACCCAACAGAACCCTATCACCTACTATGATGATGGAATCTGATAACAAAGTCTTTGGGTTCAAAGAACTACCAAATAGAGAGAATGAAGCACGAACGCCGAACCAAATCTTCGCAGTTATAGTTCCGAAAGCTAAACCGCCAGATTGCATGGAAATGAAAAGTAAAAAAGGTAGTTCGGAGAGTTTGAACAAAAGATCTGTCAAGACATCGCTCTCATCTCAAAGTATTTTAAAATCTAATTCCGAATCTGAAGACTCGACGGTTAAAAAACGACTAAGTTGTGACAATAGAATTATAAACAGCGGTAGCTCTTCCAGGGCGAGTATCAACTTAGAACTTCAATACATAGACACACAAGATAATTACAACGGGAACATAAGCCCTTTTGACATCAACTCTGACTGCTCAAGCAGTGAAGACGAACATTTAATGCTTCTATCCGAAAATGGAGGCTCAAAAATAACTATGCAAACCATACCAAAAACAGACGCAGAAAAGAAAAAAATCTATCAAAATGAGGTCTTGAAGGAATCCAGTCAAGTGACCGATTTTACGTTCAACAAATTCCAGAATAAATATACAAATTTTGATAACGAATTTAGCGATCCGAACGATAAGGAAAATTTAGTAAATGGTTACAGCGGTGATAACCCTGTTTACCTAGCTGCTTTAAATGGGGAGATTGATACAGCCGAATTAAAATATCCCGGAAACAGGTCCCCGAAACCGACTTTAAAAAATTTAGCTATAAAAAGACAGCATTCTCTAGAACAAGTCTCTGAAATATTCTCTTCGGCTGGTGACATTAATCTTCTGAACCCGGCAGGAAGGGTTAAAACGCCTGGAGATCTTCCTGTAGCCGTCAGAAGGGCAAGAAGAGATAGGGCGCTACAGAAGGGGCGGGCGAGTGAAAGTAACAGATTGAGTCTGTACGATGACAGAATGATGTTTGGTAATAGTTTGTAGATTTGCTAAATTTAGTCTTAGATAATTTACTCCCGGATTCTAAAATGATACTTTAAAGACGTTCTTGAATGTTTTTGTGACCAGAACGAGATCTATAAACGTTCGCTCGTGCTTCGACTTTCACCCGTACCCTAATTGCGTAATACAACACAATCACAATTTGTTTCGATTTGAAACAGATTGCTTCATAAGTTGGAAAAAAAAATCTGCTCATCAACATAAATAACGCAATGAATGTTGTTGAACTGTCAAAATGAAACAATTTTTTTCATAATCGTTTACGAAAATAAGTTATACAAGGGTACTGGCTTCTTAATTGAGGATTTTAAGTGTTTGACATATTCATATATCATGTCACATGTATGTGTGTTTGTATCTCATCTTGCACTTGTAGTTTGACAGTTGTGCGAGAGTGACAGGGATAACGCTTAGCCAAAGTACATACTGAGTAACGTTTATAGATCTCGGCATCAACGACATTTCTTAAAAAATAATTAATGATCAACTTTTATTGACCAGTCGAAAATATAATAGGTTTCAAACATTTCAATTGACATTTTGGTAAGATATGTTGGAGTAATTCTCCAGCATAATTATCTTTCCAAATTTACTTAGTTAATGGTACCGATTCCCTTGTTCACAAACTAAACTAAATTTAAGTTCAGTGCATCTTTTTCTTTCTATTTCAAGAAAAGGACAGAAGATAAATTTTAGTTTAGTCCTGTCAAATTAATCAGCGCTTGACGTAAATTGACGTAATTTTAGTCGGCAAGTTTTTAATCACGTCTAAACTTGTATGGAGAGTGACAGGTGCTGATTAATTTGACAGGACTAAACTAAAATTTATCCTCTGTCCTTTTCTTAATGAAATAGAAAGAAAAAGATGCACTGAACTTAAATTTAGTTTAGTTTGTGAACAAGGGAATTGGCACCATTGTTTTTCTTTTTTTTTAAGTAACTACTCTGAATAAGGCACTCTTAAGCCCGTATTAAAGAACCTCAATCAAAACTCAAGCATTACTTAAAACCAGGGCTCGGATAACGGTATATTTTTCGAAACGGTTTCGTC
Source organism: Agrochola lychnidis (assembly GCA_963680765.1). Lineage (NCBI taxonomy): Eukaryota > Metazoa > Arthropoda > Insecta > Lepidoptera > Noctuidae > Agrochola > Agrochola lychnidis. The sequence continues at coordinate 6,679,522 of OY796874.1, read as the reverse complement.
TATAAAACCTCAGAAACGATTTGTTTCCGTTACGTTCGAACAAAACGTTTTTGAAGAAGAACAAAATTTAAATCGTTCTCGATTAATAAAACGTTTTTAACCGTTTTTTTTTCCATTTTTGGGTTGATCTATTGGAAACTCGCAATACAACCCTAATGTAAGCGGCAAGCGCATCGGAATCAATGATGTAATGAAATGAAGATAAGGTTCTTAATTTACCTAAACAAGTTCATGCTTCCCGTGCGCGGCTGCGTCCTGCGGAATAAACCGGTTTTTGAAAACGTTCTCGTTTTCGTTCCGAACAAAATGTTGTATAAAGAACTGTTAGAAACGTTTCCGAGCCCTACTTAAAACTCGTTTAAAGTAAACATTTGCATAGATTGCAGGTACAGTAAATAAGATGTGACAGTTAAAAATAGTCATTTATTTATAGCAAGAACAAAAGTGGGCTAAGAATTCCACCCTGAGGTACGCCATGTCTGATTACTCTTGCTTCGGATATGTATTTCTTCTCACGCTTAGTGTTTATGCAAATTTTAGATATTTCCGTGTATTGTTTACGGTCACTTAAATATGATTTAATAAGATTAAAGCCTTTTGATTGGTTGAAACTAGTTTCAAGTAATGCTTGAGTCTTGAGTGAGGTTCTGTAATACTGGCCTCAGTCTTTCTGTCCTCTCAATACACCTTAAAATGATAGAGAGAGCATGAGACATACCGGCGACAAAAAAGATATTTACGTTTGAGAATTCGACCGTAAATAAATGGAGTTAAGACCTATATTGTCGTGTTGATATTACTGTGAATTGATTAAATTACTTTATGGGTATCTACCAACCCGCACTGGGCCCGCGTGGTGGATTACGGCCCACTCCCTCTCACAGAGAGGAGGCCTGTGTCCCAGCAGTGGGAACATTTATAGGCTGATGATGATGATGATAATGACTTTATGGGTTAACGTAAAAGTCAAAATGATTTCAAGGGAATGGTAGATATCCATGAAAAATTTATATACTATGATATACAAAATGCCCAGTTAAGGTCAGCGCATTTTTCATTGATAACATTATTATGAACTTAATCTTTACTAAAAATAGAGTTGAAAATTGCATGCAAGAGATAATTCCTCGTGCAGTGAGCTCGAGCATGTTCAAGCATTTGGCACATGTATTTATTTCAATACATATTTTTATGTCCGTTTGCACGAAACCTAGTCAAACTCATTTATGAATTCCCGTGAATGAGAGTTAACATGAAAATTCACGCCACACAGTGGATCGAAAAACTCGAGGAGCTCGTGGCTAAGTAATAAAATCCCGCACTGGTCGATCCATCAGGTTAAGCTATGCTTGCCGGGGTTGGTTAGTGGATGGGTGACCATCTTTACATACCGAGACTCCTCCGTGCCTCGGAAAGCACGTTAAGCCGTTGGTCCCGGCTGTCATTCGTGGATCTTTGACAGTCGTTACGGGTCGTCAGAAGCCCGAAAGTCTGACAACCAGTCTTACCAAGGGGTATCGTATTACCCAGTTATTGGGTTGTGGAGGTCAGATAGGCAGTCGCTCTATATAAAATACTGGTATTCAGCTGCATCCGGTTAGACTGGAAGCCGACCCCAACGTAGTTGGGAAAAGGCTAGGCAGATGATAATGATGACAGTGGATCGAAAAAGGCTTTCGAAGACATGGGAGAAAAAATTTGAATGTCGATTTTTTGCTTTCAACGGCTTCTAATAGCCAATATCATGTATAAATATATCGTAGGATTTAATCTGGTAAGCAATGGAGCTAATGCTTATATCTCCGGAACCTAGAGAATAACCATAATATCCTTACACACGGTGATGTAACTATTTTTATCTACTAGGGATGTGAGATTAATGGGAAATAATCGATTAAATAAATATCGATTTTTCTTTATTCAAAATTAATCGATTTGTCAAAAATCGATTTTATTAAAAATAAATAATCGATTTCTGCGAAAAAATCGATTTTTTTGTATTATTTAAAAAAACATGATTTTCAAATTCCAATAATAAACCTAAGAGATTCATAATAACAATTTTTCAGATAAAAAATAAAATTATATGAATAAAAAATAACCAATTCAAAACTAAAAATCAAAGGTTCCTTTAAAATTTCAAGGTAAGGAATTAGGAAACCAAATAGCATTATTGAAACAAATTTTAGTTCTTTTAAACGTTTTATTTATTATAATAAAAATTAAATGATGAGCATCCCAACAAAATGACTAAACTTATTGTCTCAAAAACTTAAATATAAATCAAATAAAAAATAAATGCCTACAGATGGCACCGTTTTTATTTAATCAACTTATACGTATGAACTTAATTCGAGATTTTTCATCCAACGCATAGACGGCGCTGTTTATAAAATTGAAACTTACTACTAGATTTTTTCATCCGTCTCATAGATACAAGCTGTTTCTGAAAATCGATTAAAACACGTAATTTATATAATCGATTTACTAAAAATCGATTAATATGAATATAAAAATCGACAATAAAAAATCGATTATTAGAAAATAATAATCGATTAAAATAAAAATCGATTATTTTTTAACATCCCTATATATCTACACCCATGCTATAAAACATCTATAAAAGTTTCAGACTTCTTCTTCTTCTTCGTATCGTTCTTGACAGAGCGGTCGTGGTCACAATGAACTGTTCCAATCGCAGGTGTAGTCGTTGCCCGCCTCACGATCTCCCTCCATCTGGTTCTGTTACATGACAGTCTGGCGCATTCATTAACAGGGCCTCCAACCGCGGATTTTATTTGATCGGTCCACCTCATCGGCGACCTCCCGCATGGCCTATTACCTTCCACTCTGCCCTGCACCAGTTGCACCTGCACAAGTTTCAGACACAGTTAGCTTATTGCCAACATTAAAACAGCCAGTGTCAAAATAACCATAATATCATCCAAATGAGTGTTATAATGATGTCCTAAATTTAGTTATGCAACTCGAATTTCAAAAAGGGAACATTGTCATGCGCGCGCGTTTAACTACTACAGCGCCGTAATTTAAAAAAAAACTTATAGGTTATTCGAATTCACGTCGTATCCCGCCATTTTTGTTCGATAATAGTATTGCAAAATTTTATTAAGTACAAAAATGAGTGATACAAGCTTTGATAACACACCACCAGATATTTCTAATGCAGCAAAGGACATTTCTAACCAATTATTACTAGAAAAGTTGAGAAAACAATATTGTACAACACCCTATGGTTTCAGAACCTTTTATAGAGAATTCATAATTATCATGGGTGTAGATAAAGTCTTGCATGCAACTGTTATAATTAGGTATTAAAACACTCGTGTGATACTATTATATAAACCCACATTCGTGTTTTAATACCCCTTATTATACAACAGTTGCATAAATAACTAATTTATGTTTTTTTAACATACTTCATAAAACAAGATTTAGTGCGGTTTTTTCTGAAAAAACTGAGAGGGAGTGGGCCGTAATCCACCACGCGGACCCAGTGCGAGTTGGTTTAATGAACCATTAGGACTTGCCCAGTGTGACTTAAGTGCAAACGGGCATAATTATTATTCTTTTAAGTTATTTTTAGATACCTGATTAGATATGCTAGATACAATCCAATATTTCATTTTAATTTAGTTTTATTAATTGGTCATTTTACAAAACTGCTATAATTATAAGGTAACGTCATCACAAGCATTCTATTAATTATTTTAATGTTATTTTATTATTATTAATATTTTTTTATGTGCAAAAATATGTGTGTGAAAATGTTAAAGTATTGAGTTATTCGAAAACTGGCTATCGATAAAAACGAGACGATAAAATAATAATGTAGAGTCACATGTTTGTACAGACGCCAGCACATCAAGCTACCCGAAACTGTCAAATTTGAACCTTAGACATCAGCGATAAAGTTGAAAATCTATCAAATAAATTTGACAGATTGTAGTAGCTTTATGTGCTGGCATCTGTACTATGGTTAAAGTATATATCGCTGTCCCCGGCGAATAAAATCGTAATCGTAAAAATCAAATTTATTAACTAATGTACATAGCGGAATTGTTCAAATACCAAAAGAAAAGTGATTTTTTACATTCATTACATACACTTTAAAATCTCGTAACTTCTGAAATAACCGTAGGAAATAAATGAAAAAATTGACAGAGTGTAATCGGACCTCTAAATATCGAATATGCAATAGAGTTAAAACTATCGTAATAGCACATTACCATTTTATTCGCCGGGGACAGCGATATATTCGACCTCTCATTTCCTTTGTCACTTTCGACAACAATTCCTACAAAATTAAAACTTCACTAAGGTTGAAACTATCTGTCACATAGACAAAATAGACCTTCTCGTTTTATGACGTGCAAGCAGGGCTTAAAATACCGGTATTTTTAGGAACCGGTACCAATAACCTTAGTGTGATACCGACACCAGAGTAGTACCTATGGGTACCGGTTGGTACCAATTGGTATTTCTAAACGGTACCAAACAAATATTCCCGTAAGTTAGAGTGAGAACACAGATATAATAATTAAAATGGATGGTTATTAATAGGCATTAGAAAAATAACTTTTATGTACAAATACAAGACTCGTAGTACGCGCCGGGTACTTGAGTATGGTACCGGTATTTGTAAGGTGGAGTACCGGTATCCGTCTCGAACTGGTATCGGTGCAAGTGACATTCAACCTTAGGATGATAAAGCAATTACGAAGTCGACTAGACAATTTGTCTATAATGAAGCAAAACAATGTCTAAATATTACAATTGATTGTAAAACTATAAAAAAGTGTCATTTCCTAATGCATTTATAGTTATAGTCAGCAAAAACATTACTATAAATAAAACAAGTTGCTTTTATAGAAATCGTTACCTCACGTTGAAATTAAGAAGTATAAAATTAATCTAAATATAACATTCGTGGCTTTTATCAAATAAAAATTAAAAATTTGAATTAAATTATTACGTCGAACGAACAATATTTTGAATATATTCGCATTTAATTAATAATTTTTACGAGTTTTTGAATGAATTGAATATTTGCTACAATTTGCATGCTAATTGTTCCTTAACATACTTTCCAGTTTACCCGGCTATTCCTTATAATATCTGTATATTTTTAACGCATTTTAAATTAAGGTAATTTTAAGGGTAACGTTTTGATTACAATAGTTATGTTTTGAAGATGTCCCTCAACGGGAGCATTCACCTGTAACGTAACAATACAAAATTCCATTGTAAGCCGTACGCACGGACGTAATAAAATCGCGGCGGGATATTATCGCGCACTGAATTTTTAACTCTCGGTGTTGAGCCGAGCGTTGAGAATCCAACGCGCTAAAAAAAACCACTGTTGGATTTTCAACTCTCGGCGCTAAGCAGAGCGTTGAAAATCAAGTGCACGAAAAAAAATCGCCGCGATTTTATTATGTCCGTGCGAACGTCGGCTAACGGGTAACATTTTGCAAGTAGACTGCACAGGCCATCACCTGCACACGTAGCGACCATTTATCACGTGAGACTTGAAAGGAGGAGGGGGTTCGGAAAAAATCACGAAATGACACAAGAGGGTGCAGTGAGATTTCACGTGTATGAATTTTTTCGTTAAACGCGCGATTTCTAAACCGAAGAGCGGCGCATAATCTTGACTCGCCGTTGCCAGGCAACGATTATACTTACCCGTAAAGATAAAATATTCTATCTGTTTTTAAGATACTTTGTACCAAAAAATACACATGGGGGTTAGTCTAAAACCTCACCACATATCACCAGTGGTTAAAAAGTTTCTAAAAAACATCACGTGATTAAGGACGACCCCTAAGTAGTATAGAGAGATAATTGAAACCAGCAGGATAGGTTATACATTATACAGTATTTCTATTTTCTTAATGTCCCTCGGGAATCATCGCATTTCCGAATACAAACGAATGCTAATTTCCATGTCCATCAATTATTAGATTTATCGTGTATAATAATTCGAATTTAGAACTACGTACTTTATTGTTGTTTTGATTTCCGTGTGAACTCTATAGAGCTATAAAACTTTTTTCCTGTCTGTCGTGCCTGCGACTTTAGCAGTTTTTCTTCCATTTTTACATTAAATTAAAAGATTATTAACAACTCCATATACTTCCAAGTCGATTGAACGCGTCCGATCTGCACCAAGTGCAAAGGGCAACTGATAATTAATACTAATAATTATTACTGCTAATTTTGCTGTGCCCGACAAAGTCCATATTGATCTTTTACTTTGTTGTAATACATATGGAATGCAATAAAGAATTGAGATTGATAGAAATCCAACGACTGACGAAACACGAACTTTGCAGAGACACATTAAGAAAATAGATATACTGTAATTACATAGGTAGAAGTAACACGGCTGGGTCGCATGTTAAGGTTACATTACAGGCGAATGCTCCCAGTGAGCGAGCGCCTTTAGGTTTATTTATTTTATATGTTGATGGTAATAATTTGCGCGTATATAAAAAACAATTACAGGAACTGACGACTATTAATAATCTCGAGTGTCCATTTGATCAAATATACACTTTAATTTAAGACGAATGTATAGAAAATGACTTCTACTAATACATAATCAGCCTATAATGTTCCCACTGCTGGGACACAGGCAGTGTTGCCAGTCTGTACGATAATTTTGCGATTTTCTAAAAAACAAGTTCCATTAACAAAACGTATTTGTCAGACAAAATTAAACGCAGAAAAAAAAGTCATGTCAATTGTCAAATATGTCAACATCAATAAGTATCTCTCTCTTTCCCTCCCTAGTTTTTTAGATAATTTTACAGTGAAAAGACAAAAATATCAATTAAAAACTATGACAAAACATTTAAAAGGTTTGTGCTGCTAGCGCCCTTTTGACTCTAGTTTTATTAATTGTCTTTTGATAGCAATTTGAATTTACGTGTTTTTTTTATTAGTATTTTTCTACAGTACGATAATTTTGCCCAAAAAACGATAATTTCTGCGTGGGATCTCGATAATTTGAACTTTTGGAGTTGGCAACACTGGACACTGGCCTCCTCTCTTCAAGAGGGAGTGAGCTGTAATCTCCCACGCGGGCCCAGTGCGGGTTGGTAGATGTCACAAGTACTAATACTCGGGCTCGGGTCAGCAACCAGCTGTTTCCTGCTGCTGTACTGTTTACAATGCGTAAATTATTATTGTTGATATATACTTGTACATAGTTTTAAGTTCCTATTAATAATCGGAAGCCATGTTTTTTTATGTTTTTTTTTTTTTACTTGTTAAGTTTAAGTTACACTACATAGACAAACATTATGTTTTTGTTTTAAATAACGTTTATTATTATTAAAAACATAGTTTCTAGATATTTTACTCCATTTAGCTTTAATATTTTTGTAAATATTCCGTATTCTTCGTGGATTCGATATTAATATGAAATTTTATATTTGTGGTGTGTTTATTAAGATATTATGGTTATAGTACGCAGTTATTTCTTGTATTAGCCGGTTAATGTTTGAAATACCCATAATTATTATAAAGTTAACATTTAAAAAAAACGATCAACTGCTCTGTACTATTGTACAATATTTAACAATATCAAGCAAAAACGCCGAAAAAAAAAAAGGTTTATTGTATGGGGACCCCCTTTTTTTAATTTTTCTTCAAGCCAAAATAGTTCATACTCAAATAAATTCAAAAGAAACAGCTCTGTGACAGACGAACTGACGGGCAGCGGAGCGTTTAATTGAGTTCCGTTCCCACCCTGTGGGTACGGAACCCTAAAAAGAAGTTCACATTAGTTGACATTAGTTAATTTTTCGGACTTTAACCGGTTAATCTTAGAAATATATTTATTCATTCCATTTTATTGCAAAGAAGATATTATGAAGTACCTAAACAGAATCTTGAAAATACTTTCTCGTAAGCAAATCACGTTAAAACCTGTTTTGAAATTAAAATGGTCGTGATTTTAAAAGGTAGGTAATTGTTAAAAAAAAGTGAAAATAATGTTTCTCGGTGTTTTAGAAAAGAGTTTAATTAGAGAAGAGCTTTTAAAATCACGACTGCATATAAAATTCATAAAAAAACAAACTATAAACATGTTGATAAGAAATATATTTAAATTAAAGTGTATCTTATTACCCGTACACGTATTGACGCAAAAGAAAAAATTATGTAATTGCATTTTTTTAAATTATTTATCTTATAGCCCAGGTACGCACAGGCGATTTTCAACTCTCGGTCTTAAGCCGAACATTGAGAATGCAACAAAGTCCCAGCGCGTCAAAAAAATACACTGTTGAATTTTCAACTCTCGGCCCTAAGCAGTGCGTTGAAAATCCAGTGCGTGACAAAAAATCGCCGGTTGGTACGAGGGCTGAGGCCTAGCATGCACTACGATTTTATTTTTTGCGACGCGATTTTAGTCTCTTGAATCCGCCGCGGGGCGCGGTGTGCGATTTTATATTCAATGCCATATAAACTATTACGTTGCATTTCTGCGACAAAATAATCGCGCGATAAAAAGTCGTAGTCTCGTTCGCCCTTAAATGGTCTTCTGAAACGTTAATTATTAATTTTCAGGGATTCGTGAAATCCAAAAAGTTGTACTCGTATCCTTCCTGTCCACTGGAGATCCACCAATAGAATTTAAACTCTAAAGCGGAGTTTACATTCTATTATTAATATTGGCTCAGCTCCTCTCCTCTCCTCCTTTCTGCACTCCAGTGGACCAGCAACTTAAATATAGCATATCAAGTTTTAGAAAAGGCTACGCTTTGTATAGCGTCGTCTCTTTCTAGGGTTCACGGCATGGAAGCGATTACATATGGCATAGTGAACTTTATGTCAATAGTGTAACGTTCTAACTACATACGAGCCAAATAGGTCGCGCGTTTTCTGGAGAATTCTCGCGCATTCTTACTCGCATTACAAGCAAGTTTCTACGTTATACAATAATGGACATAAAGTTCATTTTTCTATGCACAGACGCCAGCACATCAAGCTACCCGAAACTGTCAAATTTTCCCAATCAACTTTGAACCTTAGACTTCAGTGATAAAGTTGAAAATCTATTAAATAAATTTGACAGATTGTAGTAGCTTGATATGCTGGCGTCTGTACAATATCGTTACAAAAACTCGATTCCATTCCGTGGCAATGTAAATTGAGCCTTAAACGCGTTGTGTCATATTATTATCGCTGGTACTGTACCTACAGTCCTGCCAGTCTTTTGGCGCTTGGATGACGTTGACATGGTGGCGCTGTTGGTAAACATTAGAAAAATTGCTTTGTGAAATGTATTGAGAAAACAAGATAGCGGAGTTAGTTCCGATTTTGGCCACGCGCCAAATGATTCGTGTAACGTATACTTTCATGTTTTAAGGGGGAAGCGTCAGGGTAGCCCGCGAAATTCAAATTTTCTTACGTTTTTTGCATTTTGCAGGTCAGTGTCAGGTTTTTATGCTAATTAAAATATGATTCGCGGTCGTAACAAATATGGCTTTAATCAATTAAAATCATTACAAGCAGCAATCGTGATTAAGAAGAAAATAAAGGTGTCAAATGTCATGATTTCATGAAATCATGACGTTTGACACCTTTGCTAACTTATGGAGTTGTATTGCTGATTGTAATGATTTTAATTGAGTAAAGCCATATTTGTTACGACCGCGAATCATATTTTAATTAGCATAAAAACCTAACACTGACCTGCAAAATGCAAAAAACGTAAGAAAATTTGAATTTCGCGGGCTACCCAGACGCTTCCCCTTTAAGTGAAAACTTATTTAGGCGCGTTGAGCGATCTTTGATAGGGGATAAACTTATGGATTCGCGTCACCGACATGCTCGCGCCGTAGTGTTGTGCTATAGAATATAGATGGCGCTAAGTTCTGTCGGCAGTCCCCATGACTGCCAATTTTTTTCTATACTTAGATCATGTATTTTTTTAAATTAAGTACTAAGTACATATTTTTGTGTCGATACGTGTCGGGCCGCACCAATAAACGTTGTAAATGTATACCAATAGATGATAGAGCGATATTATAGATTGTTGCGGGTTTTGCGGCCGATGCGTGGTAGAATAATGCATTTTAAAGAAAGAAAGAAATATAATGGAATATAATATTTTACATGCAATATCTACATATCTGACCTCCACAACCCAGTTACTCGGTAAAACGATACCCCTTGGTAAAACTGGTTGTCAGACTTATTAATTGGGCTTTGACGCCCGTAACGGCTGTCAAAGATACCCTCCTTTACAGATTCCAACAAACAATGCATTATTTCACCCCGTACAGGGCCGCATGTGAGTGTACAAAAGCGATGTCGCGGCTTTCACTTAGCTTTGTTGATATTATTGTAACTGACCACGTCGGACACCGAATATAACGAATATGTTTTTATAAATTTGCTGTTTTATTTTATTACCTACCTTGACACACCTAATTTTAGTCGCTCAGAATCAGTCGTCGAAATTACGATCCATGCTCAAAACGAAAGTCAAGCGACTCATTTTGTGCAACCTCAATTACGCGACTTCGCGACGATGTGCAGGATGTGCTTAAACCAATCGCTTACTTTAAGACGCAGATATATGACAGTGACCTTGAATGGTTAGCTTGCGTGTTCTGTACTGAGCTTACGCAACGCGTCGTATGTCCAGCCAGTAATAGGACTCGCCCATCAAGGAGCGCTGTCCCAAATTAGACGCGTTATTAATTTATTACACGTAAAACAAAAGGTATTTTAATAAAACACCTATACTAAAAGATTAATAATATAATTATCTTTAAAATGGTGAAGTTTTCAGAAAAATACGCGTGATAGATTTTGCGGCATTCTCCGTTTTTTATCCGCGTTAGACATAACTTTACAAATTAATTTCACTATGTAATATAAACATAATCAAAAATATGCCTATATTAAAATGTTAAGAAAATGCTCTAATTTAACATATATTTTTTCCAAATCATTAACACTACTCGTTTAGACATCATCTTCAGTATAAAATCATTAAAAGTCGGTTATCGTCCCCTTAAGTAGGAAGACAACTCCCGAAGAACAAAACTACTCGTCATACGACTTGGAGACGCTTGCCGTAGTTTCTTCCTTACAGGAATTCCGCGTTTATGTAGTAGGTATCCCTTTTAATTGTAATTTTATTTATTTCTCACCACAATAACCTTATAAAATAGGAACAAAGAATCTTACTTTCCCGTCATGGGCTCAAAGAGGATATTGTGGGAGACTGGTGCCTAAGCTAAGCCGAAGCTTGTATTTCAGGCCACCAGGTCCCCGCCCCAAGTACAAAATTATGGTCTCCTATAAACTAAAACTAGACAAAAAAAAACAAAGAAAATAACCGACAAAAAACAACAAAACAAAATAAAATTATAACCAACTGCAACTCTCTCCGTGCAACCTTTCAGAAGAGAGATATGATTCCACGAGTCGCTAGGTGGTGGGAACAGATGCAGGAATAATAATATAATTTTTGCATCGAGTATAGGCCCGGTCATCGCATGGCTCATGTCGATGCTCTCAGCCGAAACCCTACGCAGCAAGCTCATGATGTTATGGTCGTTATTTAGTGATTACGATTGGTTAGCTACAGTCCTGGGAGCTCAGTCGTGCTTAAGACATCGTGATGAACACTAAAGCCCGAGTTGTGTTTTAAAAATAACTAGTTGTGATTGTGGAGTTATTTCATTTTTGTGTTGTAAAAATACAATAAGTATATGAACAAGTGTCTATTATTTATAAAACATAACATAAAACATCACGCCTGTAACCCCCGTAGGGTTAGGCAGAGGTATACCCATAGTACACCCACATTTCGCCAGTTATGTTTAAGTCCCATGTAATGGGGGGCGAGCCTATACATTACACATTACATTATTTTTAAAAGCCATGAACCTGAATAACAGTATATCTTCATATTTAAATTATTACTAGATTCTCTGTAAGAGTACAGAAAGTAATAAAAAAAGAATGTGTCATGTGGATGTTTCATAGAAAAGTGCAATACCTACGCATTCAAAATGTATGGAACAGCAGATTTTTTTTAAATAACCGACGAAAAATGTTAACGCAAGGGGTTCAGAGGGCCTACCACCAGCTCAAAAGCAGTATTATTTTAATAATACTTCAGTGGGAGAAACAGATGGAGTTATACGTCCTGTAGAGCTTCATCTCTTTCCCACACTGAAGTAATATTAAAATAATACTGCTTTATGAGCTTGTGGTAGGCCCCCTGAACTTCAGAATCATGTACTGAATCCATGGTAACAGTTTTCGCGTCGCTACCCTCTATACCTATGCATATAGGTTGGATACTTTAACATAACTGGCAAAATGTGGGTGTAACAACTTTAGGTGCACCTCTGTCTAATCCTTCGCCCAACGCTTACATATAGGAATATGGCAATATTAATTAATAAAGATTTGCTCCAGCAACTGAGGAATACATTTGTGCGAATTAAATTTCCTCTTAAAGCTAAGCAAACGTACCTTGGACTAATTATAAGATAATAATATGACAAACAGGAAAGTTCAAATAAAATAACAAGCTATGAATACGAGACAACTCATAATAATTTGTTTTGGAGCGTTTCGCCCATTGTTCCATCGACAGTTTTGAAGGCAACACCTGTGTTAAGGGCATTTCAGTTCTTAGTGGCCAGCAATATATAAAAAAGTACTCTGTGGTGGCCAGTGCTTAGTGGCAAGTTGTTCAGAAAAACTTTTTTGTTACCCAATCAAAACTGTGCCAGCGACATTCACCATGGAAGATAAGAGTACTATAGGTTACATTATTTTTACGCTGACAACAGCTGCATTCATATACGGAGTGGTATCATGGTGCTTAATAAAAAAGTTTCGCAATTATAGAAACTACGTGTTCCTAAACGCAATTTTTGCAAACCTTTTACTCCTTTCTGCTCTTGCGATCGACGCTACCCTAGAAAATATCTGGAAGCTCGATAATTCCTGGTGGTGGTGTGGCTTGAATTACTTAGATATTGTGAAGTTCCACTGGTTGATCATCATCAGTCATATGTTTTACGTAGACATTGTTAAAGTGTTTGATGGGCATATCCAAAGAAGATTTTTGAAAAGTAGCCTTTTTGGTTGGGGTGCGTCTATATTATTAGCCGTTCTTCGACATAGTTTTCTTTTTGTTGAATTTAAAATGCATTCTGATCATAGGATCTCAGTTTTCAGGCCTGTATCTATGGTTATTTCAATATTACCCTTGTTACTAAACATTTTACTTTACATTGTAACTGTATATTCTCTTTTTCGTGGCTCCGACGCGAGCGCACCTACTGCTATAAACAAATGGCGTCGCTTTTACATGGCAACTTTGATATTCATATTGGGCGACATAACATTGTTGTCTACATATGTTATAGGGTTTATCCAGTTTATCCTACCAGGACAAACATCTATTTTTGTTTTTTCACATCTATTCGGCTTATATAATAATCCACTAGCATTATCAGTTTTTTTGGTCTTTGTAAAAAGCAATCGAGAAATGTGGTATGATTTTTTTGTGAATAAATTAAATCAAAGATTATCAGCACAGCACAGGGATCACGGTATCAATATGCATGATAGAGTTACTCGAGAGTCTGCTGTCAGCCGGCCGACGCGCGGCACGAGCGGTGCTTGCTAAACAGCGTGGTAATTGCGGAACCCACATAAAATGCCAATCGATCACAATGCCTTTCATTTTGACATCCATTCATCATCATTCAATCATCATTCATGTTTTTTTTTTTTTTCATTTCTTATAGCTATAGGTTTGAAAAATTCGTCAGCTCAACAACGTAAATAGCGCGATGAACGTGGATGAACTGTCAAAATGGAAGACATTGCGATCGATTGGCATTTTATATTTTTACGTATGATATGCAATTAGGTACCTCACAGAATTAATTGACATCAGAAAGGCAATATGCAAAAGTGGTCCAAAAGTCCACCACTAACAACGACACCAATGTAGGTACCTAATTGAATAGTCAATTAAATAAAGAGCAATAATTTTTATCTGACAACCTTAAAAAAATTGATAAATATGTACATGAAAAGTAAGCGCTGTAATTATATTTGTTTTTCTCTAAATTATATTATTTATTAGCATATTTGTATATAGCTATTAGCTACGTAATGTATCAAAAACGTTATGTATTTTAATAGTTTAAAAATGTTTAAAAAAATACGCAAAATTGTTAAATTTGTTTAGGGATAATAGATTTTGTAATTTAATTTTAACTAAAATTTTATTTTGTTACACAAGTGGAATTTTAGATCGACTTACATTGATATTTGTACGCCGTCAATGGCATTACATATTAATCCGTACCCTAATTGCGTAACTTATTTTCGTAAACAATTTTGCCTAATTTGTTTCACTATGACAGTTCAACAACATTCATTGCGTTATTTACGTTGTTGAGCAGATTTTTTTTTTCCAACTTATGAAGCAATGGATTAGCAATCTGATTCAAATCGAAACAGATTGTGATTGTGTTGTATTACGCAAATAAGGTAGGTACTGATCTCTATGCATATTTTATTTGCAACAGCATTTTTACACCCTGTTATGTCTTACAAATAAAAACTTTGTATGTGTCGAGTCCAAACACGTGTACGTATCTCATTAAGTTCAAGAGTTCCTGTGGCCCACTTCCTGCTGCACCATCATACCCTGGAGTAGGTACACTTTGGGCTAATGTACTTGTCAAGACAAATCCAAATAGTCGAAACACACCGGAGTAGGTATCTCGTTAAGTTGAAGAGTTCCCGTGGCCACCTTCCTGCTCCATCATCAGACTCTGGCGTACACCTTGGGCTAATGTACTTGTCAAGACAAAGCCAAATAGTCCAGACACAACGGGGCTATCTCTATTGTCCCACTGCTGGGCAAAGGCCTCTTCTCACACAGAGAAGGCACGAGCATTGATCACCACCGCTTGCTCAAGACTGGTTGACGATTTCAGACTTATATTACTACAAGTCCAGGTTTCCTCACGATGTTTTCCTTCACCAAAGTCAGTAATGTCCAAGATTAACTACAAAAATATGACAAAAATATTTTTTTTCATCACGTACAGTGCCGCATGTGAGTGTACTAAGGCGATATCGCGGCTTTTACTTAGTTATTGTAACTGACCATGTCAGACACCGAATATAACGAATGTGTTTTTATAAATATGCTGTTTTATTTTACGACCTACCTCAAGATAGGGACCCAACCAAATTTTTGTTGCTCAGAATCAGTCTTCAAAATTACGATCCATGCTCAAGAAGAAAGACACGCGACTCATTTTGCGCAACGTAAATTACGCGACTCATACAGCCGATGAATCATGGCCGGGAAGACATATCTCTCACTCACACACACACGCCTCATGTGGTTCCTAAAAAATGTTATTGCACAGCTTTCTACGCAAAGTTCTGACCGGCCATGATTCATGGACCGTATGTTTTATGTTATAGGGTTTGGTTTCTGCACCTAGTCCATAAGGTATAGCATTGTACGTGGGCCATGACGGCCGTTTGGTGGTTATTCCAACCAGCCCACCTCCCTCCAGAAGCTAATTAAATCTCCTTGTCTGTTCAAAACATCTGTATAAAGATCTGAGTGACCCGAGGGTTTCTGTTCTAATCTGGGTGACGCCTGTGCATTCAAAGAGCACGTGCGCTACGGTTTCCTCAGCCTCCATGCACGCCCTGCACAGAGGACTGTCCGTTACGCCTATTGTGTGGAAGTAGGTATTTATTTAGAGAGCAGTGCCCCGTGATGGTCCCCGTCACCAGGCGCAGGCTGTTCCTGTCCAGGCGTAATAAACGCCTGGTTAGTCTGCTATCCAAGGATGGCATAGTTTCCGTGGACTGCCTGCAGCCCGGTGTCGAGGTCCACCAGTTCCTCACTTGTGTGTGGGTAAGCTCCTGTAGCCACCTGCGTATTTGGTTGAAGTCATCGGCCGTATTAAACACCACTCATTTTACGTGGCGAAAAATTACGCCAGTTACTTTGTTGACTATCTTTATAGAATTCTACAACTGGGGACTATAAAGGCAAAAACGAATTAAATACAGAACATCAGTAAAAAAATCCCCTTTATTTCATAATTACAATAACATATAAACATTCATACATTATTCATTATCGACATGTTGTATCCGACAAAAGTTCCAATATTTTAGACATCAAATACAATTTTATAGGATTTCGGAGCAACAACGATTATCCTTGTAATGTCGAAAGAAACAAGGGGCCTAACACCAGCTCAAAAGCAGTATTATTTTAATATTACTTCAGCGGGAGAAAGAGATGGAGATATACGTCCTGTAGAGCTTCATCTCTTTCCCACACTGAAGTAATATTAAAATAATACTGCTTTATGAGCTGGTGGTAGGCCCCCAGAAATACCCAAATAGAGAAATATACTTTCTTACAAAGTTGATAACAATATTTGCAGATACTGCATAAAAGACTGAGCAGGTGTGTGGTATCGGCCCCGACGAATTATAGGTCGTGGGTTAGAGCCAAAACAGGCGCTTTATTTTGTGTAAATTATTTCATCACCACTGCTCTCAAAACGGTGAAGAAAAAATTTAACCGGCATGTCCTAGAACCGAAAATTCAAAGACATGTGACATCCACCAACCCGCACTGGGCCCGCGTGGTGGATTACGGCCCACTCCCTCTCACAGAGAGGAGGCCTGTGTCCTAGCAGTGGGAACATTATAGAACATTCGACACAAATTTTTTTTTTTTTTTTTTAGATTTTGATTACAGGAAAACATCAGAAAAGATGTAACATATTTAAAACAGATTTTGTAACTGATATTTCAAGTGACTAATCTAACTGTGGTCGATGACCCCACAAAAACAACCATCAAAAGAATTTATTTTTGTTTTATCATGTATATATTTCGATACCCATTAAGTCTGTGGACTTTAGCTAATTAATTTAATTTGAGCCTGCAAAGTGAAAATCGCCGTTGCTTCGAAACCTTTTTATAGTGTATAAGTGCTGATAAACTTGAACGTTAACTTGGAATGAGCATTCTAGCAAATGTTACATTACAGAAAAATAAACGGGAGCACTTTAGCGAGCATTCTAGCGAAAGGACAGTAAATTTGCTTCGAGCTTTTTGCACGAATAATTTTTTTGACGAGCATTGATTAAAGCATTCGCCAGAATGATCGTGAAAATGTTCGTAGCGATGTTTGACTCTATGCTTGGCTCTGTTCGTTGTTCAGTTCGACAAATTTAAAAACGGCGAATGCTCGATGTTCTGTTACAAGTGAATGCTCAAGTTTATCAGCACCTTTATACAGGGTGTCAGGGACATCGACGCGAAAACTGAAACCATGAATTCAATACATGATTCTGAACCCTGCGTTGAAATTTTCCGTCGGTTATTTTTAAAAAAAAATCTGCTGTTTCATAGAAAAGTGCAATATCTACGCGGGCAAAATGTATGGGACAGCTGATTTTTTTTTAATAGCCGACGCAAAATTTCAACGCAGAGGTTCAGAATCATGTACTGAATATGGTTACAGTTTTCGCGTCGATGTCCCTGCCACCCTGTATATTGATTGATTAAGTATTCTTCTACAACATTTATTATTTGAATGGGCTATATTATAGAAGAAATTATGCGATCGTACTATTGTAAGGATTCCGCTCCGGGAACTCACAAACTTCAAAGGGGTAGCTTGCTGATTCGTCATATGATTTCTCATTTTTCAATACCGGTACCTACTTCAAACCTTAATTTCGTTTGTGTCGTGGATACCAACATTACAGCACAGATAAATACAAATGGTTCACTCCACAAAATCATTTCAATAAAAAGCGACTCTTGTTACGACACAATAAAGTGCAATTCAGGTCGCACAGAGCTAATTACCTACAGTTATATTCACCTAGAAGTTGCCTCTCTTTCTATCACGTAACTCTTATATCTTCTGACTACGTTACACTCACTGAATTGGCCCGACAAGACGGGCCCGCCGCGTACTTGTAGCTTCATACCTAAAATGCGGAGTGTCCCATCTGTGATTACAGTCAAATCAGTAGTCTATAACTAGTGTAAAAATACCCTTAACGAAGCCGAAACAAAATTGTTCTGCCGTTATTTTTGAACCTACTGGACCATACTTGAGAACCCTCTGGTTATGGAGATATTGAAGGTCAAAGTTCAAACTTTTTGCGGTGTTATTTACGAAAACAAGTTTTTAATGTTAAATACAGGATAAGTTTTGATCCAGTGCGCAAACTTTAACACGTGACTTCACTCATCATTATGAACAACTTTTACTATAGAACCAAACCTGAAATCGGGAAAAAAAAATCAGCTGTTCCATACATTTATGTTCGCATAACTCATCAAAATGTAGGGAACAGCAGATTTTTTTTTGTATAACTTAACTTTAAATACCTCCACGACCACTGTACCGTTGGATGCATCTATAAGCACAATGTTTTGCGTGCTGCCGTGAACAGCGAATTGACTAAAAATAGTTTGATCTCCAACCGCGGACATTGCTGTGAACCACTTTCACCCTTATGCCCTTAGTAATAAGGTTGAAAAGTGTTTGACCGCCAGTGTCCGCAATGGTACATAATGCATATATGACAGCTTCGTGAAGGGTTTTTTTACACCTGATACAAGTAGGCATTACATTTCGTTGAGTAATTAGCTGCCATCAGTGCAGCCATTTATAATTTGTGATAACTCGGAGCGATATCATCCCTATAATGAGCCTCAGTTTCCAAAACCCTGATCAAGTCTCTCATCAGTAAATCTTATAAGGCTGGCGCAGACTTGGGCGGGCCGCACCGCGTTGAGAAATAAGGTATCAACATTTTTTTGTATTGAAATACGATGCGCTAGGGCCTGATGCGGCTGTCATAAGAAAGAAAAGAAGAAAATAAGTTTATTTGCGGTAAACATGACGTAAACAAAGACATATTTTCCCACAACTTAGTTGTTAAACAAGTTGAGGGAAAATATGCGTCACATCCACGCAAAAAGGGCCATCGCTCAGCATAAAGTTGAGATTTGACATTGATTTGGTTTTAAAAAAACTGAGGTTATTCCTGAATGGGGTTTAAAACATCGATTTAATTAATCTAACCGTAATTATGAATCTGACTTAGCCCGTAAGGTGGAATATCTGTAAGAAATTAATTATTATTTTATTAATATATGCGCAGTCAGCAATGTAATGTAAATAATAATAATAATATGTACATTTAAAAATAACGTAATGGTTACAAGACATTAATTGTTTGGAGAACTAAATACATTTTTAACCGACTTACAAAAATGAAACAGAGTAAGTTTTCAATTCCATGCTACAGTATTTTTTTTGTCGAGTACTCTTACTCTTCTTTGCCTTTGACCTGTATTTTAATAAAATTAATAATTTGATATGAAAAAAATATCATAAATGAGAGAAAAGAAATAACTTATACAATTATACATACATTTTACAACGCTGTCTACGCATATGACCCTAATCTACATATCACATAAAAATTACCAACAGAACTAAATTACCATTTAAAAATAGACTTAACGTAAAACAAAATTATATATTAAAAATATGAAATTAAAAACCTTTATTTTAATAAACTAAAAATATAGGTAACAATGTGTTTTAATTCTTTAAATAAAAGCGAGTTGGTCACAATTTTGTGTGCATCGAAAAAAGCAACTCTTGTTTTTTAAGACTCTTTGAAGGCAGTTTTGAGTTATTTAAAAGTCCTGCTTATGCTTTTTATCGAGAATTTGATTTGAGCAAAATAAATAAATACTTTAAATATTATTCTAAATGAATGCCTCGTCAAAAGCAATTTTTTATTTAGTATATAATTGCTTTTAATAATTTCATTGAAGCTAGTCCAATATAAATATTTTATTTGTTTAAAAATAAAAGACACTCGCTTAGTTCATCGCATTAGAGACTGCCAGAGTAAAACCACAGATTAATAATACAGATGGGACACTCCGCAAAATCATTTAAATAAAAAGCGACTCTTGCTACGACACAATAAAGTGCAATTCAGGTCGCACAGCGCTAATTACCTACAGTTATATTCACCTAGAAGTTGCCTCTCTTTCTATCGCGTAACTCTTATATCTTCTGACTACGTTACACTCACTGAATTGGCCCGACAAGACGGGCCCGCCGCGTACTTGTAGCTTCATACCTAAACTGCGGAGTGTCCCATCTGTATACTTTACTCGCACTGGGCCCGCGTGGTGTATCACGGGCCACGAGAGGAGACTCGTGCCCCAGCAGTGGGAACATTTTGTTATTTATACTCTGGCAGCCACGTTTGCCCTTCATCAATTCTAAGTAAAGCTAAACCTCCCCTAAACGTTAAAAGTGGTAAAAAAACTAACATATCTCGGGGTGAACCCGACAGACTAACATTGTGTTCAATATCACGTTTATGTTAATGTGGTATAAGGTTGAGAGGATAATTAAGACAAGCTGTCTTCGCCTCTCTTGTGTTGGCACAAACTACGCGTAAAATCATTAGCCTGTGAGTGTTCAGGCGTCTCTGACAACTCGGCGATCTTCGGCTGCTGTCGGGGACAGCGGAAGGCGGAGGGCGGGGGTGAGACGTGCGGCGTGCGGGACGCGAGCCATCGAACCACTTCGCTACCTTCCGCTGTCCCCGACAGCAGCCGAAGATCGCCGAGTGGTCGGAGACGCCCGATCCCGAACAGTGAGCAAGGTGGAAGTGGGCCTGACTGTCCTCGGAGAGCTAGACGATAATTAAAGTATCGCCTCTCTTCGAGGCAAACACCATCTTATGTGTGCCTCACTTGAGGCGTAAACTTGTTTAAATTCTAATCAGCCTGTCTTATTTATGCTCTTAAAGATATAAGATAATAATATTTAAAGTTATACATAATATTATACATACACCCACAAAATTCGTTTGACACATTCTTGAACGCCTCGTTTTGAGTAATCGAGGCATAACACCTCATGACTTTAAAATATATACAACATTTTTGTCTTTTACAAGTTTGTCAAAGATATGCGAGGTCTCAACTTTGGTCGAGGCATAACGTTTTACAATTCATTTCTTTTTTTTTTAGAAAATTTTGGAAAAAAAAATAACTTAAAAATAACTAGACCATATTCCCGTACACATAATTATAAAACCGCTCAGCCTCTCGCCTAGAATATTGAAAATTCAATATTTGTGATATTTTTTATAACTCATTTTAAGAATAATTCTACAGTCCAGCCGTTCAAATGTATGCGTTCGTGACACCTGTCAGTTGGTCAAATTCTAGTGACTATAAGGATCAAATTCGCAAAACACATTCGTTATCATGCGTTCGTGAACGGGCGCCGTCAGTTGAGACTGGTCATCTCTTAGCTGCCACGGCTTATTTTTAATTTTTGAATTGTTTTTATATTTTTATTACGGACGCTTCTACCATGCACGTCTTTCTACATTGTTCTCACATGTGTGATTTCAACACGAATTATGTAACCAATTATTTGTAACAATTTTTTATTTAAAAGAGTGTCCGTGCAGTTTCTTGCCCGTTCTTCTCCATAGGTACCTACTACGCTTTGGAATGGGCAACTAGCTTCATATTTCTGACTGACCGATTCCTTGACAATTCAAAAGTGCCTGTAAATGGTTTAATTGGAATAAATACTTTTAGTTTGAGTTAGTTTCCAACTGACAAGTATCAAGAATGTATACCCACGACGGCCGGACTGCAACATTTAAATAACATTACTTCTCATTTTACAAATCTACTGTTTCATGCCCAAAAACAACTTTAGAGAAATAGATCAGCTCCTATTTACTTTCGGACCGAAAGTGTACGAGCTCGAAACAGCGTTACGAACGAGAGTACGGTTTGAGAACATTAATTGCACAATAATATATTATTCACTAATAAAACATGGACTTTGCACCAACCCATACATATATAATAGAATATAAATACCACAGTGTATTTTATAGTGAAATTATAGTAAAAATAAGCATATACCGAGTGAGAAAAAAAAATTAAGAAAAATGTTCACAGAAATTACAGAGAAAAATCATTATCCTCATTTTGGGCTTCGCCGTAGTCGGATAATAATTGTATAGACGACCTCATAATTGCTTAACCAACTTTAACACACAAAAAAAAACAGTTAATTGATTCAGGCGTGACCTTGCGGAAATCCATTATGAAATACAAAAGTCAATCGTCATCCTGAGGATGCCTCGTTGAGAGGTGAAACACGTGTCGATTTCTTTCAGGAGATTTTTATGGCTCTTTAGAAATAGCTAAGCGGAACAGGTTACTAAATATATTACACGTCTATTGTATTTTAAAAACAAAACAGTAAATTGTAAAAAAAAAAAAACTTGTAAACGAGGCAAAAGGAGTATGTAAGGATCGTAGCAGGTGGTCTCAAGTTATCGTTCACTAAAATAGCAATAACGAGGTCGACTATACAAAGTTTTGAGAATAAATTTCACAATAAAATACACTATGACAGTGGTAAAGTTACAAAATACACCAAATTATCTAGGTCAGCCACGAGCGCGGTTATTGTCGACAATGACCGGGTCGTGAGCGGTCGGTGTTGACATCGAGTGATCCCTTATCAGCTAGGTTTACAGCTTCGCTACCTGTAACACAGAAATTAGGTTATAACATAACACTTTTATGTCCCGAATATTTTACGGAGCGTAGCATGAGCAAATACAAACAATCTGTCATTGGTGCCGATTCTCTTGTACAGCGAACTAAACTAACTAAACTATCACTAAAATTCCTTACTTTTGACTATGAGAATCTCAAAGCTATTCTGCAAAATAAATTCTCCAAATTTAAAAATAATTTTGACACATCTAAATCGAATTTGACAATCGCGACTCCACACGTGATACCTAACCACGTGAATCTTTTTAAAGCCGGAGGCGCTTAGGGGGGGCAGCCTCGACCTGTTTTATATGGAATTTTTCACTTTTTGTATGGAAAATAAGAAAAATTATTACCTTCATGTAGTGTTAGGGGTTTAAGAGTTTTATAAAGGGGGTCGAAATTTTCATTATTTTTGCGATTGGACATACGTACGTTTTCGAGATATAAGCAAAAGAAAAAAAAATCAGTACTGTTTTTGCATCTGAAGTCGAGGTGTTGGTGTGAATTTAAAGTTCATGACAACCAATTTTATTCCACGCGTTTTTAGTCGCGATTAAAAATAGTCAGATTTAAAAACGTCAAATTCAGAATAGCAAAATTGCCATTTTCACTAAATTAATATCTCAGTACAATCTTAGTGCTGTGAAACTAAAATTAGTTAAGTTGTGTCACTTTAGTCTATTTCAGAATGGGAAATCGTCGTTTGACAGGAATAAACTAAATTTTGGCGATTTTTAGTGTCGTTTATAGGCATTTGTGACAAGAGAATCGGCACCAATGAAATAAAATTATGAATCAGTGGTAAAAAATAAGTGACGACCTGCACGCGTCGCGCAGAAATCTGTGCCGGCACTACGAGACGCAGAGCAGGACAGATACATGTCTGCGTCGCACGTGCCTGCGCCGCAGCGTACGCAGCTGTCAGTACGTTCATGTATTACAAAATCTGCTCTGCCCTGCGCTGCGTGGACCTGCGTCTCAGTATACGCTTAGCCTAAGTCTCTCTTTCGTTATTATAAGCCATATTTTAACTACTGTGGGTAGTGTTGGTTATTGCGCAATAGAAAAACCGTTTGCAGTTCAGATCAAATTATAATTTACTATCAAATTAATCACACTACCAATTCACACACTGTAGGTACAGACACAACTATACGGAAGGCGCGACTGTTTCTAAACGTGTTCGCAGCTCGACAGTCACCGACAAACTCTGACTCTGAACGTTATGTTGTAGACTCTGTCTAACGCCGCTAGGCGGCGCTGGCGTCCCGATTAGTCAACTCAATAACGTATTTCGGACAAGTCTATAATGTTCCCACTGCTGACACACAGGCCTCCTCTCTATGAGTGGGCCGTAATCCACCACGCAGGCCCAGTGCGGGTTGGTTGGAAAACGTCACATATCTTCGAAATTTTGGTTCTAAGACGCGCCGGTTTCCTCACGAAATTATTCCTTCACCGTTTTGAGAGCAGTAGTGATGAAATAAATTACACAAAGTAAAACGCCTGTTTGGGTTCGAACCTACGAACTGTAAATCAGTCGGGGCCGGCACCACTGGGCCACCACTGCACCACTATTTTAACAGTTATGTATTAATTCGGTTTTACCACGGCCAAGGGATCGAGCCCAGAACCCCATTCTTTACTATAGTTAGACCGACACCGTTGTTCCGCGCCGTAGCTATATGTGTAGCGAGACGGGGGGCAGTGCAGGCCGCTCTTTCGTCAACACTCACGGCGCGCGGCGTCCCGCCCGCCGCTCATTTGTCAACGCTGCCCCCCGCCTCGCCGCGCATGTCCAAAGCACGGAACAGTAGTGTCGGTCTAACTATAGCAGTGTATTTTTTTCACCATGTATTTCAATACTCAATATATTTATTGCTTCCACATGTGAACTTAGGTGGTAGGTTTAACAAAATAATATGATCATTATGGACCCTGTCGGGCACAGCAAAAGTAGGAGAGAGGAAGAGGGCTTTTAATTTTGTTACTTATTTAGTACCTATTTATAGTAATTATTTTATAAAACTTGTCATTTAAATAATCATTGATATCATAATAGCATTTAGATAATAGTAATAGTTTTAATTTGTTTATAAATATATTCAATTTTTGTTCATTTTTTATTAATTCTGGTAATTTATTATATATTTTAATTGACATGACTAGTGTACTTGTTGAGTGCATTTTTAACTTAGAACCTGGTAAGTTTAACCTATTTTTATGACGTAATGTATATTTAGACTGTATTTCTTCTCTTGTCGTGTAAAAGTGCTGGTAATTTCGAACGAATTTGCATATTTCTAGTATGTATAGGC
Organism: Agrochola lychnidis; assembly: GCA_963680765.1. Taxonomy (NCBI): domain Eukaryota; kingdom Metazoa; phylum Arthropoda; class Insecta; order Lepidoptera; family Noctuidae; genus Agrochola; species Agrochola lychnidis. Next base: position 6,654,473 of record OY796874.1, on the reverse strand, counting down.
AAGGGAGGGTAAGTATTTTATTTTCTTGGAAATGAGGTTTGCAACTGTCGGTATCTTCTATATTTACAAGGATTCTTATTAATCTTTTTTGTAATGTAAAAAGTGTGGGTGCATCTGTGCTGTTTCCCCACAATATTACACCGTAGCTGAGCCATGCATTAACCACCAAGCCGTCATCTCAATATTCCCAATAGTCACACCCCCTTTCCTGTTAATTTTCATACAATCCATCCATCTTTTCTTAGATCTTTCAGTACTCCAAGAAAAAAACTAGTTTTAAAATTTCATCGTTTAAGGTACAAACGCCCGCATTAATGAGGGTTTTCTGAAATGACATTCGCTAGGTGGCAGCACTGAGACGTCAGGTCCGGACACCTGTCAAGTGTCAAAGCGCCTATATTTTCTATCGTCGCGACTGAATGATGAACGAATGAATGAAACGAATGATGAACGTCATCATATATTTTATATTCAGCGTCGAAATGGAAGACCTCTTGTCAAACTGGTGCCCACGAAAAGCCTCATCATAGTGCAGTTCCTTCAAATAAGTTGAGTCACCAAAAATTAGTGTTCATGTACATTTTGAATACTCACATTACGTATGTCTGCGCTGTGAGCGCGAGGCGATCCTGTAGGCGACGAAGGGCCAGATGATGAGCAGCGCCAGCGTCGGCGCGCTCAGCTCCTGCCACGGCCATCGCCAGCCACGGGACACTTGCTGCAACACAAAGGAATATGAGTTTAATAAACATGGTTGATGAAGTGAGCTCGTGATTAAATATCAGGGAGTAGACCGGGGGCCCGGTAATGGTAGGGAAGACGTGCCCTTAGGATATGGCAGGATTTGCAAGCCATACCGGATATACACCCTAGAATAAGCAATGGAATAGTGGAGAGACTGGTAGAGAGGGTGATATTTGTCGATGGGCGAGCTCGTGGCTAAGTAATAACAGCCGCACGGGTCGATTCATCAGGTTAAGCTACACTTGCCGCAGTTGGTCTGTGGATGGGTGACCATCTTTACATACCGAGACTCCTCCGTGCCTTGGAAAGCACGTTAAGCCGTTGGTCCCGACTGTCATTCGTGGATCTTTCTTTGACAGTCATTACGGGTCGTCAGAAGCCCGAAAGTCACAACCAGTGTTTTCAAAGGATATCGTAATACCCAGTTACTGGGTTATGGAGGTCAGATAGGCAGTCGCTCCATGTAAAATACTGGTATTCAGCTGCATCCGGTTAGACTGGAAGCCGACCCCAATATAGTTGGAAAAGGCTAGGCAGATTGATTGAGCTGATGAAGTGAATGAAAGGAGCTTAAGGCTAAAATAATAACAGCCGCACAGGTTGATCTCCAGGGTTAAGCAACGCTTGCCGCGGTTGGTCTGTGGATGGGTGACCATCTTTACATACCGAGACTCCTCCGCGCCTCGGAAATCACGTTAAACAGTTGGTCCCGGCTGTCATTCGTAGATCTTTGACAGTGATCCTATAGTTACTGAACAGAAGCCCGAAAGTCTGTCAACCAGGCTTGCCATGGGATTTTTATTTTTGGTATGAAAAGTCCTTGTATACGGCAGCGCACAGTGTGACACGCAAAATATTGTGCTTATGGGTTCATGCAATGGTAAGTACAGAAGTTGTGAGCATATATAAAGTTAAGTTACAATATTTAAAAATATAGCAAAGAAAAGAAAGAAAGAAAGAAAAAGTATTTATTGAGACTCGCACTGGAAATCACAAATTAAACTAAACACCTTCAATAAGAACATTAATAAAAATAATAAAAAAACAATAAAAAAAAAACAAAGTAAAATTAAAATAAAAGCAGAAGGTCCTGTACGAGGCCAAAAGGCTCCTATCTCAGCATATGCTGCGACATTTAAAAATAAATAAATGTCGCAGCGCTGGTATTCTGATAGGGCCCGCAGTGATGTCACGGATAGACAGATACAGAAATAAATATATAATAAAATAAAAATAGATATGTGAAACACAAAAAAATAAAATATAAGTAGTCCGCGTGTCTGTACCCGACATAACATCAGTTACTTGTCTGTGCCTTTAGTATCTGTCACAGAGCATGTATCTGTGACAGAAAGAAAGAATCATAAAGGGGAAACAAACCAAATATCTGGGGCATTACGTAACGAAGGACCTTAAGGATCATGAAGATGTCGAACGCGAGCGCCGGGCTCTTGCTGTGAGAAGCAATATGCTGGTTCGCAGGTTTGCTTGTTGTAGTAAGGAGGTTAAGATAATGTTGTTTAAGGCTTACTGCCAGACCTTCTACACGAGCGGCCTGTGGGCCAGCTACACGCGGAAAACAATGGACGCCCTGAGGGTCCAATATAATAACAGCTTCAGAATGCTTTTGGGATTGCCGCGCTTTTGCAGTGCCTCTGGCATGTTCGCGATTTCCACGCAATGGTGAGGAGAAAGACGGCGTCGCTGCTAGAGAGAACGCGGTCAAGTCCTAACAGCATTCTGAAGATGTAAGTGGACAAATTTGACTCGCCGATAATAATGAATCACTTCATGCAGGTGTTGGTTAGGCAGGAGTGATTCATTACATTCGGTGAATGTATGTAAATATTGTTTGTACTTAGTTATAATTGTAACACACTAACATAGTTTTTAAGTTTTCTTTTTGTATCTAACTAACTAACATATGGATCACTGTTGTCTAAGTCAATAAATAAATTTAATTTAAATTTAATATTTCCTTTAAAAAAAAAACTACAAACTTCCAAAAAAAACTACAAAATGAAAAATAACTTTAATTTCGGAAGTCGGTGTCTTTGGTTTTCGACGAAAACCAAATCGAAACAAACGAAAATCCAAAACCAAAGACACCGACTTCCAAAATTTAAGTAATTTTTCACTTTGTAGTGTATTTTTAAGTTCTTTTGTTCACTTTTTAGTTGTGTTGTGGTACCTACCCCTGCAATAATACGTATTATTGAAGCTAACTCAAAAACTATCCAAGCAAAGTTAATAAAAAAATATGGGACCACCTCGATAGCAAACCCTTTCAATCAAAATCGGTCCTCAACAGACGGAGAAATCGGTCGACGTACAAAAAATAAATGCATAGGCTATGAACATAGAACCTCCTTCTTTTTGGAAGTCTAAGGTTAAAAATTAAAACTTTTAAAAATAGGGCCCAAAATAAGGGTCTTAAGATCATAGACAAATTCAACATGGCCATGTAATTGTACTCACATCGAGTATCCTGCGGTCTCCCTCCACGGCTTTCCTGAGAGCGGCCACGTCTGCCTCCAGCCGCGCGAGAGTACCGGGCAGCTGTTCCAACACCTTCAGATCTGGAACGTCAACATAAATACTTGAATATTGTGGTAATTCAATCACAAATAAAGCACACTGATGATCCGTCGGTTCACTGTATTGTGAAGGCAGACATGCAAACCAGGGTTGTTACGGATGTCGTATAACGGATGAGGATATCGAGATAATCGGGTTTGAGGATGCGGATGAGGATACGGATATTGGAAAATTCCTTATTGAGGATGCGGATAAGGGTGCCGATGTCTCCCTAGTGCGAGAACGACTTTAATGCGCAAGAGTGTCTGCTACATGACACCAGTCATTTATAGTAAATTACCGAGGAGCTGGAAAGAATTAAACTTGACGTTATTTAAAAAAACTTCGAAATTTTTTAGTAGACAAAGCGTATTATAATAGTGTGACAGAATTTTTAACGGAGAAAGGAATTTCTTGATTACTTTTATAATGTTTGTAATTTGGAAAAATATGACATTTAATTTAATTTTTATTTAATTTAACTTTAAGGTGTTCAATTTAATTTTTATTTAATTCAAATACGAAGTAAGTTGACTGCAGAACAATTGTGTACAGTATAAATTACTATTGATTCATAATTAAACTGTAATTAGTTTAACTAAGATAACATCTCTAGTGTATTTTTTTTTTGTACTTTTGCATGGCGTTTGGTTAAATAATGGCTGTTGCTAATTATATTTTTTATGTCGCCGAGTTTTGTACTTACCCATATTTGCAAAATAAATATCTTATCTTATCTTATGTAGTAAGAAAAATAGCCCTTGTTTTGACACCTGACACCACAATCATGCCACCACTGCCACGTGCGGCCGATCGTCTGTCATAGGACAAGGATACTGCGAATTCAGGCAATAGGAACGCGTCACCCATTTAGCTCGGAGCGAGATTGAAAAAAAAAGCGGCCAAGTGCGAGTCGTACTCGCCCATGAAGGGTTCCGTAGCAGCAAGTAACATTGAATGAAAGGTAAATTGCGTTTTACGATTTATGACGTATTAAAAAAAAACTACTTGCTAGATCTCGTTCAAACCAATTTTCGGTGGAAGTTTACATGGTAATGTACATCATATATTTTTTTTAGTTTTATCATTCTCTTATTTTAGAAGTTACAGGGGGGGGGACACACATTTTACCACTTTGGAAGTGTCTCTCGCTCAAACTATTCAGTTTAGAAAAAAATGACATTAGAAACCTCAATATCATTTTTGAAGACCTATCCATAGATACCCCACACGTATGGGACAGATGAAAAAAAATTTTTTGAGTTTCAGTTCTAAGTATGGGGAACTCCAAAATTATTTGTTTTTTTTCTATTTTTGTGTGAAAATCTTAATGCGGTTCACAGAATACATCTACTTACCAAGTTTCAACAGCATAGCTCTTATAGTTTCGGAAAAAAGTGGCTGTGACATACGGACGGACAGACAGACAGACAGACAGACAGACAGACAGACAGACAGATAGACAGACAGACAGACAGACAGACATGACGAATCTATAAGGGTTCCGTTTTTTGCCATTTGGCAACGGAACCCTAAAAACCACTATTTGTGCGAACAACGTAGGTAGGGTCACATCCCCATAGAAATTATGAGGATGCGGATGAGGATGCGGAGCTTTTAAAATCAAAACTTGAGGAAGCGGATGTTTTGCGGATATCAACATTTATTAATAGTTACATGCCTGACGCAAACCCTTGACTCATCGGCTATTTCATGTGACAACATACAAACCCTGGACTCTTCGGCTATTTCATGTGAAAGCATTCTCGACAGTGCTTTTTTACCAATTACTGATTTTTAATAACAGTTTTAGTTTGTCAAATATACGAAATGATGCTGAATGTAGTTCACACTCATTTGAAGCAATTTATTAGTTAACATTATTTTGACAACCTTCTTCGAGATGAATCGAAATTACTGTACTGGTCAAAAACAAGCGAGGAGGCGGCCGGCATGAAATGAAAATCCATATCTGTCGTGTTAAGCGGCCAAATAAATTACTATGAACACTCATATCTGTCGTGTTATTTAGAAATGGAACGAACTTTTTACTTCAACACATGGCAACCAAGGAGGTAAATTATCAAAGATTCTATTTAAATTTCGAACTGGCTTAGCAAATAGAGCTGTTTAAAGTAAAGAAGAAACAAATGAACATATTGGCGCGTGAAAATTTTTCTTTGGTCGTCATTGATTCTGGAATTTATAATTAATTTACTTAGTTTGAATTTCCACGCATTGTTTGAGAATAGTACTATACAAGTCTTGGCCGCAACCAGGCATTGATGGACTCACGTATGTTTGCCTCGGTCTCGGCTCGGCCCACATTTTACGATCGTCCATCAATGCACCAATTGCTGGTCGCGACAATAATGTACTATATTCGATTTTTGGAATTTAGAACTGTTGGGTTGACGTGTAATTTTTTTGATTACTACTAAATTGAATCTGTATTCTCTTTTCGTAATTTGATTTCATACGGTTCAACTTGCGCCATACTTTCTAGCGTAGTATTTGACGTAGGCGTTCATTGGGACTGATTGCAATCAGGAACTCAAATTATTTTGACGTGACAACGTCTTATAAATTGGTTTGCCGGGTGACACTTCAAGAAACTGCGTTACGCTCCGCTCACGTTATGCGCTCACAATGAGAGCGAGTGAGAGGCACGCGTCCCTTCCACTCGGGCATGGTTAGCCCGCCTAAGAGCGAGAGAGACAGACATAAAAAGTGAAAGGCACGCGTCCCTTCCACTCGAGCACAGTTAGCCCGCCTAAGAGCGAGAGAGACAGAGCGAGAGAGAGAGAGTGAGAGAGATAGGCTAGATCTTAGAGTATATATCACTGGAGAAGCCATAAGCGCAATATTCCGAACAAAAAATTCTGTCACATTTGGCGGGGGACGCGAGGTAGTTTCTACGAAAAAGAACAATAGCTATTGTTGTTTCCGAGCCCGGAAAGAGAAGTCCGTACCATCGTTTTTTTTTTCATCGATATCGATAATCATTCGGAATTTTGTTTGAACCAAGAAATAAAACAGCTGATGCATAGAAAAGTTACATTTTAAAAATAACAACTATTAAATAAAAGTAAAAAAAATAATGATATAGTACCAACAAATAATACATACTTAAAAAAACCAGTAGGTTCATAACAACTACTGATTTTTAAAATGAAATAATTTGGAGTATATAATTATGGCGAATACATTTTTGAGGGTCCCTTTTTTTTGTAATGTACGCAATTCTTGTATCTGTATATTTGGTAATTACGGCTTTAGCTAGTTCTACCTCATGACTAGTTAAGACCGGTATCATGATCTTGTGAGAATAATGTTTTCCCAACAAGATTCCGCAGAGCCTGTGTTACGAACTTACGACAAAGGTGGTGGTATATTTAATACTCAATTTTACCGCAAGCCGCGTTAGAAAACTTTGTTCAAAAACAATTTTTTTAAACAACAAAAAATACTAATTCGCCCTAAGAAATTATCGACATGTCAATTTTGGTTTCATACATGACCCCAACCCTACGGTAGTCTCGTTATCATTTTTGCTAGAAGACATAATCGCATGGCAAGTGCATGTCAATTTAGCTGATTTGACGTACATTTTCGTAATGCAAAAAAATATATTTTGAACCTTATGAACATAAAAACGAAGTGTAGCGAGACATGAAAATCTAAGTCTTTTCAGTAAAAGAGGTGATAGACACAATTATAGGACTAGAAATAGGGACCAATTAGTTCAACCGGGTTTCAGATTGGCTAAAGTAGACTCATCCTTCATGGGGTGCTGTTTAAAATGTTATAATAAAATACCTTCCCACATACTCCAACTGAACGAAACGAAATTTAAATCATGTATAAAACGCACACTATGCTGCCAAGCATATTATAAGTTGGGGGATTACATCGCTGATAAAAATGCTTGGCTCAGCGCTGGTCCAGCTCCACAAGGGCGCATAAACTAATTGATTAGCATTCGAAAATATTGTTGCAGCTGCTGAAGATTGTAAAACTATCTTTTCCTTGTATAAATTCAATCTCTTTGTATTGTATAATTGCATATCACATGTGTGAGCACTGTGACCATGTTGTACATTCCATAAAGCTACCATTTACTGGGTACGTCTTTCATTGACTTGAATGTGCTCTGGCAGCTGAGAGTATGTCATGCTCACTCAAATGTCTCGCTGATGGTGGCGTGTGTGTTGGATCATTAAGTTCCCTTCAAAATGGTTGAGCTAAATGGTGCTGATCCATGCGTCATGTTCGTGAACGGGCGCCGTCAGTAGGGACTGGTCATCTCTTAGCTGCCACGGTTTATTTTATTTTAATTTATTTAAATTTTTGAATTGTTATTATATTTTTATTACGGACGCTTTTAACGTGCACGTCTTTCTACATTGTTCTCACATGTATAAATTCAACACGAATGATGTAACCAATATTTTGTAACAATATTTTGATTTAAAAGAGTGTCCGTGGAGTTTCTTGCCCGTTCTTCTCCATAGGTACCTACTACGCTTTGGAATGGGCAACTAGCTTCATTTTTCTGACTGACCGACCCCTTGACAATTCAAAAGTACCTGTAATTGGTTTATTTGAAATAAATGCTTTGAGTTTGAGTTTGAGTTTTCATGGTGACGTCACAAAAGCAATGCGAGAAAAATACTCGATTCATGCCGTGTTTTATGTTGAATCATGGTTGAATCGAATGAAAAGTCAAAATGTATTATGAGGTTAGGATTTTAAAAATCACTGAAAACATGACTAGATATTTTAAAAAATACTTAAATATGGAAGGTTATTCCGTCTTTATTTAAGTTTGACGTATTTGAACGCTTTTTACATGTTTTAACAGCACAACTAGGCATTTTCACGGAGCACTGATGAGAACCCCGCGACTCGAAAACGATTAACGTTGTGCGTTCGAATCGATTTGAAAGTAGTTTTTATGAACGTGTTAGAGCATTTGCTCTTGTACTTTTACAGAGGGGGAAGTGTTCGTAAGGCTTCTCCAGTGATATATACTCTAAGGGCTAGATAGATAGGATATCTTTGTATAAATTAATGTTTTAAATATAATTCTTTGTATAAATAAATGTTTTAAATTGTTACTATTATTTCATCCTTCTTCCTACTATACGAATGAATATTCACATTAAAATTATTTTACCACTCAAAGTCGTTGTCACGTAAAACTTTCGCCCGTATACCGACTTTACAGGCAACGAATTTTTTTCGTAAGACAGGATGGTGTTGCCGTCTATAGATTTTCAAATTCCACCGTTTTTTTACTTATGCAGACTTAGCGTGACCAGACTCTAGATCTCGGCCTGAGAGTGTTGCCACACGAAATAAAAAAATCACTAATAACTTACGTGTAAGCTGTGAGGTTATTTGATGCGCGTGTCCGTTGCTAAGCCTCTGTCCGGTCTGCCTCTGTTGCGCCGAGTCCCTGCGCTGTGGAGGTACCTCTGGCTCACTCTGGGGGTAGTGAAATGAAGATGTAAAGAATAGTACATTTATAAAGGGGTTAGAGTGGCCCTTATTCAGATCAAGCACAGATTTTAAATCGTATTGTTAGATAGTGGAATAATGAGAGTTTTATAAAAAATCACGCCAACAGTTGGCGCCACTTTGTCAAGAAGTCTTCCATTTCCACACTGAATATAAAATATATGATGATGTTCATCATTTGTTTCATTAATTCGTTCATCATTCAAAAATGTAGGCGCTTTGACACTTTTGACAGGTGGCCTGACCTGACGTTTCAGTGCTGTCACCTAGTGAACGTCATTTCAAAAAAACCCTCATTGATTGGGAGATATGCTAGTGTCACGAATTCAATCCCCGCCGAAATAAATATTTGTATGGCCTACGGTATTTTTACAAAACGCCAAATTTATCCCTGAGCATTGGAGAGCAAAATAAAAATGAAAAACATTTCTAAAATCGCCAATCGTCATAATAACACATAACATCACGCCTTGTTTCCCCCAAGTGTTAAGCAGAAGTGTACCTGTACTAGATACACCCGATACACCCACATTTCGCCAGTTATGTTTAAGTCCGAAGTAATATGGGGCGAGCCTATTGCCATCAACCGGGCACAAAATCCAGACTCCGGGCTGCTACTGAGAAACTCTAGATAGAAAAACCCAATAACTCTTTGCCCGACCCGGGAATCGAACCCAGGACCTTATGGTCAGCAGTAGCGCTTGCGACCACTAGACCAACGAGGCAGTCATCAAAATAATGCCATGTAAAACTTGACAGTTCAAAGCAAAATAATGTTACCATGCTACAACTAATAGTGTTGGGGTATTGAACGAATTTACGAAACGAATGAATGGCAAACATTTTTGAATTTGAATAAATCTAAAAAACATGTGTAACAAACACATTTTTTGCGGAAAATTGCGTATAATTATTTTGCCCGTATTATAACCTTGTAAAAGGAAAAATAAAGCTTTAATTTTTTACTCCACAGGGTCAAGAGTTATTTCCAATTCATTGCCTTTTCAAAGACGTGAAATCGGTCATTGGCATACTTGTTGATGTTATCATCATCAGCCTATAAATGTTCCCACTGCTGGGACACAGGCCTCCTCTCTGTGAGAGGGAGTGGGCCGTAATCCACCACGCGGGCCCAGTGCGGGTTGGTAGATGTCACATGTCTTCGAATTTTCGGTTCTAGGACATGCCGGTTTCCTCACGATGTTTTCCTTCACCGTTTTGAGAGCAGTGGTGATGAAATAATTTACACAAAGTAAAGCGCCTGTCTGGGTTCGAACCTACGACCTACAACTCGTAAGTCGCGGCCGTTACCACTGGGCCACCACTGCTCAGTTGATGTTATAAACAAATATAATGTTTTTTAAGTTTTCGTTATGAAATTCAATTAAAATTACAAATTCATTATAGGTTCATTTAATTTCGCAAAAAAAAAATCTGTCACTACCATTTTTTCAAAAACTGGTATCCCTGAAACTGTCAAATTATGCCATTTTACCTCTTTCTAGAGGCATCTTGTCTCACACCCATCGTTATCAATATCATTTGTCTCTTAATAAATAGACACACAAAAAAACAAGTTAGTACCCAAAACCAAGGTATTAGTCAAGACATACGTACTACACTAACATCGACAGTGTCTATGTACTCGTCCTCGGAGTCGTGTCGCTGTCGCGGTGGCGGCGGCGACTGGCCTCGTACCGGGGACGATGCGCCGGACACTGAGCGCGAATCTAGGGTGAACGTAGAGTTAGGGCTTTCGGGGTGAAGGTGGTCTTATCTTCGAGATAGGACCTTCTCCACACAGACCGGTTTAATTACATAAAAACACTAGAAAAACACGCTTGAAACCTGATCGTGTTCAAAGTCCATTACGTGGCCTTTCTCACAAGTACAAACACAACTATTATACGATATTCCATAATGGAATGCCAGTGCCTATCTTCCGGCTTCATCATCAGACCTTGAAACCTAATCGTGGTCAAAGTTCATTACAAGACTTTTCTAAGAAATCCAAAACAGCTATGATACGATTTTCCATCATGAAGTTCCAGTTCATATCTTCCGGCTCCATCATCAGATCAGTTCGACAGTACCATATTATTGTATTGTCATCAGAACTACATACAGCTGCCAATTTTCATTACGCTACGACCCTTGGAAGATGGTTAAATTAGTTACCTTAGATTCCATTACATAGTTACATACAGGTCGACCTAATAAAAGCGTGTTAAAAAGTAGGGAGGAGATGTCTCAAAAAAAAAAACAGTGGCACTCCGGGATTGCCGACAGAAGAGAAAACTTGAACAATTTTACTTTGCAGGAAATACTTTTAATGAGGTGTCGGTAACGGTGTCGCGAGTCCAATTGTTTTTTCCCATCTCAAAAATGCCCAACGCGCCTAAAGAAGTTTTCACTTAGAAAAAAAAAAACGTGTGGCACTCGGGGACTGCCGCGGTAAAGCTATTGCATAGCATGTAACCAAAGAGTATGTAACACTAAAGTCCCCGTCACGAGAAGCTATAAATTTTGTAAACACACATTCAGGGGTTTGCAATCTTTGGGTACTTAAAATAAAATAAAAACTATTTTTTACAGGGATATAATTATATTAACACACACATCTAATTACAAACAAACAATATAACTTAATCCGCGAAAACACCACAAACAAACAGACGCATTCGAAACTCGAAAGACAGCAGAGACAACGTCAGCGTGAACTTACTTCAAAATCGTGGCTCAAATGTTTACGTTCCATGAATCAGATGCGTTCCAGTACCACAAAACCTTAGACGACAGCGCTTTATATCGCTAAAATATAACCCGATCAAGTGAAATTGCTCATTAGTTTCGTATAACACGTACGTTACTTTGACTTCATTGAATTTGGGATTATTCGTTGTTGATTAAATTGTCGCTACGTAACTTGGTAGAAGTTCTTTATTTACAAAAATTATAGCTTCTCGTGACGGGTACTTTACGTTTAACCTCCATACTTCCTATTTGTCAACGCTACACTTGGGATGATGACGTGATGACATAAAACAAAAATTACGTTCCCATGACAACATCACGTTCTCATGGGAACTGTCATTACATGGTAGGCGGAGTGGGGGGTGTTAGGTTTTATTTTCGTTACGTAACGGAATTTCTTGATTCGGTCGCCGCGCTCAAAGCCCGCGATAAAAGCTATGCAATAGCTTAAAATGAAATAAGTAAGAAAAAAAGAGTGTGATAGGTTTTATTTTATTTTAAAATAGCAGTTATAAATGGTAAGTGGCTTCACGTTTGGACATCTGCAAAACCAGAGGCATAGATGGCAAATGCGTTGTATTCCCAGAGACAAAACTGTTATTTTTCATGTGCCTTTAATTACATCGTGATACTTACACCCTTTAATCTGGAACTTTGTAACTCTGCTTGACTGACGGCAGAAATTGTTATGGGGATAGTAAGTACTTGCCCGGATGAGCTCCTTTATAAAGGGCTCTTTTACTTTAATAAAGACATCTCTCCTCACCGCTTTGGTGAATACACCTTGAGGTTGGCAAAAGGGGGAGCCGGATAAGCGTAACCTTCAACACTAATAATGTCATAGAAATTACGGTCTACAAAATTTACTCTCTTCTCGAGGAATAATTTGAGGCGAGTGTGAAACCGAATACAACTTAATTTCAGAGACTCAATTCGAACGGCGTAAATATTACTGGGTTACGTTGATCTGGCTTCACTCTAAATATCAATAGAACACAAGAGAAAAAGGATTGGAAGTTAGGAATCAATGAACAAGATGATTTTAATCCAACATAGTCTACTATAATCGTACTCACACACAGGACTGTTCTGTCCAGACCTCACTCTTCGCAGCACGTCTCCTGCGACCAGTTCCAGGTCGTTGTTCGGGAAACCTTGATCGTCCTCATCCACTGACAAGAATGACGCTACGTCTTGGTTGTATGACATCGTTTCTACTATCTGTTGACAAATAGAATATGTTTTATTTTAGACAACAATATCTCTAAGTCCGTCAACGAAGATACGGGCTCGTCCGAAAGTGGTATTCGTCAAAACAATTATATATTTTTTCGAACGGCCTATACATATTGGGAGTAGGGACAACTGACAAAAATGGCGTTGTCATTCATTCTTAGTCCGGGCCTCGAACTAATCATGTCCGTAGTAGGAAATGCCAGTAACTTCGGCCGAAACTACGGCATTTGTGCTTAGAGAGTCGACCTCCTAGGGCGGGTGGGTAGTTCATACATAAAGGTGAAGTTTTTATTATGACGATACCTACGTTAAAACAAAATAGATAGTGCTAGGGGTATTGAAACTCATTTGATCTTGATCAAACAGTTGTTTTGTAAATTAACAGAGACTTGTCATAAAGACATCGCCAAAGACCATTCAAGGAAGTAGCAACTTATGAAGCAATGTCTAGTTACTGAGCAAATATGTGTACTTTGCAAATATAGTCAACTATTTGACTTTGCAACATCGGTGAAGGAAAACATCGCGAGAAAACCTGGACTTACAATGCAAATATGTCTGAAGTCGCCAACTATATGAGAATAAGCCTTTGTCCTGCAGTGGAGCAATAACAGGCTAGTATTATGAATAGAAATTGTAAGTGGAAGCGTGGAACTTATAAACACAATTTTCGCCAACATAATTATTATTATAAATGCGAAAGTGTGTTTGTTTGTTACACTAAAACGCCTGAACGGATTTGGATAAAATTTAGCACATGGGCAGACCATGAGCTGGGTTAGGATACTTTTTATCCAGATATTCCTACGGGATCGAGACTTACATGGGTGAAACCGCGGGGCACTGCTAGTCAAAACTCAAAAAACTCAAATCATTTATTTCTACTAAACCATTTCCAGGCACTTTTGAATTGTCAAGGAATCGGTCAGTCAGAAATAGGTATGAAGCTAGTTGCCCATTCCAAAGCGTAGTAGGTACCTATGGAGAAGAACGGGCAAGAAACTCCACGGACACTCTTTTAAATAAAAATTGTTACAAAATATTGGTTACATCATTAATGTTGAAATTATACATGTGAGAACAATGTAGAAAGACGTGCACATGAGAAGCGTCCGTAATAAAAAGATAAAAAAGAACAATTCAAAAAAATGAAAATTAAAAATAAGCCCTGGCAGCTAAGAGATGACCAGTCCCAACTGACGGCGCACGAACATGACGCATGGATTAGCACCATTCAGCTCAACCCTAGTTACCCTGTAAATCAACACGCCAAACTACCTGAAGAATGTAATACTTTTGTCGTCCTGGATACTGATCCTGATGAAGTTGATCGAATCTTGATGGGCCTTAAGTCTGATAGTGCCCCGCCGGTTGGGATATTGGTGCCGATTCTCTTGTCACAAATGCCTCTAAACTAGACTAATAATCACCAAAATTTAATTTATTCCTGTCAAACGACAATTTCCCATTCTGAAATAGACTAAAGTGACACAATTTAACTATATTTTAGTTTGACAGCACTAAGATGGTACTGAAAATTAATTTAGTGAAAATGGCTATTTCGCTGTTCTGAATTTGACGTTTTTCACCTAAAATTTAGATTTTCTAACTAAATATGACTATTTTTAATCGCGACTAAAAACGTGTGGAATAAAATTGGTTGTAATGAACTTTAAATTCACACCAACACCTCGACTTCAGATGCAAAAACAGTACTGAATCTTTTTTTCTTTTGCTTATATCTCGTAAACGGTATGTCCAATCGCAAAAATAATGAAAATTTCGACCCCCTTTACGAAATCCTTAAACCCCTAATACTCTACACGTAGGTAATATTTTTTCTTATTTTCCATACAAAAAGTAAAAAAAAAACATATTAAACACGTCGAGGCTGCCCCCCCTGCGCGCCTCCGGCTCTAAAAAGATTCACGTGGTTAGGTATCACGTGTGGAGTCGCGATTGTCAAATATATTTTTAAATTTAGAGAATTTATTTTGCAGAATAGCTTTGAGATTCTCATAGTCAAAAGTAAGGAATTTTAGTGATAGTTTAGTTAGTTTAGTTCGGTGTACAAGAGAATCGGCACCAATGTCTCGACAAAATTTCTAAAACACATACGACAGGAAGTCGTTCCAGTAATAACTCACCTTGCAAACCTCTGCTTCCAAAGCGGCACATTCCCTGACCTACTGAAACATTCCATTATTACTCCCATTTATAAGGGGGGAACAGATATGATGTCAACAAACTACTAATAAACTACAGGCCTATATCTGTTTAGCCATCCATTTCTAAAATACTGGAAAAAATAATTAATAACAAACTAATAAAAGAGTTTTCTAAATTTAATTTACTATCCCTCTCCGAATTTTGTTTTCGACAAGGCTTATCCACTGAGGATGCAGTTACAACACTGGGTTCTCCAGTAACTGAACAACTTGACACGGCAATAAATGCCTTACTGTTTTCCTGGACCTTAAAAAGCTTTTGACACCGTCTCTGTCCATGTCCTTGTGAGTAAACTGGAGAAAGCTGGAATAAGAGAAACCCCGCTGAAATTGTTCAGAGTATCTCACGTGTAGGAAGCAAAGGGCTAAGGTGAGTGAATTAACTAGTAGTAATGCTGAAGTCACATACGGCGTTCCCCAGGGCAGCGTACTGGGCCCTACACTATTCCTGATGTATTTAAATGATCCCCTGTAACATGCTAATCAATAATGCAATAGTTTTCTCTTACGCCGATGGTACCGCTGTCGTTTTTTTTTTCCCTACTCCCAGCAAGACGTAAAACTCAAAGCTGAGATGAGTATGGTACAAGCAGTCAATTGGCTAAATAATAACCTACTCACTTTAAATACATCAAAAACCGAGCTATATGCTTTATTATCAACAAGTAATCAACCAAGTGAGGATCTCTATCTAAGAATACACCCATGTGCAGATACAAAATAATAACAGATGCTGTAATTGTCCATGCATTAAACAAGAAACACAGACTAAATATCTAGGTATGATAGTCGATAAGCATTTATCCTGGTATCCACACCTTGAAAAGCTCTCAAATAGGGTTAGGAGATTAAGCTGGATCTTTGAAACACTTGGACATTTTGTTTAAAAAAATATGACCAGTAAACGAGACCTCCCCAAGAAATGTTCTTAATGAGATCTACATGACTTTGGTGCAGTCGGGTCTTGTTATATTGCAATGAAAATTTATTTTATAGACGTGGACCGAACCCAACGAGCTCTGATAAAGATAATGCACTTTAAAAATAATATATGAAAAATGTACATTATCCAAACAGTCTTAAAAACATAAAACCCTGACATATGATCCAGACTTATTACGGAAAAGGGGGAATGAAATTGGTGCATAAATTACACAGCCTAAAACCATGTTTGCTTGTAGGCAATTTAATAAACGGTCTGGTCAACAATACAACAAAATAAACAAAAATATTTACTTATACACAAAAAAAAGGTTATGAAGAAAACAATAAATCAATTGGATAAAGACACTTACAAATGATGGACATGGAGGCACTTTAGGAACATATAAAGTAGCAGATACACTCTCACATACACACTCAATCATACTCTCACTAACATCCTTATTTTTATTAACCGACTTCAGAAAAAAGGAGGAGGTTCTCAATTCGTCGGGATTTTTTTTATATTTTTAATTTAAATTCAAATTCAAATTGTTTATTTGCAAGAAAATACACGGTTTACAAGGGAAGATCTTACAGCCTTAGAGCCTATGCACACCACGTTTTTTAAACGCGCCATCGACGCGCGTTTGTAGCGATACAGACGCGATACGCACGCGAGTCAGACGCAGCCTGTAGACCTTCTGTAGGATAAAAGCGCGCCGTCGACGCGCGTTTCTAAAACGCGCGTCGACGGCGCGTTTAAAAAACGTAGTGTGCACAGGCCCTTAAAGTCATTGTATTCTGCCTGCGAGCAAGCGTGCAAATTATGAAAGTTAAAATGTCACAATTATTGTGCAGATTCTATTATTAGTACATATTACATTATCATTACAATATCATTCATTATCATTACATTACACTATCATTACATTATTATCACATTATTATCACGCATTATTATTATATACAAATGTCCTTTAATCTACAATAAATTCACTAACTAATACTCAACAAATATTTGTATGTTCTAAAAATTCTTTTATGCTGTAGAAACACTTTTTGTGTAACCAATCTGACAATTTTAATTTAAAAACATTTATTTTTTATGTATGTTCCCCGATTACTCGTAGACGGCTGGACCGATTTGAAAAATTCTTTTTTTGATTGAAAGGGTATACTTTCAAGTTGGTCCCATTGTCATTTGGTCACGATCTGATGATGGGATCTTGGAGAAATCGAGGGAACTCTTCAAATATTAAAGGCACATCTATAGCGATTTGGGTATTTTTGATGAGCAGTTGAGATAAGGCTATTGTAACTTAGATAAATTACAAACCAACCCACTAAAAAGTGAAAAAAAAACACAACCGACTTCCAAACTACAAAGTGAAAAATAACTTTAATTTCGGAAGTCGGTGTCAAAAAACTAAAATACTGATCTGATCCAAAGACACCGACTTCCGAAATTAAAGTTATTTTTAACCGACTTCCAAAAAGGAGGAGGTTATATGTTCGTCGCGTATGTTTGTTTTTTGTTTTTTTTTTTATGTATTTCCACCGATTTCTCCGTCAATTGTGGACCGATTTTGAAAATTCTTTTTTTGTTTGAAAGGGTGTGCTCTCGAATTGGTCCCATATAAATTTTATTAACTTTGCTTGGATAGTTTTTGAGTTAGCTACAAAATACGTATTTTTTTCCCACTTGTATGTAGATGATATGATAATTTTCTGTCACTGGTAGCAGGTAGTGGTATTCGAATGTGTGTGGGGTAGGTACCACAACTAAAAAGTGAAAAATAAAAACTTTTTTCAAAAAAAACAACCGACCTCCAAAAAAAACACTACAAAGTGAAAAATAACTTTAATTTCGGAAGTCGGTGGCAAAAAATTTGTTGTGTTCGCGGATGAATGGAAGAAGATCTTGTCAGTATGTCTGGAGTATTGTGAGATGAGCGTATGACTGTCGAGTAGTTGTATACTTTTGTTTACTGTACCTTAATAATCTTTTACGAGGGGTTACTAACACTAGATCCGTCATTCCTTCCCTCCGAACTCGGATGATCGGAACTTGTAATTTGGATTCGGATAAGGCGCAGTGCACAAACGCTTTTACGATTTCACTGCTCCTCCTGATTCGGGCCATGCTACGGAGCGAGAGGAAATGGGAGGCCGTCACCTCCTTCTGCGAAGCAGTAATGCTCGCGAAGGAGGAGACGGAGCGCGTGAGGGAGAGGCAAATTTCGCGCCCTCGCGCCCCTAACCGCCGCAGGAGGAGACGCCCTGGGCGTCGGGAATCACAGGAAGATTTCCGGCCACCGTAGGCGCGGGCTTGCGGACGGTGAGCAGTGGGCAGCTCGCCGTCCGATAAGGACCAGGCCCGGGTCGACGGCGCGTTGTGTTCCACGCGCGCCTCAAAGAGATGTCAGCAGAATTGACGGGGTCCGCTAGGGCCAATGCCTGCCGGGGGTTCGAAGAAAACCGATCGGGAAATCGTGTGTGGGGTAGGTACCACCACTAAAAAGTGAAAAATAAAAACTTTTTACAAAAAAAAACAAACGACCTCCAAAAAAAACACTACAAAGTGAAAAATAACTTTAATTTCGGAAGTCGGTGGCAAAAAACGAAAATACAAAATCCAAGATACCGACTTCCGAAATTAAAGTTATTTTTCACTTTGTAGTGTTTTTTTTGGAGGTCGGTTGTTTTTTTTTGTAAAAAGTTTTTTTCACTTTGTAGTTTGCAAGTCGGTTGTGTTTTTTATTAAAAAAAAAAAATTCTAACAAATTTTAGCCTTGTTTTGATATTAAGTACCTACATACGGTTTTGTTACTATTAAGTAATTATGATGTTCTATAGAAGAGTGTGGTCATTTTTTGCGTAAAAGGAAGCTCCAAACACTAAACCCTTTTTTGTAAACTGAAGCATCAATAAAACTTTGTTATTATTCTTTTTTATTGAAAAATGTGTCCTTTTAGGACAAGTTTGCGAAAAAAATCACCACGGGAAGAAATCACCAGTCACATTGTTTTTAGGAGATTGTCTGGGACATTGTTTTTGGTATCAGCATGTCAAAAAGTCATAAGAATTATAAAATGACATAATAATATGACACCATGGTATTTACCACAACACTTCTCAAGTTAGCACCTCCACGACCTAGGACAATTTACCTACTTCGTTCAAAAGTGCTAATAACTCTAATTGAAGTTGTGTGGCCCTGTGCATTGATTGTGTTTGTGAGTTTTGTGATACACGTAAAATGATAGCCATTATTTTTGTTACTCATCAAGTTATAGGTAAAAGGTTAAATAAACCTTTAACTATTTAAAAACATACTTAAAAGAAAACAAAAAAAAAAATGCTGTGCCCCGAGGTTTCACCCGCATAAGTTTACCGTGGGAATATCGGGATAATTGTTGATACTTCTGTATTGTATTGTTTTTATTTAATTTAAGACGCAGATATATGACAGTGACCTTGAAAGGTTAGCTTGCGTGTTTTGTACTGAGCTCACGCAACGCGTCGTACGTCCAGCCAGTAATAGGACTCACCCATCAAGGAGCGTTGTCCCAAATTAGACGCATTATTAATTTATTACACGTAAAACAAAAAGTATTTTAATAAAACACGTATACTAAAAGATTGATAATTTAATTATCTTTAAAATGGTGAAGTTTTCAGAAAAATATGCTTGATAGATTTTGCGTCATTCTCAGTTTTTTATCCGCGTTAGACATAACTTTACAAATTGATTTCACTATGTAATATAAACAAAATCAAAAATATGCCTATATTAAAATATTAAGAAAATGCTCTAATTTAACATATATTTTTTTCAAATCACTAACACTACTCGTTTAGACGTCATCTTCAGTATAAAATCATTAAAAGTCAGTTATCGTCCCCTTAAATAACCTGTACAGTACTACTCCTACACAAAGGCCTCCTTACATTCTTTCTTCATTCCGTTCATTCATTCCTTTCTCTCGATGTTGTCTTTTTTCTCGTAAATTCTACAGGAGTCAAAGGCGTTATCGCCAATTTGAGAAAGAACTTGAGAAAGCTATCGTTTAGTTTACCTTGTGTAATTCAGAGACGTATGCCTGCATTGCTTCCTCCTTCGTCATGTTGCCCAATTTGTTCCAGGATTCCCATTTTGCTCTGAAATTAGATAAGACCGGCATTTAAATGTAAGCAAGTAACCATTTTTAGGGTTCCGTAGTAAACTGTCTGTCGGTCGGTCTGTCTGTCTGTCCGCGGTCTAGCTCCGAGACCCTTAGTACTAGAAAGCTGTAATTTGGCATAGGTATACATATTAATTACGCCGACAAAGTGGTAAAACAAAATTATGAAAAACATTTTTTTTAGGGTACCTCCCATACACGTAAAGTGGTGATGTTTTTTTTTTCCATAGTGTGGGGCATCATTGGAAAGGTCTTTCAAAAACATTATGAGTTTGTTGAAACCATTTTTGGATTCAGGGATCCGTTTGCAAAATATTAAGCTTTATAGTGCTAATTTTTGTTAGAGTCAAGTGTGTGTCCCTGCCAGCTAAATGGTTGGTTTTGGGTGTGTGAAAAAATCACAGTAGTAGTTTATATAACGAAATTAAAAGGAAAACTATCACAGCTAAGTAAGCTTTACAAGTTAACGAGTAAAAATCGGCCAACTTATCTTTGCAGTTGCAAAAACATGTTTTCCCATACATTCCGTATGGGAAAACATGTTTATCAACTACAAAGTTAAGTTTGTTTTGGGATAAATTCATCCCAACTACGGAAAGCTTCATTGTGCGTGGTCCGACACGCACTTGGCCGGTTTTTTTTTTATGTCTTCTCCCTAACTTTTAACTGACTTTCAAAATGGCGTGGTCACAGCGAGGTATCATATTCTTCCGAATTGAATAGAGTAGAAAGGCACACATCTTTTTGAAGCCGATGCAGTATACTATATTTTGACGTAGCTTGTTACGTCAAATAGTTTTGATGTTCCTTCGATGTCACATATTTGTGCTGACACTTGTATATTCCTTCCACAAATGATCACATATACAAGGTGGAAACGACATAACGACCATAAATTTAACTACGTATATCTAATGACGTTCTTAGTCCGCATACGAAAATTCAATCAAATATATCCAATAGTTTAGTCACTACAGCTAGTCAAAGATTGGCAAAACCCATAGTCGGCACATCACTACTATTTATACTCCATTTGAAATAAGATTAGACATTTAACTGAACCTTTTTTACAGTCCGTTCAACCGATTTTGACTTCTATTGCGTTGGTGGCATGACAAATGGCAGCTGCAGTAAACAGTTGGTTTGTAACCACTTCTTTTGCTTTTAATGCCATCCTTATGCCTACGCAATAGAAGTCAAAATCGGTTGAACGGACTGTAAAAAAGGTTTGTTTAAATGTCTAATCTTATTTCAAACGGAGTATAGTTTGTTTGAAAAAATCACTTTTTTAATTTCGATGCTAGGATTTATTTGATGGTTCCAAAATACTCTTATGTATTAGTATTGCCAGTGTTTTCATTTATTGTCGTATTGTTGTCTCCACATTGTATAAGGTCCCATTAAAATAGATGGACAAATTTTAACACAGCGTTCAGTACGTCTAATCAAAGATATCCAAGCAAAAAAAAAAACACGGTTGAAGTGACTTTATTTTGACCTAAAATATACTCTAAGAAAATAATTAACCAACATTAGTAAACAAATTTTTTTGTGTATTTTCGTTAGCAGATTTTTTTTCTTGTAAGTATCTAATGCGTTTTTCTTATATATTTTTTACCATTGTCCTTATTTTGGTTGTCTGCATGATTTCTAAAAGTTATTCCATTTTAATGGGACCTTATATTTGCCGTCATCTTGACAGATATTAATGGATGAGTCATGAAGTCAGATATTATTGCCGAGCTGTCCATAAATCCATAATAATATTTTTATGCTAGTGACTGTACATCTCAATATGATTATCTTTCTAGGGTTAAATAATATCATAACATTACATAACATCACGCCTTGTTTCCCCGAAGGGTTGGGCAGAGGTGTTCCTGTAGTAAGTACACCCACATTTCGCCAGTTATGTTCAAGTCCCATGTAATAGGGGGCGAGCCTATTGCCATCAACCAGGCACAATATTAAATAATATTGTTTAATACTATTGTGTCTGATCCCTCAGATTCTTGTCTTAGTCCTGCGGGGCAATAAGAATGATGCCAGGGTAAAAAAAAAGAAATTAAATTTAGTCCGTCAATCAGATAATAAAAAAATATATTACAGTCGAATTTTTTGCTTTATCATATTAATAAAAAATACTTAGATAAAACGCATTAAAGTTGAAGAAGGGGTTTTTTTTTTTTTTTGACTAGGGCAACTCGCAGTTTTGACCACTAAGGTCTTGGATGCTTAACCGGGCTTTCCTGTGGGTCCCTTAAGCTACTACACTTAAAGCCTCTAGCCAGAGGCATAAACTATTCTAAATTAAAATTAAGCGAGTGCTCGCTAAGGGCACCCCCTGAGGGGTACGAACCTCGGCTTAGGGCATCGCTGGGGGAGGACAGCAAGAAGGGACAGGCTGGATCAAACTTAGATTTTCATCATGATTATTATGCGGGGTATTTAAAGCTACGTGCTCAGCTGCAACAACTGCTGGCAACTCGTTTTCGAGCAAGGGTCAGGGGGGGGAGTGGAGGTCGCTACGTCACAAGTAAGTATAAAATCTACATACTCGTGACGTCATGGCACATTTTAACTCTATGTATAGCCGTAATCTTTTGATAACGTAAAAAAAGAAAAAATACGTGTACGTTATTTTTTCATGAACTACATGACGGAGAAAAAAAATTGTCATCATCCCTATTGCAAATTAATCAGCGCTTGACGTGAATTGACGTAATTTTAGTAGGCAAGTTTTTAATCACGTCTAAACTTGTATGGAGTAGTGACAGGCGCTGATTAATTTGACAGGACTAAACTAAAATTTATCTTCTGTCCTTTTCTGAATGAAATAGAAAGAAAAAGATGCACTGAACTTAAATTTAGTTTAGTTTGTGAACAAGGGAATCGACACCATTATCTTTCAAAATGATTCAGATTTTGATTAAAAGTTAGGGTGCTAATAGATAAGCTATACAAAATATCTGACCTGTTGACTACATCCCAGAATCCAGGCTTTGGCTTATCACAGGGGCCCTCTGACGCTTGCTTGAAGTAACTGTAGAATCGCAGCATCAACTCATTGCTCGGCTGGTATGATCCTGAGGAAGAATGAAAACAACTTTAAAATAAATATTAATTAACCGACTTCCAAAAAGGAGGAGGTTATTATGTTCGTAGCGTATGTTTTTTTTTTTTTAAGTTTGTCCACCGATTTCTCCGTTACTTGTAGACCAATTTTGAAAATTCTTTTTTTGTTTGAAAGGGTATGCTCTCAAGTTGGTCCCATATAAATTGTATTAACTTTGCTTAGGCAGTTTTTAAGTTAGCTACAATAATACGTATTTTTTAGTGATGCAACGAATACTACTTTTAAGGTGGGTTCCAACGCGTGCGTGAAATGGCGCACGCACGCGCACCGGCCCGCACGACGCACCGTGGGAAGGGTATCGTGCGTGGTAGCGAAGACGCGTGCGTCGCGGTGCGTCCCGGTGCGTCCGAGTTTGGATACATTCCCTTTGAAGTTACCGACTCGGTGCGGATCAGCTCGCACGGACACGCACCATGGGAAGGGTAACGTGCGTGGTAGCGCAGACGCGTGCGTGGCGGTGCGCCCGATCCGCGGCGAGTCGGTAGACTTCAAAGGTGCGCGAGGTTTTGCTCGGTTCCTATAAACAAAAACGAATCGTTTTGCTTACCAATGGTAGCCTTTTTATTGCCCAACTTGGCATATAAATCGGGGATGTTCGCGCTGTTTCGCACTGATGGCTTTCATGCCATCATTCGCAAGAGAACGGTATCCCTGATCTGCAGAATGCGTGACAGCCGAATCAAAGACAATAGCCGATAAGATCTCATCCCCGCTTTGGAGGTCACTTGTTAAATCAGTCATCTAGACATAGTTTGACTGATTCTGACTTTTATTTTTATTATTTGTAATTTTTACATAATGAATTTTTGGATTTTAATTTGAATGAATTTAAAGAATGTAAATTATTTTAAAGATTTGATTTAATTTAAAGATCATTTTATTTTACAATTAGATTTTATGAAACTTATTAATTAATTTTACAATTTGATTTTATGTACAGACGCCAGCACATCAGGCTACTACAATCTGTCAAATTTATTTAATAGATTTTCAACTTTATTGCTGAAGTATAAGGTTCAAAGTTGATTGGGAAAATTTGACAGTTTCGGGTAGCTTGATGTGCTGGCGTCTATACGTCTATCTCTATTTCAATTTCTATGTAGTTATTTATTTTGATTATAATTTTATTTATTATTGTGGCATGTATCTTTGATTAAGTACCCGTAATTTTTAAGTAGGTCTACTAACATTAATATGGATCACTGTATCTGATTTAAATAAATTAATTAAAAAATAAATATGTATGTATGTAAATTCATAAGAATTTTTTTAGACATGGGCGTTTATAGATTTTTACGCAAACGGTTAAATATTCGATTTCAGATTTTGAAATCGTTTTCAAAATCCGTTTTTAGAAATCAATTTCCGGAGCTGCTCTGGCGCCTCCGGCTCGCAGTTTCGATCGTCTCTAGTAATATTATAATTCGGTTGTAAGTGCATCGATCAAAACTATTCAAACATAAACAAATACTTGCTTACGCAAATCTACTCTTGCCGTAGTTTTGTGAAATCGGTTTGTCTAGTTCGGCTTATCGATACGATACAATTTGTGACTAAAATCGGATTTTAGATACGTTTCGATATATCTGACGCATGTCTACTAATTTTACCTTTGACAGCTAAGTAGTTCCATAATTTGCGTATATGTGCATATCTGCAAAGCTATGAGTTTTTGCATCATTATTGGTAAAGATACAAAAAAGTGGTAATGCAACTATTTATTTATGATTTTTTTAGCGAAAATATCAAGTACTTATTTGATATTTTCGTCGAATTTGAAAAAAAAAATTGTTATGGTTATACTTTCTAGTTGGTTCCATTGTCATTTGATCAGGATCTGATGATGGGATCTTGGAGAAATCGAGGGAACTCTTCAAATATTATAGGCACACCTATAGCGATTTGGGTATTTTTATAGTAACTCATAAATTTGCTCTCAGAAAGCACCATTTGGTAAAGCAGAACTGATGATGAAGGACACAGATGGCCAACGGAACTTCTCAATAATAAGTAGGTATTTCACGGGTTTCAATTTGATTACTTTATATGGTGAAGGGTGGGCGTTTTGGGGGACTGTCTTATGTAATTTTGACGTTTGAAAAATGCTGATTTTTAGCCTAGTTTGAATAAATGACTTTTGAATTTTCATTTTTTTTTAATGTTTATGGTTACCAAGCAATTTATCTTCGTCACAATGCATATGATATGGAGAAGTGTTTGCGATCAACAAGTCACAGGGGCCGACACCAAAGGCTGAAGGCTGCGGGTCTCGACCTCAGGACAAGCTACTTCTCACACGGACAACTGTTACGTTGCTTCCTCCCGAGTCACCATTCCTGACTCTCTGTATATTTTGACTGCTAAGAATAAAACTACAAACGTAGTATACAGGGAAGTTTTATAAAATGTGGCTGTTACTGTAGTATATTGTGGTGTTTTACGACTTCCACGCGAACGAAGTCACGGGCAGAAGCTAGTAATGTAATATTGCTCATCCCCATAGCAAATAGCGTGATAGTCTACACCCTACAGTTGGAATAGACAAACATTCTAAAAACTATATTTTCGGCATAAGAATCGATCCCAGACCTCGTAGCAATAACTTTCTTTCAAAAATATTCAACGTACGTTTTTAACTTCGCTACGATTTTATCATGTGTATAGATAATAAAAAAATAAAAAAAATCGTAATACAAAATGTGAAAAAAAGAAAAACAGCAAAACCTTAGTTGGGAATCGAACTTACAACCCCATGTTTGCAAAGCAATGGTCCAACCGCTGCGTTAATTGCTTCACTGAAATTTATTTAAAATAGCCGTTCCCATACAATATGTCCGGTTTCGGACTGTGCAAACTTAAAGGGGTGGTAGTTTGCTCTATTCTATCAATAAAATTATTGTACATGTAGGGTCGGAACCTATCCCCCTCCTGAATGGCAGCCATTTTTGTGTTTTGATCGCCTTTTATGGAGCGTGCATACTAAAAGTACAGTAACTTTAAAATGTAAAGCCCAATTGTCATAAAAAAATACTTTTAGCAACGGAAAAGTATTAACAATGGGTTAAATAACTCAAATAATAAAATTGAATGCTGCATCATATTGAAATAAATGCTAAAAGATCAATTTTACGTTAAAAATAACATCGTTTTTTTTGTTAATCACGGTTATTACAAAATTCACCCCGGAGAACTACCTTTTTTTATCTACTCGTCTAACAAATGTTTAGTTCACCTAAATAATGATACCAAAAAATCGATTCTATGACAATTAGTTTAAGAGATATTGTTGCTTGAACGCAGCCATTCCGTACGTGCGACATGAATGAGCGCTGCATTCCATGTGGTAGCAGCCAGTAGCAGGTACAAAAAAGATTTTCTGCATGTTATTGAAGTGAGAAAGGGATAAAATACACATTTCGGGGGATGACGCGAAAACAAAAGAAGTATTCATCAAATTAAAACTTAACTAGTTTTTTTTTTTTTATCAGTCCGTTTGTTCTATACTCCGTTTGAAATAAAACATTTAAACAAACCTTTTTTACAGTCCTTTCGACCGATTTTGACTTCTATTGGGTAGGCATAAGGATGGCATTAAAAGCAAAAAAAGGGGTTACAAACCAACTGTTTACTGCAGCTGCCATTTGTCATGCCACCAAAGCAATAGAAGTCAAAATCGGTTGAACGGACTGTAAAAAATGTTTAGTTAAATGTCTAATCTTATTTCAAATGGAGTATAGTTATTGAGACTACACCTGTTGTTCCAACAACAATATCTCTTAAACCATTAGTCATAGAATCAATTTTTTGGTATCATTATTTAGGTGAACTAAACATCTGTTAGACAAGTAGATAAAAAAAGGTAGTTCTCCGGGGTGAATTTTGTAATACTTAACCGTGATTAACAAAAAAAACCGGCCAAGTGCATGTCGGACCACGCACAATGTAGGGTTCCGTAGTTGGGATGAATTTATCCCAAGAACAAACTTAACTTTGTAGTTGAAAAAAAAATCTTTCATCCGGAATGTATAGGAGAACATGTTTTTACAACCGCAAATCTAAGTTGGTCGATTATTACTCGTTAACTTGTAAAGCCTGCTCAGCTGTGATAGTTTTCCTTTTAAATTCGTTATATAAGCTATTGCTGTAAATTTTTTTCACACATCCAAAACTAACCATTTAGCTGGCAGGGGGGGGGGACACTTGACTGTAACAAAAATTAGCACTTTAAAGTCTAATATTTCACAAACGGATCCCTGAATCCAAAAATGGTTTTCACAAACTCACAATATTTTTGAAGGACCTTTCCAATTATACCCCACATCATGAGATAAAAAAAAAACATCACCACTTTACGTGTATGGGAGGTACCCTAAAAAAAAATGTTTTTCATAATTTAGTTTTACCACTTTGTCGGCGTAAGTAATATGTATACCTATGCCAAATTACAGCTTTCTTGTACTAAGGGTCTCGGAGCTAGACCGCGGACAGACAGACAGACAGACAGACGGACATGACGAAACTATAAGGGTTCCTTGTTTACTACGGAACCATAAAAACGATGTTATTTTTAACG
The DNA here is from genome assembly GCA_963680765.1 of Agrochola lychnidis. Lineage (NCBI taxonomy): Eukaryota > Metazoa > Arthropoda > Insecta > Lepidoptera > Noctuidae > Agrochola > Agrochola lychnidis. The sequence goes on along the minus strand of OY796874.1, from coordinate 6,626,594 downwards.
TAAAATTGATCTTAAAATTCTTTTTCTTATAATTTAAGCATAAGCAATGTGATGCAGCATTCAATGTTATTATTTGAGTTATTTAACCCATTGTTAATACTTTTCCGTTGCTAAAAGTAGGTATTTTTTATGACAATTGGGCTTTAAATTTTAAAGTTAAGTTACTTTTAGTATGCACGCTCCATAAAAGGCGTAGACCCTACATGTAGAATAATTTTATTGATAGAATAGAGCAAACTACCACCCCTTTAAGTTTGTACAGTCCGAAACCGGACATATTGTATATTTCATGATTGACTGCTTAGTTCCATAAAGGTATAGCGTGATGATAATCATTCAAAAAGTTAAATCGATAACCATCTATAATATCCTAATATTTTGGCGCGTTTTTTTAGGGTTCCGTAGTAAACAAGGAACCCTTATAGTTTCGTCATGTCCGTCTATCTGTCTGTCTGTCTGTCTGTCCGCGGTCTAGCTCCGAGACCCTTAGTACTAGAAAACTGTAATTTGGCATAGGTATACATATTAATTACGCCGACAAAGTGGTAAAACAAAATTATGAAAAACATTTTTTTTTAGGGTACCTCTCATACACGTAAAGTGGTGATGTTTTTTTTTTATTTTTTTAACCCATAGTGAGGGGTATCATTGGAAAGGTCCTTCAAAAACATTGCGAGTTTGTGAAAACCATTTTTGGATTCAGTGATCCGTTTGCGAAATATTAAGCTTTAAAGTGCTAATTTTTGTTAGAGTCAAGTGTCCCCCCCCTGCCGGCTAAATGGTTGGTTTTGGGTGTGTGAAAAAAATCACAACAGTAGTTTATATAACGAAATTAAAAGGAAAACTATCACAGCTAAGTTAGCTTTAGAAGTTAACGAGTAATAATCGACCAACTTAACTTTGCAGTTGCAAAAACATGTTTTCCCATACATTCCGTATGGGAGAACATATTTTTCAACTACAAAGTTAAGTTTGTTTTTGGGATAAATTCATCCCAACTACGGAACCCTTCATTGTGCGTGGTCCGAGACGCACTTGGCCGGTTTTTTCCAAAAATACGAACATAATATAATATTGCTCGTCCCCAATAGTAAATAGCGTGATAGTTTATACCCTACAGTTTGACCAGACTTATAGGGAATACCTATGCAAAATTTTAACAGAATTTATCCGCTAGAATTTGCGACATGCTGGAACATACATACAGACAAACAGCGAAAAATTATAATAAATATAATATTTTCGGTATTAGAATCGATCGTACACCTCGTAGCAAATACTTTTTTCAAAAATATTCAATGTAAGTACAGTTTTGACTTCGGTACGATTTTATTATATGTATAGATAGATGGTCTTAGCAGATAGAGTTAGAAAGAAAGATTTTTTTTATTTGGAACACGTACAGGAAATACAACATCAAAACTGAGAAAATTATAAAAACAATAGCAATTTCAGAAAAGAATATTAAAATTGACTGCCTTGTTGGTCTAGTGGTTGCAAGCGCTACTGCTGAGGTCCTGGGTTCAATTCCCGGGTCGGGCAGTGGGGTTTGACGCATTTGGTGCACATCTCAACTTGTACACCATGCTCAAATGGTGAACTTAGCAACTGGTGCACTTCTCATATGGCACACTTCGCAACTGGTGCACTTCTCAATTGGTGCACTTCGCAAAAGGAGCACTTTTAAGATGAGTGGAGATTTGGAAAAATTGTCTAAAAATTAAAGAATCTTTGGTTTTGTGTAGGTAATTTTCTTAAAAATACAATCAACAAAATAATTTTAATTAACTCTACATAATCATTATAACATTTTTATTTTTTCAAAAATAAAAAAAAGTCACTCGGAAATAATAAAAATATAATTATGTAAGAAAAAATTAGATTTACAGCAAAAAGTTATCATAATAAAGACGTGATATAATATCATATTATATGAATAACCTTTATAATATTATAATTTAAACTGTACTTCTTTTAGTTATTATTATTAATTAAATAAAAGCTTTAAATTAATAACTATAACTAAAAGAAGTACAGTTTAAATCATAATATTATAAAGGTTATAGATATAATATGATATTATATCATGTCTTTACTATGATAACTTTTTGCTGTAAATCTAATTTTTTCTTACGTAATTATATTTTTATAAGAGGGGCTTGTGGCTAAGTAACAAACAGCTGCACGGGTCGATCGATCAGGTTAAGCTACGCTTGCCGCGGTTGGTCTGTGGATGGGTGACCATCTTTACATACCAAGACCCCTCCGTGCCTCGGAAAGCTCGTTAAGCCGTTGGTCCCGGCTGTCATTTGTAGATCTTTGACAGTCGTTACGGGTAGTTAGAAGCCCAAAAAAGTCTGACAACCAGTCTTACCAAGGAGTATCGTGTTACCTAGTACTAACTGGTTGTGGAGGTCAGATAGGCAGTCGCTCCATGTAAAATACTGGTATCCAGCTGCATCCGGTTAGACTGGAAGCCGACCCCAACATAGTTGGGAAAAGGCTAGGCAGATGATGAATTATATTTTTATTATTTCAGAGTGACTTTTTTTATTTTTGAAAAAATAAAAATGTTATAGTGATTATGTAGAGTTAATTTAAAATTATTTTATTGATTGTATTTTTAAGAAAATTACCTACGCAAAACCAAAGATTCTTTCATTTTTAGACAATTTTTCCAAATCTCCACTCATCTTAAAAAGTGCTCCTTTTGCGAAGTGCCCCAATTGAGAAGTGCACCAGTTGCGAAGTGTGCCATATGAGAAGTGCACCAGTTGCTAAGTTCACCATTTGAGCATGGTGTACAAGTTGAGATGTGCACCAAATGCGTCAAACCCGGGCAGTATTATTGGGTTTTTAACCGACTTCCAAAAAGGAGGAGGTATGATCGTCGCGTATGTTTGTTTTTTTTTTATTTATGTCCTCCGATTTCTCCGTCAATTGTGAACCGAGTTTGAAAATTCTTTTTTTGTTTGAAAGGGTATGCTCTCAAATTGATCCCATATAAATTTTATTAACTATGCTTGGATAGTTTTTGAGTTAGTTACAAAACACGTATTTTTTTCCCACTTAGTATGTAGATGATATTGATAAGTTTCTGTCACTGGTAGTGGTATTCAAATGTGTGTTTTAGTTGTGGTACGTAGGTACCACAACTAAAAAGTGAAAAATAAAAACTTTTTACAAAAAAAAAAACAACCGACCTCCAAAAAAACACTACAAAGTGAAAAATAACTTTAATTTCGGAAGTCGGTGGCAAAAAACAAAAATACAAGACCCAAGACACCGACTTCCGAAATTAAAGTTATTTTTCACTTTGTAGTGTTTTTTTGGAGGTCGGTTGTTTTTTTTTGTAAAAAGTTTTTTTCTATCTGAAATTTCTCAGTAGCAGCTCGGAGTCTGAATTTGTGCCCGGGTTGATGGCAATAGACTCGCCCCCTATTACATGGGACTTAAACATAACTGCCGAAATGTGGGGGTACCTGCTACAGGGACACCTCTGCCCATGTTATGTAATATTAAAATTTAAAAAATTGTGTGTTCAAAAAAGTGGCTCTTCTTGGAAGATTCCTCATAGATATCAAGAAAGTATTTCCTTGAGGATCATTTGGCCATGAGCCTGGATGCACTCCACCTTCATTTTCAGTATCAAAAGTACCGGTATTCGTGGTGAATTTTTAGATTGCCTTAAAAAGTTGCACAGTAAACAACTCTTCATAACAATATTGGATAAGTACTTTTGGTTCCAATAAAAATGGTTTCTTAAGTACCCTAAAATAAAAATAAGGATCTATTTAAACCAAATAACGTGATTGCCACTACAGCTGTAACAAATCTAATTTGATAAAAACAATATAGAAAACTAGCTTTTGCCCGCGGCTTCGCACGCGTAAAGGTCGGAAAATATCCCACAGGAACGTACTACCGATATTCAGAGTACTTATCATATGTCCTAACCCAGGTCATGGCCTATCCGTATGCCTTTCATCTAAATCTGTTCAGCCGTTACGGCATGAAAAGTTAACAAACAGAAAGATAATAAATCTGTTTTAGGGTTCCGTACCTCAAAATGAAAAACGGAAACCCTTTAAGGATGACATCGTTGCCAGTCAAGACACTTTTTCTCAGAAACGCGTAGAGGTATCAATTTGAAATACCTAGATATTAAAAACTTAGGCTAAGCGCGCACTACGGATTTTGATCGTTGCGGATAATATTTCGTGTTGTTCTATCTCCTCTCAGGCTCATTTCCTACGAAATGTATGGAAAGTTTTTTGTAATTTCTGAATTTTCTCATACTCAAACCTCAGTTGGCCCGATATAGTTTTTGACCGTCGTAATAAGAAATAGGATCGACTGGCATCAAAAAAGTTTTTGTGAAAATTGCCCATGTTCTTGCTGACTGTACAATTTTTTCAAAATCTGTGAATGTAGATCAAAATGTTTCAAAAAGTTAAGGACAGTCTCCTAAGACCATTATCTTATAGCGATAACGGTTAAGGTACCTGCCCTTATTGCCCCATATCAACATCCACCCTGTATATGTTATGACTTAGCTCCATAAAGGTATGGCGTGATTATGATCTTTTAAAAGGTTAAATCCGTAATTATCTGCAATATTCTAACCTTTTGGATAGTCTTTTTACAGTTTGCAGTAAACTATAGAAGAATACGAACATAATGCAATATTGCTCATTCCCCATAGCAAATAGCGTGATAATAATATTTTTTGAAAAAGTCTATTATGACGTTTCCATTATTTGATATAGATTATTTATACCAATTTTCAAGTTAATCAAGCCAAACAGTAAAATCCTCCCCTGTAAAAATGAATACCCCTTTTCACCCCGTTAGGGGTAGATTTTCAAAAAACCCTGTTATACGTTTTTATTTGTTTTCAGTCTTAAGTATAAATATTGAGTTTCGAGTTAATCAGACCGCGCGTCTTCCATACAAACTTTGACACCCCCCAATCCTCCCTTAGGGGGTAGTTTAGAAAAACTAAAAATGGCAAACTTTATAATTTACATAGATGAGTATTCGTGCCAAGTTTCAAGTTTATTAACTCAAGGAATAAGATTTTTCATACAAACAAAATCCCCCCTTTTCACCCCCTTAAAAGTCGGTTTTCCAAAAACCCTTTCTTAGTGGATGCCTACGTCATATTATCTACTTGTGTGCCAAATTTCAGCCCATTCCGTTCAGTGGTTTGAGCTGTGCGTTGATAGATCAGTCAGTCAGTCATTCAGTCAGTCACCCTTTCCTTTTATAGATATAGATTGTAGGTATATAATGTCAAAAAATGAAAGATTATGTCAAGGAAGAATGTAAAAAAAATTAAATAATCATCGTAATTTGGGAGCAGTTAATAGACATTTACATTGTTATGCCGTTAATGAGGTATCTTTCTTTTGTTCCCTTAGCGTGGAGACGGCTTCAACATATTTTCAGTGAGAGCAAATGCACTATCTGCCACAAACACGTAGGGAAGTGGTTCCTCCTTGAAGGGCAAATTAGTTGATGCTGGAAAATACAGTACATTTCTAAAAAAAAAACTATACATCTCTGTATTTCTGCAAACACCGCCATTATTTATTCTACCATAACATCCGCAATCCACAAATGTGAAGTTATATTCAGCATCCACCAAAGCTAACAGAACAATGCTAATGTGGCTTCGAATCTCGAGGCCCACACAGACCGACACACACCGTCGGAAAAGGCATGGTGTGTGTTGTGTAGCTATCTGTGGTCGTCAGAATACAATAGAATAGAATGGAATAATTATTTATTTGCATAGAACGTAGGTACAAAAAATTCAGATGTTTGAGTGGGCTGGTGCGCTTGCGTGCGCAATATCGCGCACCGTCGGAAGACCCTTCGTGCGCGGTGCGTGGTCGTGCGCTGTGCGGGCCGGTGCGCGTGCGTGCGCGATATCGCGCACCATGGGAACCCGCCTTTACGAATACGAATATCAAACCTACTATTCGGCGAATACGAATACGAATATCTCGCCATGGTAATAAAAGACTAATAGTCTAGTACTACATAGACGCAGCTATTACTAACGTTCGTCTAAGTTACTTAGGACTTACTATCCTTCCTTTTGTTCATACAAAAGAAATACAGACCATATAACTACTTACTTGATAAATTTTTTTTTTAAAAACGTTGCCCCACACTAGGAATTTCTCCTGTGTCGTTTACAAACATTTAAACTCACATAAACAGCCAGACCCGGAACAACTACTTGTAGGTCATACAAATATTTGTTCCGTGCGGGAATCGAACCCGCGACACGCAGCGCAGCAGTCAATCGCTTAACCACTGCGCCAACCGTGCACTTTTACTGATAAAAGCGTGATGTATGCTGTCGCGGACTTTTTTTTTAGAACTTTTAAAGGGAAACAATTCTGTCATACATGATTTTTGCGAAACTTTAACCGTTTACGCAGCGCACGCAGCGGAAGCTCTCAAAAGGAAAAATAAAAACCCCCGATTTTGAAACATTCTTCATTGGTGCTCAGCTCCTATTAGTCTTAGCGTGATGATGTATAGCCCATAGCCTTCCTCAATAAATGGGCTATCTAACACTAAAATATTTTTTAAAATCTGACCATTAGTTCCTGAGATTAGCGCGTTCAAGCAAACAAACAAATTCTTCAGCTTCAGAGAACCACAAACATAAGAAACACTGTATAATGCTTCCTATCTCATTTTCTCCCACGTTAAATCTTATGAATTTATGTTTATCTCTTTTTACTGTCGCTTTTTCGTTTCATCGACTTTCAAATCACAACGATACTAAAGAAGTTTTCACTTCAATAAAACAATATTCTCTTGCTTGACTTGTGCTTTTGACTGACAAATGAAATGAAAGGAATGAATGAATCAATCAATCAATCCATGGTTCGTATTGATAGGAAAACTCCCGGGCCGCGGCACTGTATAAACTATGGCCGGGGAGTTCCCCGTCGCGTCGTCGTTGCGGTTAAGGCCCTTGCACACGTCGTATTTTTACGTGCCGACGACGCGCGTTTTCCAAGTCTGCCAGTAATTAGATTTGCGTACAAACATATTAATTTTTAAATATTCGTATTAGTATTCGCCGAATACGAATATTCGGTAAATGTCTACTATTCGGCGAATACGAATATTCGTATTCGTATTCGTTGCATCACTAGTATTTTTTCCCACTTAGTATGTAGATGATATGATAAGTTCCTATCACTGGTAACAGGTAGTGGGTATTCGACTGTGTGGGGGTAGGTACCACAACTAAAAAATGTAGTGTGTCGGAAGTCGGTGGCAAAAACAAAAATACAAAACCAAAGACACCGACTTCCGGAATTAAAGTTATTTTTCACTTTGTAGTGTTTTTTTAGGAAGTAGGTTGTTTTTTTTTTGTAAAAAGTTTTTTTTTATATATACAATGTTGCCCCCCATCGGCATGTGCCCACATTTTTCTGAATGTTCATGATTTTTTTTAGAAAAATAACTTTAAAAGGTGGGGTCATCTTTAATATTTTTCATGTTATTACATTTTTTGTTTTGTTTTGATTAGCGTTTGCCATATCTCCGATATTATTGGCTCGATTTGGATTCTGTTTATTATTTCTAAAAGCTTACACGCACAAGGTCAACTGTGGTGAAGCTTGTGCTTGTGGTAGGACCATTAGTAATCAGTACCCTAATTGCGTAATACACAATCAATCACAATTTGTTTCGATTTGAAACAGATTGCTAATCCATTACTTCACAAGTTGGAAAAAAAATCTGCTCAACAACGCAAATAACGCAATGAATATTGTTGAACTGTCGAAATTAAACAAATTTCTCACAATCGTTTACGAAAATAAGTTACGCAATTAGGGTACAGGGGGCCTACCACCAGCAGATTGGGAGAAAGAGATGGAGCTATACGTCCTGTAGAGCTTCATCTCTTTCCCACACTGAAGTAATATTAAAATAATATTGCTTTTGAGCTGGTGGTAGGCCCCCTGGTCCCGCTGTTAACCTTTGGGAACGGGGAAGCCTAAAAACTGTCCCTTTTACACTGGTCAATTAATTTTTGCATCGTTGCTGTGAATATGACTTGATTGAAACATCGGAACAGCGGATGTCTACCCTCAGACCAAAAAAACTGGCCAAGTGCGTGTCGGACAACGCACAATGAAGGGTTCCGTAGTTGGGATGAATTTATCCCAAAAACAAACTTAACTTTGTAGTTGAAAAATATGTTCTCTCATACGGAATGTATGGGAAAACATTTTTTTGCAACTGCAAAGTTGGTCGATTATTACTCGATAACTTGTAAAGCCTACTTAGCTGTGATAGTTTTCCTTTTAATTTCGTTATATAAAAACTACTGCTGTGATTTTTTCACATATCCAAAACCAACCATTTAGCTGGCAGAGGGATGGGGGGGGGAAACACTTGCCTCTAACAAAAATTAGCACTTTAAAGCTTAATATTTCGCAAACGAATCCCTGAATCCAAAAATGGTTTTCACAAAGTCACAATGTTTTTGAAGGACCTTTCCAATGATATCCCACACCAATGGTTAAATAAAAAAAACATCACCACTTTACGTGTGGGAGAGGTACCCTAAAAAAAATGTTTTCATTATTTTGTTTTACCACTTTGTCGGCGTAATTAATATGTATACCTATGCCAAATTACAGCTTTCTAGTACTAAGGGTCTCGGAGCTAGACCCCGGACAGACAGACAGACAGACGGACATGACGAAACTATAAGGGTTCCTTGTTTACTACGGAACCCTAATAAAAAACCAAGACAATACAGTGAAGCTTTTTATTTGGTCTGAGTTTCTATTTCATATTGGCTTTTTTGAGCCTTGTTTTTTTGGCGTGTTGTTGCAAAAATGAAAAGGTGTGGAGTGAATTCAAAAATGCTTGTAATTGGTTTAATGATTTGAAATAAATGCTTTATGTTTATGTACTTATGTATGAATACAGCCAACACGTCTGTCTATATTTTTTATTTAAACAGTGATTGAACGAGAGATTCCGATCTCTACGTCACAGTATATATAAGTAACAGTATTACATCCTCATAGGAAACGGCCGAAACGACGCACTTCAAAATCTCAGTGTACCTATAACAGTACATTTGTACGCAACATATTGAGTGCGTGGCTGTTACGCTTGAACGCGGAAGGTTTATCTACTGAGCGGCCGTAGGTAATTATTTCAAGGTCACTGCCGAAATAATAGGCCTGTGTCCAACTTTTTTTTTTTGTGTCCGTCAGGTAAATTAATAAAAAATATTGGACACGTATTTTTTCTTTTTTGACGTAATCAAAAGATTACGGCGACACAGTGAGTTAAAATGTGGCATGATCTCACACCTTGCTAGATTTTATACTGAATTGTGACGCAGCGAGCCCCCACTCCCAAACTTTAACGCGTTTTATCTAAGTCATATTTTATTGATATGATAAAGCAAAAAATACGTGTCTAATATTTTTTAAGTACCTGAAAGACGGACTAAATAGTTTTTTTTTTTTACGTGGGCATCATCCCTATTATAATACTGTTACTTTGTTATACTGTGTCTCCGCCGACAAAGGGTTCATAATCACGTGTTACAACAGCTGACTCGAATCGAAAACACGTTTACACGTCATAAGTTTGCAAGTCAAGGACAAAAAAGGCTTGTGCAGACCAGCGCGATATCGCGGGCGCGACAGGCAGCGCTACCAGTGTCGCGCCCGCGATATCGCGCTGGTCTGCACAAGCTTAAATGTGGTTTTAGTTTCGTTTTCGTTACGATTACAAATCTTGTTGCTTCGAAGTTTCGGGTTGCAAAATCACATGTTTTAAAACTAATTACAAGATAAATGGACTGTTTCTCCACCTTCCATCGTCATCTGCCTAGCCTTTTCCCAACTATGTTGGGGTCGGCTTCCAGTCTAACCGAATGCAGCTGAATACCAGTATTTTACATGGAGCGACTGCCTATCTGACTTCTACAACCCAGTAATTGGGTAATACGATACATCTTGGTAAGACTAGTTGTCAGACTTTCGGGCTTCTGACGACTCGTAACGACTGTCAAAGATCCACGAATGACAGCCGGGACCAACGGCTTAACGTGCTTTCCGAGGCATGGAGGAGTATCGGTATATAAAGATGGTCACCCATCCACCCGTGTGGCTGTTATTACTTAGCCACGAGCTCCGTTTCACCACCTTCCGATAAACATAATATAACATAACATCACGCCTGTAATACGAAGGGTTAGGCAGAGGTGTACCTATAGGTAGTACACTCACATTTCGCCAGTTATGTTTAAGTCTCTTGTAATAGGGGGCGAGCCTATTGCCATCAACCGGGCACAAATCCAGACTCCGGGCTGCTACTGAGAAATTCCAGATGAAAAAACCCAATAACACTTTTCCCGACCCGGGAATCGACCCTAGGACCTCATGGTCAATAGTAGCGCTTGCGACCACTAGACCAACGAGGCAGCGAGGATAGTACGCGGTGTGAAGAGGTGAACTGAAGTATAAAAAGTCGCGGACGAAAGCTTAAGACCAGACACTCCAAAGACAATTTCCATGCAAACTCCGCCCCCATGCACCCCACCACTCCACTATGTGCTTAAACGCTAACACATCAGTAATAAAGTTGAATATCGCGTGCGCTCTTTGGTCGTGTTCGAGCACGGAACTAAATGGCGTAAGTCTCAATTCTTATTTCGTTTATAACTAAAGTAATAATTGATCTAGAGAAAAACTATCTTGTAGCTGGATAATAAACTATATTTTCTTACTGTGAATATTTGTTTTAGACATAAAAGCCGAGTAATCTTCATTTTATTTAATAATCTTTAAAAAGAGACATAATTTACGAATAAAAAATGGATCGAGCGAAAATTTTACAATTACGTAAATGGAAAGAAAAAGATCCAATAAATCATATAATTCCATTTTGATTATATGCGTGACTTTTTCAGAATATTAATCCAAAAAACACACAATTTAGGGAGCCTCCTCTTAATTTTATAATATTAATTATTAGCTGCGCCCCGCGGTTTCACCTGCATAAGTCTCGATCCCGTGGGAATTTCGGGATACAAGGTATCTTATGTCCTTCTCCAAGTCATGGCCTACCCATGTGCCAAATTTCATCCAAATCCGTTCAGCCGTTTTAGCGTGAAAACGTAACAAACAAAAAACAAACTCATTATCCACGACGGAACGGAGACGGTATATGCGTTTGGGGTGAGAGGATGTTTGTGCAAATCCATGTTGCCATTTTTAGGGTTCCGTTAAAAAACGGAACCCTTATAGATTCGTCATGTCTGTCTGTCTGTCTGTCCGTCCGTATGTCACAGCCACTTTTTTCCGAAACTGTAAGAGCTATGCTGTTGAAATTTGGTAAGTAGATGTATTCTGTGAACCGCATTAAGATTTTCACACAAAAATAGAAAAAAACAAATAATTTTGGAGTTCCCCATACTTAGAACTGAAACTCAAAATTTTTTTTTTCATCAATCCCATACGTGTGGGGTATCTATGGATAGGTCTTCAAAAATGATATTGAGGTTTCTAATATAATTTTTTTCTAAACTTAATAGTTTGTGCGAGAGACACTTCCAAAGTGGTAAAATGTGTGTCCCCCCCCCTGTAACTTCTAAAATAAGAGAATGATAAAACTAAAAAAAATATATAATGTACATTACTATGTAAACTTCCACCGAAAATTGGTTTGAACGAGATCTAGCAAGTAGTTTTTTTTTAATACGTCATAAATCGTAAACTTATCGTTACTTGCTGCTACGGAACCCTTCATGGGCGAGTACGACTCGCACTTGGCCGCTTTTTCTCCAAAACTACTAGTCCGATTTTGGTGCAGTTTTCAGTTATGGGTTCGAGTTTGATTGGTGCATGTTCTTAGTTAGGTGTTACGGTGATAACTCACCAGGGGGCGCTGCAGTTAACATTTCTATGTGCAAAACTTTTATCCTTTTTCAATTACTTTTTAACCGTCGTGGTTTTTTTCAAAATATTTAATTTTGCTTTTTATTTTCGTATTTATAAATATTATTAAAGTTAGGATTTAATAATCACACATTACATGCTGTGAAAAGACTATACTAAATCATGAACAAACAGCTGATTTGATAATAATCACCTAATCAATGCACATTTTAATCTAGTTTTTGCAGTTATTTACGCCTTCAATATGTACAGATGCCAGCACATCAAGCTACCCGAAACTGTCAAACTTTCCCAATCAACTTTGAACCTTATACTTCAGCAATAGAGTTGAAAATCTATTAAATAAATTTGACAGATTGTAGTAGCTTGATGTGCTGGTACAAGGTCAGATCATACATTGCAGTATTTATGTGTAAATAAAATACATACATAATTATCCGGTTTACTGAAATCAGATTCGTGTCTCAAGGTGACCTCTTTGCATTGCAATTTTTAAGATCTACCGAATAAAAAATTTAAATTCATTCATTTAGGTTGAGGTTTTCAACAATTTATTAAATACTTTAATAATTGACTGTTTGTAAAGTCGGTTTACGGACGCTAATTTTACGTGACGTCACAAGCCGAACGCTTAAGCCGATCGTGCCTCTCTATCGCTTGTTCCGCGCTCTCGCTTGCACGCTCGTCTCAGGCGGAACGTGACACTTTTTCGTGCGTGCAGCCGGCGTTCATCGATTTATAAAAACGTTATCACGTCAAAAATAAATCGAAGTCTCTAATAGAACAATTGCCTCTTTGTTAATAGTATTAGCTTCTTTAGTAATTTTAATATTATATTGTGATGTAGGTACCAACAAAAGAAAAAACGATCTGAGAATTGGAGTAGGTACCGAGAAAAAAGTCAGTAATCATAAATTAGGTACTTCGATGAACTTTGACAGAAACGATTTAGACCACCGTTTGATCATTTAAACTAGGAGCCGAAGTTTAGGGTTAGACCATGATATGGTCTATGGTTTTTCGAAAACCACGATTTGTAATATAATTTTTGTATAAACCGTAGTTTATAGAGGTTTAAACCTGGGTTTTTAGTTAAACTGCTTTTTGTAACAAGACCGTAAGAGCCTGACACGCCCTCCCGCTTCGCGCTGAGCGGGAGAAGTTATTTGAAAATTACCCAAAAAAAAGGGGGGGTGGACCGCAACACTCCGACCAATCACGTAGTACACACGGCTACACATCAATCGCTCGTATTGTATAGGGTTTCCGTACAATGCGAGGTCAGCTTATACTGGAAATGTATAGGAAATGTAGACAATAAACACGACCCGTACCCTAATTGCGTAATGCAACACAACCACAATCTGTTTCGATTTGAAACAGATTGTTAATCCATTGCTTCATAAGTTGGAAAAAAAATCTGCTCAACAACGTAAATAACGCAATGAATGTTGTTGATCTGTCAAAATGAAACAAATTAGGCATAATTGTTTACGAAAATAAGTTACGCAATTAGGGTACCGGTTTATGCTCGCGGCTTGCGCTATTGTTTAGCACCCGCCACCGCGGCGGGCGCGGCTGAAAACCGCTCCGTGACTTCTTAGCCTCAGAAGTATAGAAAAAGACAGGATGCGCTGACCCCAAATAAATTGGGATATAAATAAATAATACCAGCCTATTATTGTCCCACTGCTGGGCAAAGGCCTCTCTCTTCTCATACAGAGAAGGCACGAGCATTGATCACCACCGCTTGCTCAAGACTGGTTGACGATTTCAGACTAATATTACTACAAGTCCAGGTTTCGTCACGATGTTTTCCTTCACCAAAGTCAGTAATGTCCAAGATAAACTCAGAAAGTACATATGAACCGGGCCTCAACTCTGCTATTACAATAGTGTCAGAATGGTCTATCATTGATTTCATAATTGTTGATTTTGACAAGTTTAGTAATATAATGGCGTCATTATGACTTTCCAATGGTCAGCCACTGACACTCCATTGAAAGAAATGGCACTTATTGGTAATCTCGTACATAATGACAAATGAATGACTGACTTAGGCGGTATCATTGGTCGTATTGTACTACAATGCCATTATAACACAATTCTATTACGAGACCATTATTGACCGACCAATGATCGACCATTATGAATTTAGCAGATTATGAACTTTTAGCAAAATGACAATGGGATCGTGTTGGAATGACGAATTTATAAAAATAGCAGACTTGGGCTTCTTTTTTTTTTATGGGTGGGAAATCATCAAATAACTTCTCCCGCTCTGGGCGGAGCGGGAGGGCATATCAGACTCTTACTGACTAAAACCCACCCGTGTTCCTTCAGTTGCCGTGTTGCCAGGGGGGCCACGATTTCCCTATCGGTTTTCTTCGAACCCCCGGCAGGCATTGGCCCTAGAGGACCCCGTCAATTCTGCTGACATCTCTTTGAGGCGCGCGTGGAACACAACGCGCCGTCGACCCGGGCTTGGTCCTTATCGGACGGCGAGCTACCCATTGCTCACCGTCCGCAAGCCCGCGCCTACGGTGGCCGGAAATCTTCCTGTGATTCCCGACGCCCAGGGCGTCTCCTCCTGCGGTGGTTAGGGGCGCGAGGGCGCGAAATTTGCCTCTTCCTCACGCGCTCCGTCTCCTCCTTCGTGAGCATTACTGCTTCGCAGAAGGAGGTGACAGCCTCCCATTTCCTTTCGCTCCGTAGCATGGCCCGAATCAGGGCCGGACGCGAGAGATCACCGCCGCCGATCGCTTCCACGAGGCCACTGCGATGCCCTGCCCAAGCCGGGCAGATCTCCACCGTATGCTCCACCGTGTCCTCCGGGCGATCCACACAGTGATGACACCCGGGCGTTTCCCTGAAAACGTGATATTGGTACTTGCCCAGATTTAGGCCTACAACCTTGTGCAAGAAGAGAGGCCTTAACCACTGGGCCACCACGACATTTGGACTAATTTGGAATAAAGGCATGATGATGTTTCGACAGATTCCAATATTTTCGAAATGCAACATTTTTTCCGAATACATGTTATAAAATGATAAGGTATGTACTTACCACAAATCGCGATACTGTTCACATAGATAATAACAACAGTTATAAAATAAACCTTATGTTCAAGAATGTAAAGTCTATTTAACTTTGTAGTTAGTATTCTTTGTTATAACAACGTTGAACTCTTGACCCGACCAGTCTGTTTATGTCTGTCTACTGTTTTATTAAATGTACATGTCGATATGATATTATTTCTAGCTTTATTTATACAAAATCATAATAGAGATGTTGTTATTTTGAAAAGTAAATTGTAAATAGACAATAGTAGAAGATAAAATCATAAAACGAACGAATATGACGGCGCGTCTAGGTTTTACGACGCTAAACTACGGAGTTGATTTTAGAACGATTATGACAGCTGTCAACTTGACGTAACCCCGAGTACTGAGAAGGCGGCCGAATTTCAAAAAGGATAGATCGCGAATAATGGATCCAGTGTTGCCAACCCGTACGATAATTATGGGGGCGTACGATAATTTGGCCTATGGTACGATGTACGATAGTGAATGTCTAACGTACGATAATTTTGTGATTTGCTGAAAAAAATACAGTTCCATTATCAAAACGTATTTGTTAAATACGCAAAAAATATATCAATGTATATTGTCAAGTGTGTCAATAACAACAAGTATCTCTCTCGTTTTCCCTCTTTAGTTTTTTATTTAATTTTACAGTAAAAACACAAAAATTTCAACTAAAAACTACGAATAAGCATGTTTAAGGTTTGTGCTGAGCTAGCACCACTACTGGTGAAACTTGCTTCCCCTTTGACTCTAGTATAAAATTATCCATCTTTTGATAGCAATTTGTTATTTAATTTGAATTTAAGGTTTTTTATTTTTGATTTTTCTTTTGTATAGACGCCAGCACATCAAGCTACCCGAAACTGTCAAATTTTCCCAATCAACTTTGAACCTTAGACATCAGCGATAAAGTTGAAAATCTATTAAATAAATTTGACAGATTGTAGTAGCTTGATGTGCTGGCGTCTGTACGATAATTTTGTCCAAAATACGATAATTTTGACATGGGAACTCGATAATTTGAAATTTTGGAGTTGGCAACACTGAATGGATCGAACCCGGCGTTGATTAATGGCGACTGAGGTATTGGTAATCATTGTGACTACCCTTGCAGGGCAGTGAGTTGATTTTTATGCGCACACGCCTCACGTGCTGGGGGGAATGTTATTTACATTATTGTTAATTCCCCAATGTGATCGGAGATTTGTGATTATTCAGAATATTATTGACTTTCATTTACTTACATCTCCTCGCCCGCAAACCCACGCATAAGAGACAATAAGACCTCTTCTGATTGATTTAAAACTAAATTGGGTTATGTCAGTTACGTGTTATTTACGGCCAGTACACGGTTCAAATAGATTGATGCACTGTGATTGAGTCACATAGTGAAAGGAAAGGATAGAATCATGGATGGAATCATCCATAATCACAAAATATTATGAAACATAGTCACTTTTCGTGTTTGTCGTCTTCTAAACTACACAATGGATTTTGATGCAGTTTTCACAATCATTTAAAGTATACTAGCTTTTGCCCGCGTGGATGTCGGAAAATATCCCACAGGAACGTACTACCGAGATTTCATACCTAATAACAGAGGAAAAGGTCATTGACTCCTACCGCTGCGCCCGCGTTGCTCCGCGTAATTTTGAAACTGTGATATCTTTTAAACTATTCATTTAAATGATATGATTTATAGGTATATTTTAATCTAAATTAAATGCCCAAATTAAATAACATATTTTTTTGAATAAGGATTAATACTATACCGGTCAAAAAGCTTCGGAAATAACAATTAAATTTTTATCAAATTCTGAAAGATATTAATGGTTATTGTGGGTCATCCTTAGATCTTCTAAGGATGATGACAGACATATGCCATCGCGGACTTTTTTGTTGAACTTTTTAAGATCTTTTTAGGTTAACGCAGCGCACCCCAGTAAAGCTCCCAGTCGGCATGATTTTTTCCGACTTCTTCAACAATAATCGTCATATTTCAGCCAATTTACACAAAACCGTAATGAATCATACACTAAAACCTTCGCATAAATAACTCCATCCATTGGTGAAAACCGTTTGAAAATCCGTTCGGTAGTTTTTGAGTTTATCGCGTTCAGACAGACAGACAGACAGACGCGGCGGGGGACTTTGTTTTATATTATGTAAGGATATTCCGCAAGGTTAAAGTGTATAATACAATTATTTTTAACTTTAAATAATAGAGAAATCTGGATGTCAAGTCGTTACATCTGTGCGATGCAAAAGGCCTACTCTGTAGAAGTCCGTCAACGGTGATACAGGCCCGTCCGAAAGTAGTTCGATACTTCGGAGTAAACCCTACTGTAATCGGAAGTAAGGACAACTGTCAAATCGTGTTGTCGTTCATTCTTAGTTCGGGCCCCGAACTAATATCATATCCGGAGGTAATACGGTGTAGGAAGCCCCAGGAAATTCGGCCGAAACTACGGATTTCGAGATTAGTGTAGACCTTCTGGGGCGGGTCTCTGGAAAGCTATATTTCATTTGAAATAAGATTAGACATTTAAACAAACCTTTTTTACAGTCCGTTCAACCGATTTTGACTTCTATACCGTAGGCATAAGGATGGCATTAAAAGCAAAAAAAGTGGTTACAATACCAACGTTTACTGCAGCTGCCATTTGTCATGCTACCAACGCAATAGAAGTCAAAATCGGTTGAACGGACTGTAAAAAAGGTTTAGTTAAATGTCTAATTATTTCAAACGGAGTATTATAGTAATTGGATGGGTAGGCGGTAAAGGATGAAAGGATTGTCATAAGATCCGGAAAACTTGAGCAATAGACATTGGCCATTTTCACGATTGGCCATTTGCACGACATCGACAGTCTATTTTCCCAAAAAAAGCATTAGCTATTTTCGCGAAAAGTGCTTTTCCGCGAAAATGGCTAATGCTAAGTTATACCTGTCGCCGCGAATTATTTATTTAATTCGAATTCATTATTATATTTTATAATTTTTATTCACCATAAAGTCGTTGATGCTGCCCTCTATGATAATACTGTTACAACCATTTGCCAACCATTATCGATTCTTTTGAGATGCCATCTATTGCCCAGTTTGTGAAATCAAACTAGTATATTGCTAGAACAGAACAGTAACTATTATACTAATTTCGATGTTGAAGCTAAAACTAAAATTGAAAGAGAACATTTATTTAAAGATTTTTGGGTTTTTAGGCATATTAAAAAGTGGTCATTTGATATAGTTTTGTTTATGATAAAGCGCTACCTCATGTGACGAAAATGGCGCGGATTGCAAATATTATGATCAATAATTGAAAGTAATAATTTAATACGAGAACTAAATAAGTTTCAATAATCGAAAACAAACTAAGTATAAAGTAATAAGATTATTTTACACTGCAATTTATTAAAGAATACCTGTCGTTTGATTAAATTCCTTGAATCACAGGAAGTGTTGTCAAAACAGTAATAGTGAAGTGGTAGAAAGTAATGAAGCTTCTAATTTAATCTAATTCTGAATAACCTTAGTATATGTGCATATTAGCATTGTTTAATTATAAAAGAATTAACTGATAAGCATTTTAGCATTGTTTGTAAGTTTTATTGAACAAACTAAGTACCTACTTAATAAGATTTTGTATTAGAATACGTGGTATGTCCGCCACTTTTGAGAAAGGGGCGCGCACATAATGGTCTGTGTGGGGAGTAAAAATAAAAATAAAAGTTATGTTAGAAAGGACTAAATCTGTAATTGTAAAATAAATAACCACTGGAACATAATGTTTTTATTTAAGGGGACGATAGCTGACTTTTAAGGGGACGATAACCGACTTTTAATGATTTTATACCGAAGATGACGTCTAAACCAGCAGTGTTAGTGATTTGGAAAAAATATATGTTAAATTAGAGCATTTCCCTAATATTTTAATATAGGCATATTTTTGATTATGTTTATATTACATAGTGAAATTAATTTGTAAAGTTATGTCTAACGCGGATAAAAAACTGAGAATAACGCAAAATCTATCGAGCGTATTTTTCTGAAAACTTCACCATTTTAAAGATAATTAAATTATTGATCTTTTAGTATACTTGTTTTATTAAAATACTTTTTGGTTTACGTGTAATAAATTAATAATGGGTCTAATTTGGGACAGCGCTCCTTGATGGGCGAGTCCTATTACTGGCTGGACGTACGACGCGTTGCTTGAGCTTAGTACAGAACACGCAAGCTAACCATTCAAGGTCACTGTCATATATCTGCGTCTTAATGATTTTATACTGAAGATGACGTCTAAACGAGTAGTGTTAGTGATTTGGAAAAAATATATGTTAAATAAGAGCATTTTTTTAATATTTTAATATAGGCATATTTTTGAATATGTTTATATTACATAGTGAAATTAATTTGTAAAGTTATGTCTAACGCGGATAAAAAACTGAGAATGACGCAAAATCCATCAAGCGTATTTTTCTGAAAACTTCACCATTTTAAAGATAATAAAATTACGGATCTTTTAATATACGTGTTTTATTAAAATACCTTTTGTTTTACGTGTAATAAATTAATAATGGGTCTAATTTGGGACAGCGCTCCTTGATGGGCGAGTCCTATTACTGGCTGGACGTAAGACGCGTTGCGTGAGCTCAGTACAGAACACGCAAGCTAACCATTCAAGGTCACTGTCATATATCTGCGTCTTAAAAACATGTTCATGGAGTTTCTTGCCCGTTCCTCTCCATCAGGAACCTACTTCGTTTTGGAATGGGCGATTGGCTTCACCAAATAACTCAAACTGAATGACTCCTTGACAAAGTGATAATTCAAAAATGCCTGTAAATATTCTAATTGAAATAAATTCTTTGAGTTTGAGTTAACTGTTGTGTGTGATTGAAAACCAACTACCTATATCTACCATCAACGAAGAATGACACCAGAAACCTGGTCAGAAACGGCACAGGAGGGATTCTCCGTCGAGTCATACCTAATATTGTTATTAAATGATAAATGATTCCTATCCTATCCTATCCGACATAGTTATAACCAGAGGTCGGAATTAGGCAGAGTTATTTATGTACTTGAATCGAAATGTTGATATTAATATGGATCGTCCCGGGATTTCTAATAGACAATCCCGGCCACCGTAGGCGTGGGCTTGCGGTCAGTGAGCAATGGGTAGCTCGCCGTCCGATAAGGACCAAGCCCGTGTCGACGGCGCGTTGTGTTCCACGCGCGCCTCAAAGAGATGTCAGCAAAATTGACGGGATCCGCTAGGGCCAATGCCTGCCGGGGGTTCGAAGAAAACCGATAGGGAAATCGTGGCCCCCGGCAACAGGGCAATCGAAGGAACACGGGTGGGTTTTAGTCAGTAACCGTCTTATTCCAAAACACGGTCTAAATTTGGTACTGGGATAAGTACTAGCTTTAGTCCCATGACTAAATAAAACGTTATTATAAAATGAAGTTTATCTATAGTTCCTCAACTATCTATGGTACTAAAGTTAGTCCGCCGAGTCCCCTAGTTTATCTTTGGTACTTATTTATTTGACGTTTGCGTTGATTATTGTTGTGTATCAAATAGTACAAAAATCGTTAAAAATGGATATTAATATGGTTATCTTGATGGATTTTGAAGATTTGGATAAGCTGGAGACGTCTCGGCAATTTTACAGACATCGTCGTCGTGTGAATCCTTTTGAATTGAGTGACGAAGATTTTAGAATAAGTGTAGGTTCACAAAACGTTTTGGAGAAAAACTAGTGGATTTTTTACATGAGGATTTATCCCACGACCCTCGAGGATGCTCATTGAGTCCTGAAGTGCAACTGGTTTGCGCATTACACAACTGGGCTCGTCATTAAGTATGTAAGTACCTAACCTTGGTCAATACTAACCTAACATTAGACAAAATCCAAATAATATACTAATATTATTGTTTTATTCGTAGATTCAAGACGATACAGCTGATTAACAAGGTGTGTCTCAACTAGTTTTCAGCAAAACATGTAAAAACTCGTCACGGATGGCCTGAAGATTTATAAAATGCCTATTACTCCAAATAAACAGGAGGAAAGCATTAGGAAATTCCGCTATATTGCTTATTTTCCTACAGTAATTGGGCCAATAGAATGGACACATATTTACACACAGACACATTTCCTACATAAATAATGTAAAGTATCTAAAATCGATCAATTTTAATTAAATTTTATATGAACTGTATATGAAATTTTATTTACCAATGCATTGCTATCGTAGTCATTTAACATCACGCCTGTTTTCCCCGAATTGTTAGGCAGAGGTGTACCATATAAATAGTACACCCACATTTCACCAGTTATGTTTGTCTGATAGGGGGCAAGCCTATTGCCATCAACCGAGCACAAATCCAGGATCCAGACAACTTCAATGATATGAGGAGTAATCATCATTATTTCCAAGTCCTCAGGAGAAGGTGATGGTGGTTATTCGCCACAGGTGTCTTTGTTTGTTCCCTTCTTTACGTAGATAAGTTGGATTCAAATCGCGAACAAACCATGTCGGGCACGGGTCAGTACGGCGGGCTTGTATATATTGTAATTCCTTGTTGTATTATATGGATGTCAGCACATGAATTTTGGCCGGCTGGAGTTGTGTTTAGATGTTACAGAGAAGCATGACCAAAACTAAACTCCCATGTGTGGTGTGAATACGTTTTTGTTGTTTATACTTGGGTGTACACTGAATTTATTTATGAGTCTATAAGGTATTTATGTAAAGGTTCTTTTATCACTAGAAACAAATAATATACCTACCTACTCGCCTATTATTATTGAACCACCAACATGATTCAAAAGCATTTAAAAAAAACGAAAGATTTCAAATGTTTTTGTTTTATTTTTTTAATGTAAATCTTATATAACTAAAAAAAATACTACACGTAAACAATACATTATACACAATATTCACAAGTTCACACGAATAGTCGACGTATATGTATCGCGCGCTATCCGCGAGCTTAGGAATCACCATTTCACCTCTCGCCCAGTCTTCATGAATTTCGATAGATGTTTGTATGTAAGTACAGCAGCGTTGGTGCAGTAGGTACCCAGTGCCGCACTTTTTACGAAAACCACACTTCTTCTTTTCTCGATCTTGATAACCCTTGATGTTATTGTGATAATCATCAGCTCACTTATAATAGCATTGTTATTTCAGTCCTTCTGTTTTTGTAAAATTACTTAATTTATGTAGATAGCCAAAGTAAACAAACAATAAAATTATGACTTAATTGACGTGACATCTTATCGTTGACATTAACAATTAATCAGCCATGCATTCCGTTATAAGAAATATGTATCAAGGAGAACTTATTTCAATGTTAATAATAAAATATAAGTTGGATAGGTATATTAAACAAAACATCTTATTTTAAACAAAAAACATGGTAAATATCCCGTTGTAAATAACTTTTGTGGTATATTAATTGTTGTAAAAATGTTTGTGCTCGCGAGGTCTACTGTTCGCAGAAATACTAGTATTGTCAACATTTAGAGAAACAGAACGTTTCTTCAAATAAAGCCTGTGTGAACGAATGAAAGAATGCCATTTTTGTTGCTTATCTGTGGATATTATTTAAACTATGAACCTTCTTTGGTACTAACTGATCCTCGAAAAGTCTTCGTTTTGTAATAAGAACGCTTTTTGAGTATGGTACTAGCTTTATTACCGTAACAATCCTAGACCTAT
This sequence comes from Agrochola lychnidis, assembly GCA_963680765.1. Classification (NCBI taxonomy): domain Eukaryota; kingdom Metazoa; phylum Arthropoda; class Insecta; order Lepidoptera; family Noctuidae; genus Agrochola; species Agrochola lychnidis. The sequence goes on along the minus strand of OY796874.1, from coordinate 6,603,801 downwards.
AAGTCTTGGTTTAAACCAGTACCTAAGCAGTTTTTTGTAATAAGACGGTAAGAGTCTGACACCCTCCGCCCTCCCCGAAGTTATTTGATAATATCCCACCAAAAAAAAAAAAAACAACAATATTACAAATAATAATAATAAAAACCTCAGACATAGATAAGACAAATGAAACAAAGATAATTAACATACAATTTTTATTAGTATTAAATTCACAATACGAACTATTAATAGTCTTAAGCAAATTCTCATATTATACTTCGCCTTTTTAGGGTTCCGTTGCCAAATGGCAAAAAACGGAACCCTTATAGATTCGTCATGTCTGTCTGTCTGTCTGTCTGTCTGTCTGTCTGTCTGTCTGTCTGTCTGTCTGTCTATCTGTCTGTCTGTCTGTCTGTCTGTCTGTCCGTCCGTATGTCACAGCCAATTTTTTCCGAAACTATAAGAGCTACGCTGTTGAAACTTGTTAAGTAGATGAATTCTGTGAACCGCATTAAGATTTTTACATAAAAATAGAAAAAAAACAAATAATTTTGGAGTTCCCCATACTTAGAACTGAAACTCAAAAAAAAAAATTTCATCAATCCCATACGTGTGGGGTGTCTATGGATAGGTCTTCAAAAATGATATTGAGGTTTCTAATATCATTTTTTTCTAAACTGAATAGTTTGCGCGAGAGACACTTCCAAAGTGGTAAAATGTGTGTCCCCCCCTGTAACTTCTAAAATAAGAGAATGATAAAACTAAAAAAAATATATGATGTACATTACTATGTAAACTTCCACCGAAAATTGGTTTGAACGAGATCTAGCAAGTAGTTTTTTTTAATACGTCATAAATCGTAAACCGCAATTTACCTTTCATTCAATGTTACTTGCTGCTACGGAACCCTTCATGGGCGAGTACGACTCGCACTTGGCCGCTTTTTTTTATAAATACGAAAATACTTTTGCTTCTAGCCTAGACTCGTGAGGTTTTGCTTTAAATTGTGTAAAAATAAATGACTTTTTATTTAATAGATCACGGGATTTTTCTGCTCTTCAAAATTAATCCCGGGATTTAGGGCATATCCACTTTATTCTTTATTTAAAATCAGTGCAAGTACATAAATAACTCTACCTAATTCCGACCCCTGGTTATAACTCTATTAAACTTATCTGAAGCGGAAATAATACATTTTAGATTGTAATTGCCAGATTATGCAGCAGAATATCATTATATAATAATACTCACATAACAATACATACAACAACATAAGAGCTGCCGGGCGCTAGACAGCAGATAACAGCGCTATGCGCCCGCGCCTTTCCAAAAGTCGTGATTTAGCTAAAGCCCGCTTTACACTCGCGGCGCGAATGCCCGCGAAAGCCGTGAAACACGAGTGTAGATGGTTTCGCGCCTTCGCGTTCGCGCCTCGCGCTGTTCCCCGATCGGTGTCGGTTTTTAGTCCCGCGACAAAGGGTTCGCGTTTGGTTCACAGCTGCGAGTGTAGATACACTCGCAGCTGTTCGCAGTAGCGCACGAGTCGCTGTCGGGAGTGGTCAAGCGTGATTTTTTAATAAGCATAGATTTTTTTATAAGGATTTTCGTCATCCACCATCTTCTCTTTCTCCATCTCTTTTTTATTTGTTTGTTATTTTTAAAACAAAATAATTGTAGTACGCTACAGCACATAGCCAGTGGCGGTACTTCCATAGAAGCCGAAAAGCCCGGCTTGCATTCAAAGATGAGCCCACAAAAAAAAAAAAACTACACCCGTAAACTTGTAAAGCAACCAAGTAATTCATTCATGTCGCAAGAATTGATAAGAATAATAACACTCCGCGCTGCACCGTATCAGCCGCGCGCTTTAGAAGCTACGATGCCAGGTTTACGTACTCAAAGAATAATATTTAAATTCCGCGCCGTTTTCATCACGCACGTTGCCAAACTATATCGGATGCCGCAGTTGCGATCTCACTCTAACACTATAGCGTTAAGCAGGACGCGAGATCGCATCGATGAATGAAAACGTCAATTCTGTGGTACATTGCATTGCTTTCTCGCTCACACAAGGGGGCTTCTTATGAGGCTTCATACCTCTCATCTTTCGCATGGAAAATTGTTAACGTTGTTGGTACCATTAGTATGTACTCATTTCGCAAAATGTTCTAATTTTTAAGCCCGGCTTTTGATTTTTTATGAATGGAACGAATCGTGTATTTGATTATGAATAGTAGGAGTGAAGCAACTACCTATGTCGTTGCAAGACGCTGCGCAATGCGTGATTTTCTATAGAATGATACAATTTTCAAGTTAGTTCAAATTTGTTTTGAGCGGCTATTGGCGCTTTTTTTTTGCTTTGATATTTTTTTCATTTTCTGTGAATTTAAGTGTTGTGAATTGTGATTAGTTTTTGCTGTGATTATTATCTTTGTTTTGAAGTGATTCAAAAGTTTCCTATCATTAAAATTAATTCGGAAACGCATGCAATTGTTCCTTGTGAAGGACTAAAGTGTGTGAAATTGTTACTCGGTCTCGGAAAGGTAATTTTATCATCAAAATGGGAATTCGGAAACTGTGTTCGTAAAGGTATTTATATTGATTTTTCTGACAGTAAGTAACTCTTTACTTCACCGTAACCAACCTCAAATTATTGTACCTATTTCTCGGAAAAAAAACATGTATTTTTGTCAGTCGAAGAATAGATTGAAATAGGCATTCGAATGTCTATTACACAAACTTATGTAAGTATCTGGTGCCATGAAAGCATATGACTAGTGTTGTTTTTATGGCAATGTAGTTTTGGAAAACTGCTGAAAAATAAACCATCCTATTATGTTTAAGTACATCTCATTGAGATCACAAAACAATAATGTCCGTATCGAAGAGATTCTTCATCATCATCAGCCTATAATGTTCCCACTGCTGGGACACAGGCCTCCTCTCTGTGAGAGGGAGTGGGCCGTAATCCACCACGCGGGCCCAGTGCGGGTTGGTAGATGTCACATGTCTTCGAATTTTCGGTTCTAGGACATGCCGGTTTCCTCACGATGTTTTCCTTCACCGTTTTGAGAGCAGTGGTGATGAAATAATTTACACAAAGTAAAGCGCCTGTCTGGGTTCGAACCTACGACGTACAACTCGTAAGTCGCGGCTGTTACCACTGGGCCACCACTGCTCTCATTCTGATTCTTCATAGGTGTTTTGAAATAAAGATTAGAGTTGGCTATTGTCATTATGATTATGATCAATTATAAAATTTTGTTTAGGTAGGTCTCATGTTAACATTTTCAATCGACATTAAAATTTTAAACTCATAAAATTATGCGTTTGGCAATAGAACAACAAATCGATACTATGGGAGCCATCTAGTGACTTTTGATCGAAAAATTTTGCATGAGACAAGCCAATATGAATTATGGTAAAAAGGTTCGACTAAGCGGTGTAATTACGCGCATCCGTGGCGATAGATGGCGCTTATGACAATTACTTGCCTGACATGTCATGACCTTTTCGCATTTGAAAGGTTTTCTTACCAAAATTATAATAATGTTATACCATGAACAACATAAATGAAAATAAGTCAATCCCTCACTTGGCAGATTTTATTTTTCGTAAAAAATCTGGCGGCTTGCCCTAATTTTGACCCCTAGGCACGCCACTGCACATAGCGTCACAGCAGCAGCAACAGACACATCGGCGTCCATTTTCTATAAGATCGCGAACGACACTGCGAAACTTTGCGAGTGTGGAGGGACACGTTTTCACGTGGAGTTCACGCCGCGGTTCGCGCCGTGAATTCGCAGCAAGATTCGCGCGCGAGTGTAGAGCGGGCTTAAATATCGTTAAGAGCGAGTCGAATGTTATTTTGTTGTTGTCTAAGAAATGCTACAGTACAGTACCACTAAAGTTATGCTGGCCATGGATAAAAAACCGGCCAAGTGCGTGTCGGATCACGCACAATGACGGGTTCCGCAGATGGGATGAATTTGTCCCAAGAACAAGCTTAACAGTGTAGTTGAAAAACCTGTTCTCCGATACGGAATGTTTGGGAGAACATGTTTTTTTTTAACTGCAAATGTAATTTGGTCGATTATTACTCGTTAATTTGTAGAGCCTACTCATTGTACTACTGCTGTGAATTTTTCCACATCTCCAGAACCAACCATTTAGCTGGCATGGGGGGGGGGACGGACAATTATTGACTCTAACAAAAATTTGCACTTTAAATCTTACTGTTTCGCAAACGAATCCCTGAATCCAAAAATGGTTTTCTCAAACTCACAATATTTTTGAATGACTTTTCCAACGACACCCCACACCATGGGATAGGAAAAAAAACATCCTCATTTTAAATGTAGGGGAGGCAGCCGAAAAAAAATTTGCATGGTTTTATGTTACCACTTCATGGCTATTTTCACTACTAAAGTTCCTTAAAACGGGATATTTATTATGATTTTTGTTTTTTTTTAACAAAATATTTTTTGTTTTATTCTATTTTATTATTATTTTAAAATTATTTTAAATAAAAAACATGGTAAATATCCAGTTTTAAATAACTTTAGTGGAATATTAATAGTTGTAAAAAAGTTTGAGCTCGCGAGGTCTACTGTTTGCAGAACTACTAGTATGTATACTCATGCCAAATTACAGCTTTCTAGTACTAACAATCTCTGAGCTAAACCGCGGACAGACAGACGGACATGGCGAAACTATAAGAGTTCCTTGTTGACTACGGAACCCTAAAAACGCTGACTCTGTATATCACAAATCACTCACATACTTCAACCTCGTCTGGCAGCAGTAGTTTAGGACACGTCTAAGGATTTTTATCAAAATTATATCTTCACCTTATTGCCCTGATTGCTAATTTTGAGAAACTGTAAATGCCGTTTGTACACGGCACGGTTTCTTTACGGTACGGCGTATAAACCGCGCCGTAGAAAAACCGTGTCCGTCAACAAGCTTCCGTAGTGATCCATACAACACTGTCGACCGTGCCTACACACGGAGAATAAACCGTAGTTTTTCACGGCAAGAAAAACGTGTGAGTACAAAAGGACTAAGCCCACGTTCGTCCGCACGGACGTAATAAAATCGCCGCGATTTTTTTTCGTGTACTTGATTTTCAACGCTCTGCTGAGCGCCGAGAGTTGAAAATCCAACAGTGTGTTTTTCAACGCGCTAGGACGAGAGTGCGTCCCAGCGCGTTGGATTCTCAACGCTCGGCTTAACACCGAGAGTTGAAAATCCAGTGCGCGATAAAATCCCGCCGCGATTTTATTACGTCCATGCGAACGTCGTCGACTCGCTGCCAAGCAGTAGTGCTTGTGACAAAAGAAGACAAAAGAGTTTACGAGATGATACGTTGTCCATGGCTGTTTGATCAGTAGCGGCAGTCATTGGATAACTATAATAGTCATTGTAAGTACTTAGTAGAATTATTTTGAACGGGGCTTCCGTTTTCCAATTAAATCTACGGAACGCCAAAACTAACGCTACTTAACGTTCCGTTTTAGGTAACGACCATAGAGAAGAGAAAGTAAATTTTTCATGTCATAGTGTTTTTGTAAGCTACCAGCTTAACGGCTATGGGTTATTGTGCGGAAAAGTAACAAAAATAGTTAATTGTGGGACTTGATAGTAGAAAATCAACAGAGGTTTGGAAGGAGAAAGGGCCGGCTCCTGTAATGGGCCATAACCTTGTGGTTGTTCTTGTGTTGCTAGCAGAACAAAAATATTTGGTATTAAATCTACTAAAATGTTTTCAAATCTGTTCAAAACGTTATGTTGGAGGACAACAGCCTTGTGCAAAATTAGATTAATGCAAAACGGACTTTCAAAAAAATATACTGTGAATGTCAAGTTCATCGATACAACACGAGGCCGGCAAACGGTAATGCTCGCGAAGGAGGAGGCGGAACGCGTGAGGGACAGGCAAATTTCGCTCCCTCACGCCCCTAACCGCCGCAGGAGGAGACGCCCGGGGCGGGAATCGCGAGCCGATTTCCGGCCCCGTAGGCGTGGGCTTGCGGTCGGTGAGCAATGGGTAGCTCGCCGTACGATAAGGACCAAGCCCGGGTCGATGGCGCGTTGTGTTCCACGCGCGCTTCAAAGAGATGTCAGCAGAATTGACGGGGTCCGCTAGGGCCAATGCCTGCTGGGGGTTCGAAGAAAACCGATAGAGAAATCGTGGCCCCCGGCAACAGGGCAACCGAAGGAATACGGGTGGGTTTTAGTCAGTAAGAGTCTGACACGCTCTCGGAGAAGTTATTTGATAATTTCCCACCCAATAAAAAAAAAGGCTGGCAGACGGTAGCCGGTAGGTTAGTCAAACAAAAACAATTTATAAAAGAACCTCTGACATCATCATCTGCCTAGCCTTTTCCCAACTATATTGGGGTCGGCTTCCAGTCTAACCGGATGCAGCTGAATACCAGTATTTTACATGGAGCGACTGCCTATCTGACCTCCACAACCTAGTGACTAGGTAACACGATACCCCTTGGTAAGACTGGTTGTCAGAAAAGAACCTCTGACATTTGATTAATAAACACAACGCAACAGCCAGTTGTTGGTACGTGGTAGTGATAAGATATTATGTAGATCTCTTTACAAAAGAGTGCATGATCAAGCAATGATCATTTCTGCCGCCAAACTGAACTGATCTGAAGGAAATAGGATTTAGGATGCAGCTAAAATCACAGGTAGATCAGATGAGAGATCAATTTGTTGGCGTGCATGACAAAGCATCGGAAAATACAGGCAGAGGTAACAATAATATAAATAAATAACACACATAACATCACGCCTTGTTTCCCTAAAGGTTTGGGCAGAAGTGTCCCTGTAGCAGGTACACCCACATTTCGCCAGTTATGTTTAAGTCCCATGTAATAGGGGGCGAGCCTATTGCCATCAACCGGGCACAAATCCAGACTCCGAGCTGCTACTGAGAAATTTCTGATAGAAAAACCCAATAACACTTTGAAATAAATAAAATCTAGATTAACAATTAAGGATGACCAATTCCAAAATAAAACAATTTTTATTTATTTTAGACGTTTACGAGACCTATGGTTATGTCATGTGACTACCACGTGAACATAGAAATAATAATAACAACAATAGCATTCTATAATTTGGACAGTGTCCGTCGTAAAGAGAAAGTTTGTGATACATCGTAGACGTTTTGATAGACGCGAACTTACTTTCTTAATAGTTGGTAAACAAACTTTGTTAGTCTGTAGAATGAAATATTCCACTACCCTACATTCAAAATAGCATCCACGTGTAGCGACTGGCGATATATAATGAACGTCCGGCGGTTCGCCCCGCTATACCACTTTGCAGACTGGCTAATTAAATATTAACCACTCAGTTATATCCACCATATTGCTCAGTTATACCTCTAAATTAGTTCCTAAGCTGGGCCTTGAAACCGCATCAAAGAAAGAGAGGGACAAGCCCGCGTGGATGTCGGAAAATATCCCACGGGAACCGGGATTACATACCTAATAGCCGAGGAAAAGGTCATTGACTCCTACCGCTGCGCCCGCGTTGCCGTCAACCATAATTATTTTGCTACGCGTAATTTTGAATCTGTGATATCTTTTAAGCCATTCATTTAAATGAAATGATGTCAAGGCATATTTTAATATAAATTAAATGCTCAATTTAAGTAACATAGTTTATTGGATAAGGATTAATATAATACCGGTCAAAATAGCTTCGGAAATTTTTATCAAATTCTAAAAGATAAAAATGGTCATCCTTAGAAGATAGACATTATCACGGACTTTTTGCTGAACTTTTTAAGATGAACAATACTGTAGAATATAAATTTTATGTAGCTTATACGATTTCTACGGCGCACGCCAATAAAGTTCCCAGTCGGCATGATTTTTTTCGACATCTTCAACAATAATTGCTACAGCCAATTTACACAAAACTTTAATGAATTATACACCAAAACCTTCCGCATGAATCACTATCACACAAACGGATTTTCAAACGGTTTTCACCAATAGACGGTATTGGTGAAAACCGTTTGAAAATCCGTTCGGCAGTTTTTGAGTTTATCGCGTTCAGACAGGCGTTTAGACAGGCAGACACAGACAGACGCGGCGGGGGACTTTGTTTTATAATATGTAGGAATGTAAGGATAAGGATGTAAAGATGATTAGCAATCATATTGTTTTTCATACCAAAAACTTTACCACATTCTCAAGACCTTAAAAATCTCGACAAAGAGTCGGTTCCTTCATTTACTCCTATATTGTGAGTATTTTGAATTGACTACTTTTTAAATACTTGCATTGTAAACATTTTAATTCAACAGTCATTAACATAGTATAGAACCATTAATTTCGTATACATAATTTAGTGACGGAAACAAGTTCCAACTCTAACTACACCGGTCTTGCACATAAGTGTAATGGACCTTGAACCATCCGTTCATTATTGATTAACTGACTGCGTTCGGAGTTACCAGTAACTAAAATGATACGTTAGTTAATAAAATACAATAGACGTGGATATATTTATTAATCTGTTCCGCTTAGTTCGTTAAGAGCCATAAAAAAGGCGCTTGGTGTGGCAATACGCCGTGTTCTGGTTCGCGACAAGTCAATCGTCATCCTGAGGATGCCTCGTTTAGAGGTGAAACACGTGTCGATTTCTTTCAGGGTTTTTTATGGCTCTTTAGGAATAGCTAAGCGGAATAGGTTACTAAATATATCCACGACCATTGTATTTTATAATGGATTTCCGCAAGGTCACGCTTGAATCAATTAACTACGTTACTTAATATTGAGATTTTTGAACTACACGATATTGAGCCAGCAACAATGCGATTAAACACTATTAAAGATGATAAAGATGCCTTCTGGATGAGAATCGCAGGGACCAAGGAAGCATAGCACAAAAGGGACGAAGCGTATACTCAGCGGTAGGTGGAACAAGGCTGCCAATGATAATGATGATTATGAAAACGCCTTCGCCAGCAACAATGTGATTAAACACTATTAAAGATGCCTTTGGAAGACTTACATCACTTATTGATGGACTGTGTTCGATATGAGTCTGATAGAAATGATGTGTTTGGGGCCTTGAGGTTAAACCGACTTGATTTAGGCACATTTCATAAAATTCTATTTCAACCAAATGGTGATGATGCGAAGAGTCTGTTTAGGTTTATGGCCCTAATGTAATCCATAGCAATGTGATTTGTTACTATTTGTTTAGGGTATGATGGGACTGTCATACGCATTGCGATTATAAAAATCCCAAATTAAAATAGAATAAAAAAAAAAGATGCCTTCTGGATGAGAATCGCAAGGACCAGGGAAGCATAGCACAAAAGGGACGAAGCGTATACTCAGCGGTAGGTGGAACAAGGCTGCCAATGATAATGATGATTATGAAAACGCCTTCCCAATAGATCGTCACTTCTGCGAAATAGTAAATTGCTTCCACGAATATATCGCCTGCATATCACACTCTTTCAGCGATCGTGCCTTCCACGACCTAATTAATTACCCGATACAAAGATTCGACGAAATAACTCTTTGTGGAATACCGCTTCAAAGTAATCATCTGTTGCAGAAATACGGAAGCCAATTCACATCTTTAATTTGGCACCCCAATAGCTAAACCATGGACGTAGATTGATCTTTCCAATAAACCTTAACCCACAGTTGACCAGCACCCTAATTGTGTAACACGCGATCAATCATTTTGACAGTTCAACAACATTTATTGCGTTATATACGTTGTTGAGCTGACAAATTTTTCGAACATATGAAGCAATGAATTAGCAATATCCTTCAAAATGATTCAGATTGTGACTGAAAGTGTGTTACGCAATTAGGGTGCTGACCCTTGCTAAGTCCGTAATAAAGATATAAGAGACAGAAAAAGATCAGAGACCTCAGAGAGATCTTAAAAAGGATACAGAAAATTCACAACAAACTGATGACGCAGAAACCCCAAGTTTTAATCGAAACACAATAAAACTTTCAACTCAAAAGCTGATCGATATAAAGCAACAGAAATAGAAATCAGCAGTACCTACCATACTTATCAACGGATCGATGAAGACCTTGTATTGCCCATTGTCATGCTTACCACGAGTGGTTAATAAGTGGTCAAAGAATACGTAATGAATTTTAAATAGGTATTGAGTAATGGGGACTTGCACATCCATTATGGAAACAGCAAGGAAAAAGATAGAAAAAAATAAATGAAACTCTTTACGGTGAAGAAAAGATATCGTGAGGAAACCTGGATGGACCAACAAGCAATAGTTGATACGGAAAAATCCGGCAAGAAACTACTTAGATCCAAAAAAACAAAAGTATATTTCTCAACAACATGTAACGCTGACAACATTATAATGATAGACAATCCACATTCCAACCAAATGTATTGTATGTATTGTTATTGTATTGTGTAAATATGATGTCAAGCATAGTAATTATTATGACTATCTTTCTCGATGATATTGTAATGGTGTATGAAGAAAGCCATAGTGAATGCTTACTGGCTGATAACATAATTTACCCCATTTTTCTTTCCGTTCAAGGCTTCTACAATACTTGCCTTTCACAAGAACAGCTGAATCACTTCAAATAGAATCTTATAAAACTCAGCACCAGCAAACACTAGACAAAGGATTAGGCAAGCTTTCATAATCAACACGACGATACTTACTTACACGACATACTGAAACGTGCTTCGAACCACAAAACACTAATTAAAACCATATTTGGGCCAAAAAGTAGTCACAAAGGTAGTCAATTTATGATGATAGCAGTACCAAATGCGTACCAGGTAACGTACGAAAGTACAATTGTTGATAACATTTCATTATGTCGCAGACCCATTATCACAAATAGGGCACGGATCGATTTGTAAGACGACGTTCATGTCATCATGCTATTTAACTGTCATTAAAATGAACGTAAAATGAAATTGGATGGGTAATGAATATATTTGGACGATGTGATGTGCCAGGACGTACCGGGGTATTGAAGAAATTTTGGCATGTTTTGGACAAGAATTTCTTGTTAGTCGACTTAAACATTCGATTAGATTTATTTCAGACATGACAAGGAAGTTGAATTATAAGGCAAAAAAGCAAAGAAAGCAGCTATTTGAATCTGATAAAAACCTTGAACCAGGTCGAGAGTAAGTTAGTTCGTTTTTCGAACTAATTTTGTCCCGACTTTGTTCAAGGAAAAATGATGATGATAATTATATGGTCCCAATAATATGAATATAGATGAAAAAATAACACCATCTATCTTAAAATTCAAACTCATTTAAAGCAGTAATAGATCTGGTAACAAATCTATTAAGTGTAACCTAAATGATTAACATCAAAACTGATGAAATGATTAAAACTAAACCAACTAAAATTATTCAAAAAAAAACGTGTGGCACTCGGGGACTGCCGCGGTAAAGCTATTGCATAGCATTTGTAACCTCCATACTTCCTATTTGTCAACGCTACACTTGGGATGATGACGTGATGACATAAAACAAAAATTACGTTCCCATGACAACGTCACGTTTCCCATGACAACATCACGTTGTCATGGGGACCGTCATTACATGGTAGGCGGAGTGGGGGGTGTTAGGTTTTATTTTAGTTACGGAATTTCTTAATTTGGTCGCCGCGCTCAAAGCCCGCGATAAAAGCTATGCAATAGCTTAAAAAAAAAAAACAAAGCATGAATACAATCTCTCGCAACGACTCGGTGCACCCGTGACCGAGAAACGATTACGTAAATTATCTTAAGATTACTTACTTACATAACTTTCCCGTTTACAGTACCAGTTCCCTCGGTTTGTCGGAAATAATGGAGGACCGATTTAGTTTAGTGACTACGTAAATACGACTATTATAATTTAAGAGTTTTTGAAGAGATTACTTGGAATACAGTGAAGAATATAAGGTAGCCATTAGCCAATCCCACGATAGCTCTACGAAGTATGGACTGACAAACCTAAGAAGATATTCCAGAATAACCAGTACCCTAATTGCGTAAACGATTATGACTAATTTGTTTCATTTTGACAGTTCAACAACATTAATTGCGTTATTTGCGTTGTTGAGCAGATTTTTTTTCCAACTTATGAAGCAATGGATTAGCAATCTGTTTCAAATCGAAACAGATTATGATTGATCGTGTATTACGGTGATTAGGGTATTGTTTATTTTCGTTATCCGAAATAAAGTCTACATCTGAATCTTTGGGCCAATTGGAAAACAGAGAAATCAAAGACAAGACCTTACAGGTACAATAACGTTAGCAACATATGCGGAGATTAGACATAAATCTTCATAAATGCAAGGCAGCAACATAGCTAAATTCTGTCAGCTAGTTAGTTATGTTAATCTTAAGATAAGTTTAACAAGTATGTCATCTTCCTCCCCTTGTCCCATGGTACGTGGGGTTGGCGCACCACGTTTTCTTCTTCCATTCTCCCCTGTCAACCGTCACGCTATCATTCACTCCCTTCTGTTTTATATCATCCACCACCCAATCCATCCATCTTTTCTTTGGCTTTCCTCTCCCTCTCCATCCATCAACATATATATATATTCATCACTCGCTTCGCTGTAGGATCGCACCAAAAATAATAAGAAGATACTCATCGCGGTGTATAGATTTATTTTATTTTTATTTCAACATTTTCCTGCATAGATGATGACACCGATAAACTAACGTACATTAAACACATAACATACAACATACATGTATTATAGTTAAACATTTAATAGTTTGTATTACACAAGTGCAAACGTCATTCAAAGAGATTTTCCTCAACTTTAAATTCTAAGCGTTTACGCAACTGAAGACGTGCCAGAATATTTACATCAAACTCAAAGCATTTATTTCAAATAAACCAATTACAGGCATTTTTGAATTGTCAGGGGGTCGGCCAGTCAGAAAGATGAAGCTAGATGCCCATTCCAAAGCGTAGTAGGTACCTATGGAGAAGAACGGGTAAGAAAATCTACGGACACTCTTTTAAATCAAAATATGGTTGCAAAATCTTGGTTACATCATTCATGTTGAAGTTATACATGTGGGAACGATGCATAACGTTAAAAGCGTCCATAATAAAAATGTAAAAACAAAAACAATTCAAAAATTAAAATAAGCCGTGGCAGCTAAGAGATGCCCAGTCCCTACTGACGGCGCCCGTTCACAAACATGACGCATGGATCATGATCATTTAGCTCCCTTCAAAATGGTTGAGCTGAATGGTGCTGACCATTCAGCTCAACCATTTTGAAGGGAGCTAAATGACCCAACACACGCACCACCGTCAGCCAGACATTAGAGTGAGCATTACATACAATGCGGATACACTTGAAATATTCACACCTTGAATACAAACAAAATGACCCGCCGACCCCAACATAGTTGGGAAAAGGCTAGGCAGATGATGATGATGAATACAAACAAAATGAAAATATTATTTAAAACTACACATTCACTTGAAAATTGAATTTCATTGATAACTTTGACATGACATAGAGCTCTTGTCTTAATGATAACAGCCACACGGGTCGATGGAAGGTTAAGCTACGCTTGCCGCGGTCAGTTTGTGGATGAGCGACCATCCATTACATACCGAGACCCCTCTGTGCCTCGGAAAGCACGTTAAACCGTTGGTCCCGGTTATTCGTAGATCTTTGACAGTTGTTACGGGTAGTCCCGAAACTCTAAAAAACCAGTCTTACCAAGGGGTATCGTGTTACCCAATAACTGTGTAGTGAAGGTGATATAGGCAGTCGCTCCATGTAAAATACTGGTATTCAGCTGCATCCAGTCAAGTCAATCTGCATCAAGTGTAGAAGCCGACCCCCACATAGTTTGGAAAAGGCTAGACAGATGATGAACCTTGAAATGATATTGGAAACCTAAATCAGTGTCAAGAATGTCAGAAGGTTAATTAATATCAATTTTTTTATGATCCAATGACTTTCAAAGCAAACATTAGTCATCATGTTCGTAACAAACCTCACGTTTATGAAAATGCTTTTTTGTAAAATGTGAGATCTGGACTGTACGTAGGTAATTTATTATAATTGACTTTATAAAACTGAAGTGTCTGTTAATGTCAAAATAACAGCTTTTTACTAAATGCATTTGAAAGTAAATACGGTACTTATAACAAAAATAACTGGTTTTTTTTAAACTGTCTCTCTGGCTGTCTGTTTTTCCGGCTTATCTCCGAAACGGTTGAAACGATTTTGACGGGAATTTCGCTGATAGATAACTGATGTTATAAGGAGTAGTGAAAGCTTTATTTAAAAAAAAAAAAATAGGGTCCACGCGGGCGAAATCGCGGGCAGCAGCTAGTAATAAAAATATAATAAAGCTGAAGAGTTTGTTAATTTGAACGCGCTAATCTCTGGAACTGCCAGTCGGATTTGAAAAATTATTTTTGCATTTTATAGCCTATTTTTGAGGAAGGTTATAGGATACCGAGCAAAAAGAAAAAAGTCAGAAAGAAGCGAAAACGAAGTAATAGCGCGGGCGGCGATGCGAAGCCCTCGGCCATCGACCCATCGGTCGATGACCGAGGGCTGCTGAGACCAAAACTACAAACGTAGTATACAGTGAAGGTGTTATAAAAATGTGGATGTTATTTTAATATATTGTGATGTCTTACGACTTCTACGCGAACGAAGTCGCAGGCAGAAGCTAGTTAAATTATACTAGGACATTAAATTTTCATAATTTGTAATCCATAGTAAGACGAGAACAACAGAACTGCCGACAAACTATTATGCAGTTTGGGAGACTTTATGTATGCTATTGTTTATACAGATTTAAATACATAAATAAAATAAATATAAATTAATTGTTGTTAAGCGTGTGAAGATCATCTCCAGTCTCCAATAGATAATCTTGTTTTCGTCTGTTGTCATTGCTGGAAATCACGTACTTTAAACAAACCTGAAATCATTTAAAGATAGACAAAAGACCAATCTCTAAAGGGAGAGATCAATCTCTAAGACCTTGGGATCTTGTACTTTTTTATCACAAACATAACATCCTCATTAATCAAGAAGTTTGGGGCTAGATTTAGTTCATAACTAAATCAAAATCAAAAGTCATCTATTCAAATTAGGCTGAGAATCAGCACTTTTTGAAAGTCAAAATTACATAAGACAGTTCCCCAAAACGTCCACCCTTCACCACTTCTTAGTGCTTTAGCTGGGAAGAAGAAGTAGCGCAACAAACTCCCCAGCAACACAGCTCGTTCGAAAAGTGCTGATTCTGAGCCTAGTTTGAATAAATGACTTTTGAATTTTGAATGGTGCCTGCTATAATGTACAATCAAAAAGACTACCCTAGGCTTAGCTAAATAGTAAGAGTGTAAGACTATCAATCAAGCTGCTTGTCCGTTGTAGCGGATGAGGGCAGATCTCATAAAAATAGAATCCAAGTAAATTAATTTGGCAGATCTAATAGAAATAGAATTCCAGTAAGTAAACTTATTGTGATATTATCATCACCGGCCAATGTAGTGATGATATCACCGGTCGATATGGTGACGCTTAGGGAGACCTATGTCCAGCAGCGAACGTCTTTCGGCTAAAATAAAGATGATAGATATTACCAAAACTAAATTTACATGACGTAGAATATTACGAGTATACTGCAGTCCGCAGAATTCTATTAGATAACGTTTGTATTTATCCGCTCCAACACGCTTCAATGCTGTCAGAACTGGTCTCGTCTGAGATAACCGAACTGGTCATCTCAGACGAGACCAGTTCTGACAGCTTTATGTTAACTTGATTCAAGTTTCCCGATAGTTATTACCTAAGAATCTTCATGAATTTAAATTCAACACATAAAAAAGTTGAATTAAATTTTTTCATTATTATCAAGCACTTTTGGAAAGAAAATCAGTTCTAAAAACCACAATTATTACGTTGTGAAATCCAAAGCATGACGGTAATTATATCGTTTGCAGGGCAGTGCTCTCAAAACCACAAATTACAATCATTTCGGCTGTAGAAACCGCAGTAGATTACAGCTTACTCCCAATAACAGGCATCTAAGTGGATGGGATGCCCTTTCTATTCTATTCGTTGATCATTGATTTTACTTGTTTGACCATATCAAAAACATCATACAACATCATCATAAAACATCGTGAGGAAACCGGCATGTCCTAGAACCGAAAATTTGAAGACGTGACATCTACCAAGTCTACCAACCCGCACTGGGCCCGCGTGGTGGATTACGGCCCACCCCCTCTCACAGAGAGGAGGCCTGTGTCCCGGCAGTGGGAACATTTATAGGCTGATGATGATGATGATGACATATCTTATACCTCTCTGTAGGAAGTAGGCTGTAAAGATCCACACTTATATGTAGTTATGTGTAGGTTAAGCTAAGCTTATTATAAACAAATGAAAAATAAGATTAGTAGTAGTAACTTGTAGCGTGTTCTTTCTTTAGTCTGACTAAATAGTTCGTAGTAAAAAGAAGCTATGTCCTCAAACAAATTTCAGAAAGTGGTGATGGCAACTTTGGACCAGAGTCGATGGAGACAGATTGTCCGTTTAAAGGGGTCCAGTGACCACGATCCTCAGTAATGAGGAACCGATTGAAGAAGTAGAAGAGAGTGTAAAGACGTTCAGTTTTATTTACAGACACCTTTTGTCACTGAATTGGGTTTCAATTTTAAAACATCATAGCTTTGGGATGCATTGGAAATACATGTTTTGGAGCCTTCTAATACAGGCATTGTTTGCCTAAAAGGAGGCTCCAAAAACGTTTAAATGTAATGTGATTTTCTATTTTGCATAATAAACTATTTAGTAATTTTTTTCGTATGTTACGACGACCCCAAATAAATTGGGATAAATAAGGGCAAGAGAATGGGAATGATGAGCTTTGGAATTTATTAAAATTGCCTACACTAAAATACTTAAATGTACGTCCGGAGCAGGGATGTAACGGATATCCGTATCCGCATCCGCAACTGCGGAGCATCCGCATAAATTTTGATATCCGCAAAACATCCGCATCCTCAACTTTTCATTTTAAAAGCTCCGCATCCTCATAATTTCTATGGGGATGTGGCCTTACGATGTTCAACCAATGATCAAACAATGAATTTTTAAAAACTCGCGCCGAGCTATATGCCGATAAGTGAGTTACGCGTTCCTATTGGCTGAATTCACAATGTCCTTATCCTATAACAGACAATCGGCCACACGTAGAAGTGGTGGCACGACTGTCACGTCACAATTTGAGTTACTGGGTGGCATGTTATTGTTTAGTTTTTGTTTGCTCGTAGAAGTAAAGTTTTTTGCAGGGGAATTACGCTACGGTAACCTACCAAATGATTAGCTACAACCTATTATACAAATAAACACAAAAAAAAAACTAGTGCAATTTTTGTACGACATCCGCATCCGCACCCTCATCCGCATCCTCAATAAGGAATTTTCCAATATCCGTATCCTCATCCGCATCCTCAAACCCGATTATGTCGATATCCTCATCCGTTATATGACATCCGTTACAACCCTGGTCCGGAGCACCAAGGCCAGTTAGAACCAAAACCATATAGTTGACTAACTAATATTTATAAGCTTTGAGAATAAGCAAACAAGTGGCACTGAGCCGGCTACATTAGCCGTAGAACCGATGACCGTTGGGTAGACTTGTTCTTGAGTGGAGACCGCGAATCGGTAAAAATAAGGTAGGACGCCTTCAGGCTAGGTGGACCGACGATCTTCGCAGGGTGGCTGGTAGCAGCTGGATGAGAGTTGCCGAGAATCCAGCAGAATGGTGTGAAATTGGAGAGGCCTATGAGCAGCAGTGGGCTGATGATGATGATATTTTTATTACGACATGTGCTATTTTCAAATTAGGGGTGGGTCGTTACGTGATTTTCGCGAAACGTAACGTAACTAGTGACTTCGAGGACGTCACCGGTTTTGAAAACTAGTGATTTTAGTAACTAGTTATTTTTCAAATTCTATTCGGTGATTTCGTTTCGCAAATAACTGTAATACTTCAAGTATTACAGTTATTTGCGAAACGCAAATATAAATGATTACCTACGTAATACGTTACATGTTAAGTTTTTGGACCGAATAAGTTTTGTAGTTACATATCGTCGCTCGGCATCCAATACTGCGATTGTGACATTTTTGACGGAAATCAGATTTTTGTTTTATTTCATTCTACGCGTTCAAATACGTGATCCTGCATTTAAAAATATTTTTTGTCAAAAATGACACATTCGCGGTATTGGATGCCAAGCGACGATATGCAATTACTTTATTAACGTAATACTAAAATTATTACGTGCGAAAGAAACAACATGCGTCGCAACGTACTTTTGTTTCGTTTCAGTCTTTTCAATCGATCACTGTATTTTGATATAACTAGTTACAAAAATCACGTGTTTATGTGTGACTCGAAACTAGTTATTCGGTTACATGCCCCGTAGCCAGTTATTGTAACTAGTGACGTAAAAAACGCCCATGCCTATTTCAAATATATTATTTGCTTAGCCGTAACTTTTATAAGACGGACGGGTTTGGAATCACAGGGATAGAGCTCTTCGTCCAAAATGAAAAAGTACAAGAAGAATCTTAAAATGATGGCACAAAATAGACACGGCTGGTTGTGCTCAATAACAATTCAAGAGTCTCATACTGATAATAGATATACAAGCAAAACGGAACGAAAGAGACAAGTTGAAGAGATAATGCATTTAGAAAGATCAGGCAATGATTTGAAATTTCACTGGCGAAAAGCAGGAAATAAATAAGAAAACACATAATATAAGCTACATAAAAACAATTGGTCATTCGTTCCATCATACACTTAGCGGTTAATTTTAGCTTCCGAGGAAAAAAACAGTATTCTATTAATAGACACACATATTACATTTTTTCTTAGTCATACAAGCTATTTTAAGAACCGACTAACTAATTGAAGCTTTTACTTGGAAGCAACTTAAACATCATAAGATAAACTCACACCTTTGTCACAAGAAAGATACCTACTTCAGAACTTCAAGTGCTTACATACTCGGGGAGAAGAAAGAGCAAATCGTCCAAATATCTAGATATAGGTCTTGGATTTCATCAAATTGCTGACCAAGCATGATTACAATGGATATACATATAATCCAAAGCTTAGCAAAAAAATGTATTATTATGGAACGTTTTCCTTTCATGGAAAAATATTATCAGTTGCTTAAAGTCAAGACCATCCAGAATTCCACAGGAAAGGTTATTTTAAAGTTTAAAGGTATTACATATCTTGCGAAGGTGGTGCCTTTATTCGCTCATCGTGCATTTTGCAATCAAGATGTACATTTTCTAAGGGACAGTACAAACCAAAAAACATCTCCCAGATCCAAAACAGCTTGATAACAAACCGAATCGATTTCGATTTACTGTCATGCGAAAGCCATGGCAAAAGCTAGAAGATCGGAATTACGTCATGTTATGACGTCAATTTTCTATACTAATTGAACGAGTCTTCAAATGAATCGTGAGAATAGCAATTTGTCCAACAATATAAACAAAAATACTAAATAAAATTTCAATACAAATCTTGCTTCTTAAACCAAAACCAGTCTGACTTGAACAAAATATACCCAAACTGGTTGCGTCCACTTTCGATTTTACATTATCTTTAACTTGAACTGAATCAGATGATCGTGCAGCACTTTATAATGAAATAAGCAACTTGGATGTGATTGCCGAGAGCCTCCGAAATCTGCCGAAGATAGCCGAAGGGTTAGGTAATTGGGAGATGTAATTATTTCATTAAGCATAGTTCGATAGAGAAATGCCTGGGATCGAGCCAATTACCGTTTATGAAGTCCAATTCCAGTATCATTTTAGATATTATAACTAGAGATGCAACGAATATTCGGCAACTATTCGGTATTCGGCCTATTCGGCCATTTTTTCCAGTATTCGGTATTCGGCCGAATACTATTTATTATTCGGCCGAATACCGAATATCTTATAAAAGGAAATAAAAAAGCAATTTAATCAAAACATTTATTTATCAATTAATCATTAATTGTGAAAACAAGAGTATTAATGTTTTTTTTAATATTTAAAATTAATTAAAGGCAAATTGTGATGAATAAAAACAAGTTTTTCAGCATTTGTTGGTAAGAGACGATTGCGCTTTTCTTCATACACAATACCTGCTTCTGAGAATAGTCTCTCACTATAAACACTACTGCACAGTGACGACAGGTATTTTTTAACAAATAATATAAGCTCCCACAGCGAAGCCATTTTAGACAATATACATTATATTTTAAATGCGATATCATAAAATACAGCAAGTTGTGACACGACTTGCCGGCTACTGAGCCAAATACTCCCCGCCTCGTCACCGCCGCACGCACTGCACCAAAACGTACGACACGTTTTCGTGCAGTGCGTGAACTTGTTCGCGTGAAGTGTACTGGATCTCCCGCCGAATATTCGGTATTCGGCTGAGACCGCCACCGAATATTCGGTTTTCGGCCAAATCACTATTCGTTGCATCTCTAATTATAACATTAATATGTCAAAATGGGCTTAATGGTAAGTGACATCGCGGCAGGGTCAGACGGAGATGGCGAGATGAGTTGTCTAACTCCGACGATGATGATGATGATGAGTCTTCCTTCAACAAAGCCTGGTTCTTAGTCGCCTTACATCGAGAACAGTGGGACGATAGTAGAGGTTTTTGCCCTGCAGTGGGACAATACGGGAGCTTAATATTAAATATGCCAAAATGATAGTTAGCTATACAAAATCTGCGGTAGAGGCTAGAGCTGAAGAGTTCAGAAGAAAAAAACAACAGACAAAAACACCAAAAATCGAAGTAGATGGGCGAGAAATCGTGAGGCGAATCACATCAGCCCCTGGACAAGGAACTACATGAAGACCGTTCTGGTAAGAATTCTACGAAGAAGAAGAAGCAACATATTTTCCGCAATCCGATTTACTAGTAACTATTTAGACGGAAAAATTGCTTAATATTTACTGGCGTATTGCCAAAGCCCGTATAGCTTCAAGCAATGGGTCGAGCTCGTATTTACAAATGCACTTTAAGCAAAGCAAACTAAGCCCCATTACAATGCATGCATGCAAGTTCTTACGTATCTGTTGGTACTGCAGGCTGTACGTACCTATACTTGTGCCCGAATTACAAGAGGCTAGTTTTTCAAGCTAGGATAAAAAAATTGTGCTAGTAAAGTAGCAAGCTAGTGAGATAGTTTAGTAAGATGAGGTTCTATTTTTGAGACCCCAGCCCCGGATTTAGAATTTTTTTGAGGCGGTGCAAAACTACCGTCTGCCGCCCCCGCCAATCTTTTATCGGGATGCGCTAAATCAGCCCCCGTGAAATTAAAATTTTCTCAAAATGAATTAAATTTTGGCAGCAACATAATCGATCGATAATGCGCCAATTCAACAGGGGCGCCAATACTGTTGTAAAAAAAAAAACGTTTGGCACTCGGGGACTGCCGCGGTAAAGCTATTGCATAGCATTTGTAACCTCCATACTTCCTATTTGTCAACGCTACACTTGGGATGGTGACGTGATGACATAAAACAAAAATTACGTTCCCATGACAACATTACGTTGTCATGGGAACCGTCATTACATGGTAGGCGGAGTGGGAGGTGTTAGGTTTTTTTCGTTACGGAATTTCTTGATTCGGTCGCCGCGCTCAAAGCCCGCGATAACAGCTATGCAATAGCTTAAAAAAAAATAAAGATTATAAGTGCTGCGCGTCTCATTTATTGCAAAGTTGCTGTGTGCTGGGTGGTGCACTTGTCCGCTACGCTTGAATTTGTCGCCCCCTGAAGTTGGCGCCCGGGGCACGGACCCCGGCTTGCCCCCCCCCCCTAGATCCGGGGCTGAGACCCCACCACTGACTTTAATGTACTGGCTTTTGTACTATATCCAATCGGATCATTTTACTCCACGGACTAAGTAACTGCAATGCCACTGGCTCAAAATTTCCTAGCATCGTCTAAACAGCTCTAGCATGTGCTAAGCCAGGATATGACTTGCTTGCTAGTCTAACTTCAAAAACTAGCCTCGTGTAACCCGGGCGTTAGTTCGAACCGTCCGCGTCATTACCAGGAAAGCCATTTAGTTTCTCCAACCCAATGACTTGGAAATACCGATATCCCTAGCATTCATTATATTTCCAACTCATTGAATAACCGAATTAACTACCGTAAGTATATCATTTGGAACTGACCCATTGACGCGGTTACCGGATTGGTCACCCATTCCTGACGTGACATGCAAATAGTCTCCACCAATGGCGATAGTTAAAAGTACAGTCAATTGGACATCCGTGGTAACACTTGAACTCAGAAAGTCACCTTTACTGCTACGACATAATGGCGCTGTCAATGTCAAATTATTACCGTTAAGAGGAGGAAATTGTATGTTAATTTGCATTAATATTCTGAAAAGTCACACATACAATTAAAATGGAACTTTAGTATATGATTTATTGGATCTTTTTCTTTCCGAATATAAGACAGTTACGTAATTGTAACATTTTCGCTCGATTCATTTTTTATTCGAAAATCATCTCTTAAGATTATTTGAAACAAAAACAAGATTACTCGGCTTTTATGTCTAAAATTATTGACAGTAAGAAAATATAGTTTATTATCCAAATATAAGATATTTTTTCTCTAGATCAATTATTACTTTAGTTATAAACGAAATAAGAATTGAGACTTACGACATTTAGTTCCGTGCTCGAACACGACCAAAGAGCGCACGCGATGTTCAACTTTATTACTGATGTGTTAGTGTTTAGCACATAGTGGAGTGGTGGGGTGCATGGGGGCGGAGTTTGCGTGGAAATTGCGTTTGGAGTGCCTGGTCTTAAGGAAGACTGTACGTCCTGCGCACCTTGGCCAGCCCTGCTATCACGTCATTGCTGGTGGCTTATACATATTTTTACCACGCCATGACCTATTCAAAGACATGTAAAGAAAGAAAGAAGGAAAAATAAGTTTTATTTGTCACAGAAACACGTGCATACAAAAAAATAATAACTCGAGTAAAAAAATAAAACACAATAGATCTAAATATAATCACGAGCACAAAACAGAAATAGTCGGCAGCTGCTGGCACGACATGACTGTGACAAGAAGACTGCCACTCAGCACAGTGCTGTGCTATGTGCTACCCACAGCACAGAGCTGATTTTCAGTGGCCACCCGAAAAAGACGTACGGAAACCAAGTCAGGTGACATTCAGCAACCCGCACCAGGCCCGACAGATTGATTCCGACCCAGTCCCTTTCACGGAAAGAAGGCTTGCAGCCGTAGCATGACCACCGTAGAAACGAGTTTTGTCGACGGAAGAATAGACAAAATGACAGATAAACAATCACAATCTGTCATTTTGTCTATTCTTCCGTCGACAAAACTCGTTTCTACGGTGGTCATGCTACGGCTGCAAGCCTTCTTTTCTTTTACAGATAAACAATCACAATCTGTCATTTTGTCTATTCTTCCGTCGACAAAACTCGTTTCTACGGTGGTCATGCTACGCGTGCTGTGTGTCCCAGCAGTGGGAATATTATAGGCTGCTAATGCTTTATGCTATGATCTATTCATAAGAGCGTTTATACAGAAAGTGGGCAACATCGCAAATAGCTGTCAAATCTTTCGCTGTTTTGATTAATTTGGCAATATTACTGTATGGAAATAAGAATATGGCTAACTAGGGAACTAAAATATTGATTATGAAATGCATATTTAAATCGTAATACCGATAATTTAGTTTTAGATGTAAAAAAGTATTTAGAAACTTTCCAAATGCCTTTTTTACACCTAAAACGGTTTAACATCAAATTCAGTGTTATAATTGCAATTCATTATTTGTATTCTAGTTAGCCATGTTTCTTATTTCCATACAATAATATTGCCAAATTATTGTTATAATCAAAACAGGTAAATATTTGACAACTATTTGCGACGTTGCTAACTTTTTAGATGAACGCTCATAAATAGTTAGTTTATGCCGATACGAGAGAGAATAAATGATACATGATATTATGTCTGTAAATTGGTTCAAAACAACACTTTTACATATCAAAAATTATGGTTTAAAAATAGATAAATTCGCCGTTTCCCGAGAAGACCGAAAAAAAATTCAGAGGTCGCAAACTCTTTAGTCTAGACATATTCTTGGTCAGAATTCAGATCATCATCATCTGCCTAGCCTTTTCCCAACTATGTTGGGGTCGGCTTCCAGTCTAACCGGATGCAGCTGAATACCAGTATTTTACATGGAGCGACTGCCTATCTGACCTCCACAACCTAGTTACTAGGTAACACGATACCCCTTGGTAAGACTGGTTGTCAGACTTTTTGGGCTTCTAACTACCCGTAACGACTGTCAAAGATCTACAAATGACAGCCGGGACCAACGACTTAACGTGCTTTCCGAGGCACGGAGGGGTCTTGGTATGTAAAGATGGTCACCCATCCACAGACCAACTGCGGCAAACGTAGCTTAACCTGATCGATCGACCCGTGCAGCTGTTATTACTTAGCCACAAGCCCCTTGGTCAGAATTCAGATCATGTGAGGAAAATGTAGGATAAGTGTTGGAGATGGTCTTTTGAGGAAAGAACCACACAGATTTGTGTAGACCTGTCCATATCAATGGTTTTAACACGCAGGCGTTAAATAAACAAGACCTAGCCTAGTATACTTGCACAATGCACGTACATCTTGCCGTGCATATAATGTAGTACTCAATGTGTTGATTGCGGCATTGTTAGGTAGTTTGTAACTGAACGTATTTGTGCAATGTTTGTCTCCAGGCTATAATTTAGTCTGTGCAGGTTTATTTTTAGAACTAAGCTGCCTCGCACATCGACATGCGACTATAGGATAATTTCCACCAAACGGCTCTCATCGCACCGGATCGGAATCGTATACAGTATTTAAAGTCTATATTACCAAGCTGCGCACAGCAGCTTGACCGTGGGCGTCTTCCGCGACACGCGATTGTAGTCGAAAATAATATGCTGCGACGCGCGATCGGCTCCGTTCGCCTGTCGTCGTATCCGATCGGATCCTTTCGGCTGTTTTATGGTTATTTTCTTCTTTCAACTTCAACAATTTTCAAAAATTAGAACACGTCAACAAGGTAGAAATGAAACTATTCGACTAGGCGCAGAAACGGATACGTTCGCAAGCAACGGTACGGAGCTGATCGTATGCGTCGACATCCTGCCGGACGCGAACGGCTGTCGCCGCATCCGTTCGTATCCTTTCCGATCCGATGCGTTGCGATTTGTGCTGTGGAAATCATACACAATTCGACGACTAAACGCAACGACGGGCTGCGGCTGACAATTTTCATTAATTTTGTTCAAAGCTCCACACACTTGGTGTCGATTGGCTAGGGGTGTAGCATGCACTCACTACTTGTCGCAGCGACGAGACGCACGGTGCACGCGCACACCTGGACGACAGTCGCATGCGACAGGTCAGCGTCAGTTATACTGTGAGCGCTGAGAAAGGTGCTCGTTGCAGTGTCTAGACGCAGCGACAAGACGGAAAGTCTGTGCGGCCTTTAAGTTATTTTATGTAACGGACACA
Organism: Agrochola lychnidis; assembly: GCA_963680765.1. Taxonomy (NCBI): domain Eukaryota; kingdom Metazoa; phylum Arthropoda; class Insecta; order Lepidoptera; family Noctuidae; genus Agrochola; species Agrochola lychnidis. The sequence goes on along the minus strand of OY796874.1, from coordinate 6,578,150 downwards.
AATGGTTACCATTTGTGCAATAAAAAACTTTTTACAAAAAGAAAACAACCGACTTCCAAAAAAAAACACTACAAAGTGAAAAATAACTTTAATTTCGGAAGTCGGTGTCTTTGGTTTTGAATTATCGTTTTTGCCACCAACTTCCGAAATTAAAGTTATTTTTCACTTTGTAGTGTTTTTTTTGGAAGTCGCTTGTTTTTTTTTTTTTTGTAAAATGTTTTTATTTTTTACTTTTTAGTCGTGGTATTTACCCCACACAAATTCGAATACCACTACCTGCTATGTAAATAACAGTGAGAAGAACTTAACATATCATCCACATACTAAGTGGGAAAAAAATCGTATTATTGAAGCTAACTCAAAAACTACCCAAGCAAAGTTAATACAATTTATATGGGACCACACGAAAAGCACCAGCTTTCAAATAAAAAAAGAATTATCAAAATCGGTTCACCCAATAAAAAGTTCTGAGGTAACAAACATAAAAAAAAAAAACATACAGTCGAGTTGAGAACCTCCTCCTTTTTTTTAAGTCGGTTAAAAAGAAATTAGATTCTGAACTCTTTTAAAGTACGAACAGGGGCGAATGGCACATCTGATTTTTACCACAGACGCAGAAATTGCTATGAGACAGACTCCTTGTTCAAAAGTCTGCTCTAGATCTAGACACGCGGCAGCGTGTCGAGCCAAGTTTCTAGGCAAGACACGGCTGCAGTGTGTTATATTACACGAACCATTTGGAGCCACTTTTGACCCCTTAATAACTCAAAATCTATGTAACATAGACTCATGAAATTTGGTTTATTTATAAAAACCCCTTAGATTAACTAGAACTCCAAATTTCATAAATAAAACTCAAACGGTTATTGAGATATTAACGTATAAAAATCGGCATTTTTATCAACGACCTGCCACTAGACATCAAAAACATTTAACCCATTTCCGGGTGACCTAGAAAGTTGAAAAGAGATTTCCCGAAAGCAGGCCCATGGTATGATACTGTGTCAAAGCTTATTTATCAAAAATTATGTCGTATTTTTTTCAAGTCGTTTTATCAATATTTATTTCTTCTAGCATTAGAGAACCTAATAAATATTTATTTTGTTGATACTTAAAGAACTACATCCGCCATTCAATCCTAACCTGAATGTTGCCAGATGACAGACTATTCCAATAAAATAATTTGTAATCGATTGAAAATATCGATACTAACCCACATGGAGTAGGTGGAGTATCCACTACACGAGTATGTTTTAAATGCTATTTATTATATTCAAATACTGTAAAATTATGATTTTACAATAAATAAAATATTATATGGTCTGAATATACTCAACAACTTAAAAGTGTTTCGAGGCAGTAATGTTATTTTATAAACTACCAGTGATCAGAGTAAGTAGATTGATTTGAGGTCAATGAACTGGCACGTATATTAGTATGGATACGCCTCCGGGATTCCGGGATTTTGAAATTATTAAGATTTTTTAAGGAATTTCAAATGTTGTAATGTGTAGAATAAAGAATACATCAATATGAATAAGAAATGTTCAACCCTTTTGCTGTCTGTTTAATAGTATATAGGTGATCGGACTCCAAGAAAAGGATAGATATACTATAAAACAATATAATATATTTTAAATATTTATCTATCGCATTCTATAAATTTCTAATGTAGTAGTTTAAAAATCCTTACTTTAACAATATTTGATTCAATCCCGTAAGTACCAAAATGAAATCCCGGAAAAAAGGCTTATCCATGTTATGATTTCTATGACTATTCATGATGCGAGTACGTAAAATCAATCTACCTACTCCGATCACTGATAATCACCCAATCGATTTCGTCAATCGATTACCATAATAATTAAACCTGGTAACACTGACACCATGTATAATGTCAAACTGTCAAAAAAAATCTGTCAGATCAATGGCATTGTTGGCTGTTTGTTTTACGTTGATTTGAATTTATTTTTCCGTATTTACTTTATACTTATATTACGTTACGATTTAATGCTGTCAATTTAAATTGAAGCCAGAGGAACTATTGCTTATCTTTCCATGGCCTTGGGTAAGTTTATTATGTTCTCTAAATATTTATAAACACCGTCGTATTGTATAACCTCATTGATTTTAGCAGCCTATTAGTAGAAGGCCTATGTTCAGTCAGGGGTACGTCGCGCATCGTCAGCTGTAAATGTCTATAGTATGATGTAATTATATAGCATAAGTAAATACACTGAATTTTTTTACCTTTTTCAGGTATGACGATGACATGTGTTATTGCAAGACTTGACATTATTGATTATATTATCTACAACTCTATCCCAAGTATTACTTGCTCCGGAAAATCTAAGCATATTATGTTATGTATGTGGCATGTCAATTGCAAGTCACAGAAGTCATCAGGTTAGTGTTTTTAAAATGGCAGAATTACTATGAGTGATATAATTATTATACAAAAGTAAATAAACAACAATAAGAGTATTTTCTTACTTTCTAGGTTAGGTATACATTTGGATAAAGTTTTTCATGCTTACTGAGAGAGGCTGCTACCAGAGATGTTTATAGGCAAGCAAGTGATGATAAAAACAGAGCCACCCTAGAGTGTAAAAGATTTACCCATAACAGATCAAAACAATAATCTGGTTAGGGCCAGAATCAAATCGTAACATGTGAGCAGCAGGACTTAGTGTACATAATTATTGATAAGTGAGCAAAATAGGACAAATTGTTTAAGAGATCATCATTGTTTATTACTGTTTTGTGGGAAAGCGTACATCTATCATCTACCGTACTTACGCTGCTTTCATACCATGACTACGTTATGAGAATGAATCTGAAGCCGTTTTAAATTCTATGAGAAATAAAATGTTTTTAGTATTTAGGTATTGTTGTGTTATTTGTTAAAGTAAACCTTCCTATAGAAGCATAGGTTGGCTAAAATAATGTTTATGCCATTAAATCTTTCATATTTAGCGCGCAAGATTATTAATTTACCTTTATAAAATTCAAGTCTGTAAATGCGATAATCGCCATTTTGATGACAGTCGAGGTCGAGGCTAAAAAACATAAAAATTGGGGATTGCGAACATCCAAACTCCACCATAAGGACAGCGACTATTACAACATTTAATTATTTGACGAATTCATCCATTTTTCAAGTTAAATAAGTAGTAGTAATGAAGTTTTTGATATCAAAAGTCGAAGATTCGCGCCAATCGTGCGTGTTTACATTTTAACTTTTCACAATTAACACACATACACATATCTGATACGACTTTAAATGTGACAAATGTGATTAAAAATATTATAAGTAACTAGAAAATGCCCAGATCTTTACTTATTATACGAACACATGTTCAATAACACGTAATATTCATTACTACTACTCAATTTGTGTTAAAAATCGTCGATCATTGTTTTTTTTTTTTTTATTGTAATGATGTGCGAAAACGATTATGCCAAACGTTTTTTTTTTTTTTCAATTTTGATTGTCTCGATTAATTTATAATTATGTCGAATGTCTGAAATCTATACTTGAAAATTAAAATAAAATTGTTTTAAGCATTAAATACAATAAACATTGTTTAAAATAATTATTTATACTTTTCTAGTGTTTAATCGTTTTTAGAACATTCAATATAAAACGAGTCAACACATAGAACGAGGATAGATACTTACCTCATTTATTGAATTTCGCGCCGAATTGTTTCTATTTATTTGAATTTAAATTCGGAACGTTGTTCAAAATTATTTTTAATTTTTTGGACAATTATTTACTGTGGATTTTATTTTTGATACTTTCTGATATAGAATGCCTAGTATACATTTTTTAGGTAGGCTTAAGAAAATTTTGTTTGGGAATGATGTTAAATTAATTATATTTATAAATTAGGTAGGTATTCCGCAAACACTTTTAAATGACGTCTATATTTTTAAATTGAAACTTTTATTACATCGTCTCAAACTTTTTCGTCTGTGTGTTGCATGTCGCGTGTCGGTCGGCCGCGGAGTAGGGATAAAGTGAAAGGCGATCGTCAGAGCAGCCAAGGCCAATATGGCGGCGCCTATAGTTCGCAGCAGCTGACCGTGTAAAGTTTCACTTTTACCGTGGTTTCATAAAACCAACAATCATTTTTTTTTAGTTGTATGAGTTTGATAGTATTTGTTTTTAATAGGATAATCTTACTCGAGTAATAGAAATTGTTTATTTTTGAGGTAGTTTGAAAACGAAATTTTAAAAAAACTGCCCAAGTGTATGTCGGACTACGCACAGTGAAGGGTTCCGTAATTGGGATGAATATTTACGCATAAACATTGCATAGTATCAATTTTATCGACTGCAAAAATAAGTTTGTATTTCTCTAAAAAACTATAACAAACAAAGTTAATTCTGCGGTTGTAACCGAAAATAAACTGTATCTCAAAAATTATTGATTTCAAAAGCAAAGTCACTTAGAAACATCTTAACATTTTAATTATGAGATCCAACAATACACGCTTTATATGCATAGATTTTTTTCATCTCTCGGTTATATGTAAGTATGGAGAATGCCACCCCCACTATTATGTTTATCGTAATTTCACTACACCATTGTTTAACGGTGCAAAAAAATACACCTTTTTCAAAATTTTCATCGATAGAGTGTAAATAGTTTCCATGTTAAATGACTGTATGACATCCGGACGCACGGACAGACGAACTTGACGAAATTAAGAGGTCCGTTTTTTTACGGATTTTGATTATCAAGTTTACAATTGGCATGAAATTGATGTCTATGAAAATTGATCTACAATATTATTATTATTTGGAATAGCCGCCATCTTAAAATCCAGAATGTCCATCTAATTCGATATCACCACTATCTCCCGAAAACTATGAAAATGACAGTCATGACGACAAATTTTCAAATGGGGTTAAAAACTGCCACTTGCTCACTTCAGATGGCGCTGATCTCCAGCGTCTTATAATTTGACAGCTAACTATACATTTTTGATTCGAATGCCAAAAGTTGATGTAAATTCCTGAATTTCATGACTGAATTCAAAACACCCCGTCGAGTCAACTGATGTGTCACGTGTCAAAATCTTGGTCCCTAATGTTAGGCGGCAGTGAATTCATTTCATTCATTCTCTGATCTCGAAAAACGTTGTTACAAACGTCAGGTTGGTATGTTCAAGGTAGTTGGTAGGTTGGTACTTTGCTTGAGACGTTTTTGAATTGATAGATCGTATGACTATTGTTTTAGGGACTATTGTCGTTTAATTTTTAATATAAACTTACGAATAGTTAAGTCCATAGTGAGGTCAAAATGTAAATCCAAGGGGCGGCTGCAACGGCGGCGGCGATCTCTCGCGTCCGGCCCTGGTTCAGGCCATGGTACGGAGCGAGAGGAAATGGCAGGCCGTCACCTCCTTCTGCGAAGCGGTAATGTTCGCGAAGGAGGAGGCGGAACGCGTGAGGTAGAGGCAAAGTTCGCACCCTCACGCCACTAACCGCTGCAGGAGGAGACGCCCGGGGCGGGAATCGCGAGCCGATTTCCGGCCACCGTAGGCGCGGGCTTGCGAACGGTGAGCAATGGGTAGCTCGCCGTCCGATAAGGACCAAGCCCGGGTCGACGGCGCGTTGTGTTCCACGCGCGCCTCAAAGAGATGTCAGCAGAAATGACGGGATCCGCTAGGGCCAATGCCTGCCGGGGGTTCGCAGAAAACCGATAGGGACATCGTGGCCCCCGGCAACAGGGCAACCGAAGGAACACGGGTGGGTTTTAGTCAGTAAGAGTCTGATACGCCCTCCCGCTCCGCCCAGAGCGGGAGAAGATACTTAAAAAAAAAAGGGCAGCTGCAAAAATTAAATAATTAAATCATACGTGAGAAGGAACTTTGTTCCTGACGGGGTCAAAGTCAAATCATTAATTTCAAATAGGCCCATGTATGGCACTTTTGAACGTCAAAAATTACAAAATAATAAAATTGATTCTATTCGCCCCTTCCAAAAGGTAGTTTTCGTATGGAGAAGAATGGGCAAGAAACTCCACCGTTACTCTTTTAAAATGTTTTACAATTGTTTGTATATGTACGTACATTTGTTAAATAATAATTATATGTGAAGACGGTGCACCTAGAATAAAATTACTATACCACAATAGGTAAAAAGAATTAAAAATGAAACAACGACAGATAATTTAATATGTGATAGATACATGGTGCTCACATATTTACAAACATTGTAAAAGTAGACGACTATGGAGCAGGACCAGCATGTTTCCAAGCACTCTTATCTTGGATATAATCCTCTAATTTGTAATATGCTTGTTTACAAAGTGTATTTTTAATATAAGTTTTAAATTTTCTTTCATTTAATTGCAAAATGTCACAAGGTATTTTGTTGTAACATTTAACACAGTACCCCATAAAAGATGTATGTACTTAAGATAATCTAAAAAATGGTTGATCTAGTTTATCTTTATTTCTAGTATTAAAATTATGTCTATCACTTATTTTATTAAAGAGATGTGGATTTTTCCTTACATACATAATATTTTCATAAATGAATTGGCAAGGTACCGTCATAATATTAATCCTTTTAAAAAGTTTCCTGAGAGATTCGCGGCGACGTAGATTATAAATGGCTCTGATAGCTCTCTTTTGCAAAATAAAGATGGATTCAATGTCAGCAGCCCGACCCCACAGTAAAATACCATACGACATAAGGCTCCCCGACTGTACTCGTTTTTTTTTAATAATAATACTTGCCGCGCCGGCTCAGCGATCTGACATCATTGCGGAAAATTGTAACAATTGTTACGAAAGAAATACCTACATTCTTACACAATATTGCTACGCATATTTACAAAAAGAATCTAATAGATCACGTTTGATTGACGAATAATAATAATTTCTTTACAAAAAGTAATGATATCCCATCAAAAACATAAATGTGAAAATGGGAGCCAAATTCCATAAATATGGTTGTCGACTTCGCCGACAAAAGAATTGAAATCTAAATGGGTGCCAAGTTCTGTAGATAATCCTGAAATTTATTTATAAGAACATGCAACTTTCTAAAATAAAATTAAAACACAAATTCTTGTTTTTTCTGCTATAACAATGTTTGCTATTTAAAAATATTACTTCTTAAATTTGAACAGTCGAATTATTTACACAAAGCACTTAGGATAAATTGAAGCTCAAGATTTGACTTGGCTAGTTTTTACCAGCAAGCTGAAATTTTAGAGAAAGAAGATATTTTGACCTTACAGTTACAATAAGAAACAGTAACTTGCGCATAACATAAAGAACAAATATATAAATACGCCTAGGTAGACAGTCAAAGCTGTAAACAGTTACAATAAGAAACAGTAACTTGCGCATAACATAAAGAACAAAAATATGAATATTTTACTTTATTTATTTGGCTCACCAACAATTAAGTACACCGATACAAAGATATGAGATACATGCAATAAACTTATAGACTAGTGTACAAATTTCTTACAGGTAAGCACATCATGAATTACTTATTTGATGTTGAGTGCCTACTTAAAATTAAATAATAATAATTAAATATGCCTAGGTAGACAGTCAAAGCTGTAAACTCGATAAAAAATAGCGTCCAACTGTTAGCCGCTTAATGCACGCACACTAAAAAAGTAAAATTACAGCACAATGACGTGGCGCGAGTGTAAGACGTAGCTGTAATGCACACCAGCATAAAAAAGTTACCCTGTTTGTTTTAGTTCTTTTGCACCGCGACACTGTAGACAAATTTAAGATGATAAATTGATTAGCCAAATATAAGATAACTTGTATGTAAAAACTAGCCAAGTCAAATCTTGAGCTTCAATTTATCCTAAGTGCTTTGTGTAAATAATTCGACTGTTCAAATTTAAGAAGTAATATTTTTAAATAGCAAACATTGTTATAGCAGAAAAAACAAGAATTTGTGTTTTAATTTTATTTTAGAAAGTTGCATGTTCTTATAAATAAATTTCAGGATTATCTACAGAACTTGGCACCCATTTAGATTTCAATTCTTTTGTCGGCGAAGTCGACAACCATATTTATGGAATTTGGCTCCCATTTTCACATTTATGTTTTTGATGGGATGTTATTCTACACTATCGCATATTTCTGCAATTGTGGACTATGAGGGGGGTATATTCCACTATCATATCTATGATCTATGATCAAAAATATAATCAAATTGTAAAATAGATATATTATTGGTAATTTGTGAGCTTCGTAGCTATGTATATAATAGGGAGTTTGTTGCGCCAATTCTTCTTCCCAGCTAAAGCACTAGGAAGTGGTGAAGGGTCGGCTTTTTGAGGGACCGTCTATGTAATTTTGACGTTCGAAAAGTGCTGATTCTCAGCCTAGTTTGAATAAATGACTTTTGAATTTTATATGATAGTATAATATCTAATAATGTATTTTACAATTTCATTATATCTTTCATCATAGATCTATGATCAATATGATCATAGATAATTATGATAGTGTATCAGTAAGTTAAGTATCATTTCCGTCTAAAACTTGACGTTTGCATAATGCCATTGCCTGTCACCTAAAGACAAGGTTACACAGCCTCACGTGTTTTTAAATTCGCTAGCCAACAAAAGCCCCTGCACCCTTTACACCCTTCAACAAACACAGAAAATTGATAACACACCCAAACTGAAAGCATTTAATTATTTCAATTAAACCAATTACATGCACTTTTGAATTGTCAAGGGGTCGCTCAGTCAGAAAGATGAAGCTAGTTGCCCATTCCAAAGCGTAGTAGGACCTATGGAGAAGAACGGGCAAAAAACTCCACGGTCACTCTTTTAAATTAAAATAACGTTGTAATAGTAGATTGTTATACAAGGGGCTAAAATAACCCATTCTATCGAGGTAGTTTTTTTACTCCCGAGCTTTAGTAAACAGAAACCGAGTTATAATGGGTTTTAGCGCCGTTGTTACACTCCACTTTTCAATACGACTGCGAGAAAATAAAATAATCCAATACAATATTAATTAGTTTATTTTATTTTAAAAAATATACAATTTGTTCAATCTGAATTTTTAAGGAATCTTTTTGTCCCGGTATGCGGTAGAAAGAAGCAAGTTCTACATAACAATAAAGACTTTTTCGTTTTTGTAGGCTCGTTGGTTAAAATTGCTTTTTTCTCTAGAGCAAGATATGCTATTTTTTCCCCGCTCTGATACGCTACAATGACGGACATTTTGAGCAAGAGAAGTGAAAAAATATTGGTTACATCATTCATGTTGAAATTATACAGTCATGTGCGAACGATACGGTAGAAAGACGTGCATATTAAAAGCGTAAGGTAAAAAGATAAAAAATACATATAAAAAAATTAAAATAAGCCGTGGCAACTAAAAGATGAACAGTAATATTCCCCGGACGAGCTCTCACACTCCTATTCAACATGATTTCGTTATCATTATGACCTATATCAGGTGGTTCCCAAACTATGGATCGCGACCCACTGGTGGCTAGCGAGCGAATATTGGGTGGGCCTTGAAAAATTTATTTTCAGCCATGATTAATATTAAAGAAAGAAAGAAAGAAAAATATTTTATTTGGGACACGCACAGGAAATTAAAACTAACTACCGAAATAAATTGGACGTAGCAAATTCATTGCGATTAAAAGTAACAAAAATTGAAATTGATGCTAAAGCTATAATGACAAAAAATAGGAAAGAAAAACATCCTTCTCATTGAAATAGCACTCCTTGTATTTAATTAAGTATTAAAATTTTCGATTGTAACTTAATGTTTTTTTTTTTTTCTTATTTGAACAGTCCTTCATTCATATAGTTAAAAGTATGGCCTTATTTTGCCATGACAGCCAATAGTTGAGTCCCGAATTTTGAAGTTTTTGTTAGGTGGGTCGCGATCCAGTCAACTTTGGGAACCACTGACCTATATAATTCTGACTATTGATTGAGTCTATCAACTAGACTACTGCAGGTCGTCGACCTCTGGATACACAGCCTTTAGCATAAAATTAAAACCGGCCAAGTGCGAGTCGGACTCGCATACGAAGGGTTCCGTACCACCACCATAGGACCGTACAATATTTAACAAGAAAACGACAAAAAAACGCATTTCTTCTTTTATTTTTTGTTGTTATAGTGGCAATAGAAACAATCTGTGAAAATTCCAACTGTCTACCTATTACGGTTCATAAGATACAGCCCGCTGACAGACAGACGGATGGACCGACGGCGATGAACGGACAGCGGAGGCTTAGTAATAGGGTTCCGTTTGGAACCCTTCGGGTACGGAACCCTAAGAATCTATGATAAAGAAGTAAAGTTACACAACTAGGTAATCTAATTACTAGTTTCAAAGTATTGTATGCAATACAGTACAATGACTTGTAGTCTTAGCAAATACATATTATTAATTAAATTAAATACATACAGCACGTATAAGAAAAGTGTGGTCAAAAACGTTTTACAAAAAAACAACAAACAACTTCCAAAAACAAAAAACAAAATAAAGTGAAAAATAACTTTAATTTCGGAAGTCGGTGTCTTTGGTTTTGAATTTTCGTTTTTTACCACCGACTTCCGAAATTAAAGTTATTTTTCACTTTGTAGTGTTTTTTTTTTGGAAGTGGGTTGTTTTTTTTTTGTAAAAAGTTTTTATTTTTTAATTTTTAGTTGTGTATTTAGTTGGGTATTTACCCCACACAAATTCAGTAAGAAGAACTTAACATATCATCCACATACTAAGTGGGAAAAAAATCGTATTATTGAAGCTAACTCAAAAATTACCCAAGCAAAGTTAATACAATTTATATGGGACCACACGGGAAGCACCAGCTTTCAAATAAAAAAAGAAATATCAAAATCGGTTCACCCAGTAGAAAGCCACCGACTTCCGAAATCAAAGTAATTTTTAATTTGTAATGTTTTTTTTGTAAAAGTTTTTATTTTTCTCTTTTTAGTTGTGGTACCTACCCCACACAAATTCGAATACCACCTGCTATGTAAATAACAGTGACAGGAACTTATTATAACATCAAAACATCATCCAAATAGACTAAGTGGGAAAAATACGTATTACGAAGCTAACTGAAAAAGTACCCAAGCAAAGTTAATAATATTTATATATGGGACCACCTCTGAAGTATGACCTACCAAACAAAAAGAATCATCAAAATCAATTCATAATGGGCGGAGTAATCGCGTAACAAACACACAAAAAAGAAAATAGCAGTGGCACTCTGGGAGTGCCGACAGAAGTGAAAACTTGAACAAGATCACCTTGGTGGAAGAAAAATGCTCGTATAGAACATTGGTCCGTAACCTTATCTAAATAAATAGCACAACCGCGTTTATAAAAAAGATACTTCCGAAACCTTTAAAGTAAAAATACTTGCATAGAACATTGATCCGTAACTTAATATAAATAAAGAGCACAATCGCGTTTACAAAAATAAGGTGTTGGTAACGGTGTCGCGAGTTCAATTGTTTTTTTCCCATCTCAAAAATGCCCAACGCGCCTAAAGAAGTTTTCACTTCAACACTCAAAAACAGGCGAATTGAGAACGGTCATGGGGACCATCAAACTGAATAACTTTTTCAATGGGACCAACATCGTAATCGGCCCTCCCATACATTTGGGTCGAGTAGGTCTTGAAATGTTGTATGGGACTAGGGTTGCCAGGCCCTAAATTAGAAAAGCCGGACACAGATTCATATTTAGCCGGACATTTTGCCATGAAAGCCTGACACACTGGTTTATTAAAGAAAAAAGAAAATTCAACTTTTATTTGTGTATTTATTACTGTTATTGATTTGAGACTTGGGTACTCTACTCTTCCTGCCAGGGTTGCGGGAAAGTCCGAAAGGGATACCGTGGCCCCTGGCAACATGGCAACTGAAGGAACACGGGTTGGTTTTAGTCAGCAAGAGTCTGTCACGCCCTCCCACTCCGGCCAGAGCGGGTAAAGTTATTTGATAATTTCCCACCCCAAAAATAAATAAAAGTACCTATTCTACTCTTAATTATGATTTATGAATCACATTTTGTTTGCTAAAGTAATTTGTAACTTCTTTATATTGAAGGTAAATAAAAAAATCAATAATCAGGCATCTTTTGGCGGGGCGGGGTTAACCAAAAGCCTAACAAAAGCCGGACAGGCCGGACTTGTGTATATTTGGACACGATTGTAAAAAGCCGGACATGTCCAGATAAGCCGGACATGTCCGGATAAGCCGGACACCTGGCAACCCTATACAGGACAGTTGATGATTTTTTCGCGATTACGCGATTATGGTCCCATGCAGAAATTGGTTCGGTCTGTACCACAGCCCTAAATATGACCATTCCTTTCTGACACATACTGTATACTTAATTATTTATGTATCAATGACGTATGTTCTATTATTGGAAGGGGGTTCAGAGGTTGAATTTTTCACTATTTGTCCACTCACGAATTTGTAATAAGATTTATTCGATGATTTGCATGAAAAAACTTTTTACAAAAAAAATCAATCGATTTAAAAAAAAACACTACAAAGCGAAAAATAACTTTAATTTCGGTAGTCGGTGTCTTTGGTTTTGAATTTTCGTTTTTTGCCACCGACTTCCGAAATTAAAGTTATTTTTCCCTTTGTAGTGTTTTTTTTGGAAGTCGATTGATTTTTTTTTTTGTAAAAAGTTTTTATTTTTCATTTTATAGTTGTGGTACCTACCCCACACAAATTCGAATACCAACACCTGCTATGTAAATAACAGTGACAGGAACTTATCACCCATTGGGAAAAAATACGTATTATTGAACCCAACTCAAAAATTATCCAAGCAAAGTGTTAATAAAAAAATTATGGGACTACATGGGAAACACCAGCTTTCAAATAAAGAAAAGAATCATCAAAATCGGTTCACCCAGTAAAAAGTTCTGAGGTAACAAACATAAAAAAACAAAATTTAAAAAAATACAGTCGAATTGAGAACCTCCTCCACCACACGAGAAGCACCAGCTTTCAAATAAAAAAAGAATCATCAAAATCGGTTAACCCAGTAGAAAGTTCTGAGGTAAAAAACATAAAAAAACAAAATTTAAAAAAATACAGTCGAATAGAGAATCCTTTTTTTGAAGTCGGTTGAAAATAGCTTTCATTTGTTACTTCAATTTACGTCAAAGGCATTGAATGATGGTAATATGGCTAATATCATTTTAAGAGCCTTTATCCTAAAAGTTGGCAACGTCGCAAATAGCTGTCAAATATTTACCTGTGCCAATATTTATCCATAATTTTTTTGGCCTTCTACTACTCTTATAGCACTTCTCTGTCTGCAGTTACCTTTGTATTCACCCCTTTCTTCCACTACTCTTATAGCACATCTCATCTCAGTATTCAACTCCTCTCTAGCCCTATCATCTATGTTATGGGTGTTTGGTTTCCGCACTTAGTGCTTCAAGTGGACCATTGTGCGAGAGCCCTATCTTTAACACAATCAATCCATCGTTTCTTTGGTCGATCCCAACTACTCTTCTGCCTCCCCATCCCAATGAATGTTACTTAGGGTCGGCGTTGGCGCAAAATCTTACTACGTTCTCAACTTTAGTTGTCACGTTATCATTCAGCAGGCGCGGTCGCAGCCGAAGATTTTGAGGGGGGTCACCATGGGTGCCGAGGAATATTTTTGTGCATATAATAATATCTCCAGCTCCACATTACTTATGCTATTCAGGGACGCAGTTTTTACATGCGGGGGGGGGCTGTAGTTGCAGGCAAATTAGTCGCAGTAGCAGCACTTTTTGATACAACCAGCCTTGGATAGGTTAGGTTGTGTTAGATATTTTCAATTCTATGAACTTTTGAACTGAATGTAGAATGCAAGAGTGAGCGAAGTGAGCTCGAAAATTTTGCACACACTCGGACAGGTTAGATTTTCTTTTGATTATTCAAAAAGAACGAGGAATTAGTTGCTATGTCGACTTATGAAGAAAAGATCAAGAATTAAGAGAATGTAGAAGGCGGGTGTTGAGCGAGGGAAGCGAGCCTGAAAATGTAACCCGTGGCTGTAGTACAGTTTTAAAAGTTCATTAAGGCTGCCGACAGCGTGAAAGATTTTGGGGGGGTCATGACCCCCAGGACCCCCCCCCCCCTCGGACCGCGCCTGTCATTCAGTACCTTTTCATTAATATCATTGTCACCCAAACCATCTTTTCTTTGGTCATCATTAATCATTCTCTTAGGCTCTTCGTACACACACGTTTTTCTTGCCGTGAAAAACTACGGTTCATTCGCCGTGTGAAGGCTCGGTCGACAGTGTTGTATGGATCACTACGGAAGCTTGTTGACGGACACGGTTTTTTCTACGACGCGGTTTATACGCCGTACCGTAAAGAAATCGTGCCGTGTACAAAGTCGCTCCTACTCTTACAGCCAAAAAAAGCAGGTGCATCAACATTGAATGATACAAAATGAAGGCGCGAAGCATCCACCTAGATACTCGAACTTGTTTTGGAGGTTATCGACATAAAATAAACGAGTAAAATTCCACTCTTAGTAGCATCGAACTGCTTTGCTCTGACGTCATTAATTTGATATGTTGTTTGAAGCCCTTTATCTATCGATAGATGAGAGCCCACGACCAAAACCCATGTCGCATCGTTTTACGGCCAAAACCAGTAAAATTTTAGATGAACCCAACTCCGTGGGCAGTACCGGTCAGAAATGTCCCAGTTTTTCGGAAGCCCATTTCTGCTAAGTATGTCAAAAAAAATAGGCAGACGGCTTTATCACAATATGACTGATATTGATATTGTACATAGGTTTCGTCATTTTAATACGAAAAGATATTTTTTCAGACATTTCGCGTGTCATGAGTGGCCTTTTTCTTTTTTTTTTTTTCTGGGTGGGAAATCATCAAATAACTTCTCCCACTCTGGGCGGAGCGGGAAGGCGTGTCAGACTCTTACTGACTAAAACCCACCCGTGTTCCTTCAGTTGCCGTGTTGCCAGGGGGGCCACGATTTCCCTATCGGTTTTCTTCGAACCCCCGGCAGGCATTGGCCCTAGCGGACCCCGTCAATTCTGCTGACATCTCTTTGAGGCGCGCGTGGAACACAATGCGCCGTCGACCCGGGCTTGGTCCTTATCGGACGGCAAGCTGTCATAAGTGGCCTAAGAGATTGTTTCTTTATAATGTTGGTTGACTGCAGGGTTACCAAAAACATGTTTAAAAACACGTGGAAAAATACACTTTCATTTTTTTGTCCTGACAGACAATACCCACACTAATGCAACCCGTACTATGGTTAACTAGACTGGAATAGACAATAATCTAGCTATTCCACGCTATTTTATTTCTGTACAGCGTAGGTATAGTTTCCACACTATGGTGCCCAATGACCTTTAATTATAAAATATTCTACAAAAACATTTTGCAGTTCTTTAACGTTGTGCTGTGTTTACCTTGGATTCAGTCATCATAAATTAGCTGCATGCTTGCCTTGGCCTCTATTAAAACTTGATACTTTATTTTTGGTATTTCTTGCCAAATATGGATGGACACATATTTCTTCTTCTGGATGTATAATTTTCATTATGTCGGCCTGTAGCGCTTTATGAGTGCACGGATCAATCTAGCTAATCGCTAAGAACAGGTTTTGCTGAGACAGTTCTTGTTGTTTTTGTATTTATATTTGACTAGCTGACCCCGGCAAACGTTGTTTTGCCAATTATTTGTTTGGGGTGGACAACCCTTATCACTTAGGGGTATGAAAAATAGATAGTAGCCGATTCTCAGACCTACTGAATATGCATATAAAATTTGGTAAAAATCAGTAAAGCCGTTTCGGAGGAGTAAGGTAACTAACATTGTGACACGAGAATTTTATATATAAGACTAGCGACCCGCCCCGGCTTCGCACGGGTATAAACCGGGTTATTGTACATATAAACCTTCCTCTTCAATCACTCTATCTATTAAAAAAAACCGCATCAAAATCCGTTGCGTAGTTTTAAAGATTTAAGTAATGATTACTAGTTTAGCGCCCGGCCGGCAATGTTACTATGAAAACTCATATCTGTCGTGTTATTTAAAAATGGAACTAACTTTTTACTTCAACACATGGCAACCAAGGAGGTTACTTATCAAAGATTTTATTTGAAAATTAAAAAAATTGTCAATTGTCAACATCAACAAGTAAGTATCTCTCTCTCTCTTTTCCTGCCAAGCTTTTTATTTATTTTTACAGTGAAAAGTGTGAAAACACAAAAATATCAACTAAAAACTATGACAAAACATATTTACAGTTTGTGCTACTAGAGACATTAGTGGTGAAATTAAGCATATTCTTCCCCTTTGACTCTAGTATAAAATTATTAATTGTCATAAGATAGCAGTTTGAATTAACGTCATACTTTTTTTTAAAATTTTTATTTGGATTTTTCTTTTGTACAATAATTTTGCCCAAAAAACAATAATTTCGACGTGGGAACCCGATAATTTGAGTTTTTGGAGTTGGCAACACTGGCCGCCGTAGCGCCTCCGTGCACTGTGGTGGCTCTCAAGTTATACTTCGACGACTTAAGAGTATTAAACAGTTCCCTTTCATTATTTATTCGTAAATTACATCCATTACCATTACATACCATTGCACACTTACATACGAACAATTTTACTCTCTAAAATTATTTTTATACCACAAAGCGTACAAAAGAACTGCGACCATTTTTATAACACCAAAAGGACAAAAAAACTACGTTCAAACGTAATTTAAAAGAGCAATACTACTTTTTATGGTCCAGATAAACAAGTGGTGTGAAATAAAAAACGGCCAAGTGCGAGTCGGACTCACACACAGGGTTACCATCCGTCCGGATTTGTCCGGACACTTTTTGACCTCTGTCCGGACCATGTCCGGCCTTCTCATTTGTCCGGACTTTTTGATTTAAGGGGATGTTCTTTAAAAAAGATAAATGATTACTGAAAAAATAAGAATTATGAAGTTAAATATCCGGACATTTTCGCAAATGCTTTTTGTCAGGACTTTTCAAAATGGTAACCCTACTAGCACACGAAGGGTTCCGTAGGTAGCACCTTACAATATTTAGCGATAAACGCCGAAAAACCACGTTTCTTATATGGGGACCCCCTATACTTAATAGAATTACACAATCTGTGAAAATTTCAGCTGTCTACCTATTACAGTTCATGAGATACAGCCCGACAGCGGAGGCAATAGGGTTCCGTTTGGTTTTCGGGTAAACACCGTTGCTCGTTCTACGTCGAAACAAATTAAGTAGCTGTAAATTATGCAAACACGCAACGTTATAAAACGAACAAAACACGAGGATCCGTTGCAATAAATTACATAATTCTAAATTGCAGAGCGGCGCTTGCTCATTTTATGAGATAACACACTACAAACTTGATTGTAATGTACTGCTCCGACTATACAGTGTTGCCAACCCCTACCAAAATATTCCCCCAAGTTTTTTTTAAATCCCCCTAAAAAACCCCAAATGTAAATTTACAAAAAAAAATCGTGCGCAACTGCCCAAATCGTTCGTAACTCATAAAATAAAACGCATACTTGTTTGTATTTTTTTTTAATAAAAGAGTTTTTATTTAAAAAAAAACACCTTAATACCTACGCGGCCACCAATTATCTCAATGTATGTTTATATTTATGGTAAACACTATAGTGACATTTGATTTCAACTAAACATTGCATTCTTAGTAACAAGTAACAGTGCTGGATGTCGCTAAGCCGCTATTTCAAATATAAATATGATTAAAAAATAAATAAGATTGAGTAATACTAGAGCCTATATTTTCAATAAAATAAATAAATATTAGTAGTTAAAAATCCCTAAAAATACCCCTAACAATAAGTCATCCGTAAAAAAATCCCATCTTACTTTTTTATCCCCTAAGTCTGGGGAGAAAACCCCAAATTGGAAACCGTGCGACTATAAGATACCAATAAAAACATGGTTGTCAATGCGTTTTTTACAAGGATTAAGAGGGTTTATCCTAAAAGTTGGCAACGTCGTAAATAGTTGTCAAATATTTACCTGCTTTCATTAATTTAGCAATATTACTGTATGGAAATAAGAAATGTGGCTCACTAGGGAACTAAAATATTGATTATGAAAGGCAATAATTAATATCATAATACAGAATATTTAGTTTTAGATGTAAAAAAAAAATTACACTTTAAATTGTTACAACATCAAATTCAGTGTTATAATTGCAATTCATTATTAATATTCTAGGAAACTAAACTCCATTTGAAATAAGATTAGACATTTAAATAAACCTTTCATACAGTTCATTCAACCGATTTTTACTTTTATTGCGTTGGTGGTACTTTTATTGCGATGGCAGCTGCAGTAAACAGTTGGTTTTGTAACCACTTTTTTGCTTTTAATACCATCCTTATGCCTACGGCATAGAAGTCAAAATTGGTTGAACGGACTGTAAAAAAGGTTTGTTTAAATGTCTAATCTTATTTCAAATGGAGTATAGTTAGCCACATTTCTTATTTCCATACAGTAATATTGCCAAATTAATCAAAACAGCGAAATATTTGACATCTATTTGCGACGTTGCCCACTTTCAGAATAAACGCTATTAAGGTGAATCAGAAGTTTGGTTCAGGTGAACAGTTGAAAGTCAAAGAATTTTACAAGAATGATCCTGCACGCGCAGTATGACAACCATAGAAACGGGTTTTCTACGGGTTTTGTCGACGGCAAAATAGACAAAAAGACAGATTGTGATTGTTTATCTGTCATTTTGTCTATTCTTCCATCGACAAAACCCGTTTCTATTGTGGTTATGCTAAAAGACAGATTGTGATTGTTTATCTGTCATTTTGTCTATTCTTCCGTCGACAAAACTCGTTTCTATTGTGGTTATGCTAAGGATGCTGGGAATAATAAGCATTTTGACTTGCACCCTAATTGCGTAATACAACACAATCACAATTTGTTTCGATTTGAAACAGATTTCTAATCTATTGCTTCATAAGTTGGAAAAAAAATCTGTTCAACAACGTAAATAACGCAATGAATGTTGTTGAAATGTCAAAATGAAACAAATTTCGCGAAATTGTTTACGAAAATGAGTTACGCAATTAGGGTACAGGTCCAGTTAGCAGTGACTAAGATCATAATACAGACAAATAGGTGATGATAGGTCGTAGTCTACAGGCAAAAACCTGATTATTTACGCTAATAAAAAGATATTCAGAGATATAGGCCATCCTCTTGTACTTGTACCTAATTGGAGGCGGCACCAGAAGAAGAATTCATTCCAATTTAGAAAGAGTTCCAGAAATTCTGACCCAATTTGGCCAGTTAGAAAGAAAATGCGTTTATTTGCGATAAACATGACGCAAAGAAAGATAAAAAAAAACCCGTAAATAACAAATTGGGGGAAAATATGCGTCACATCCACGCAAAATGGCCATCGCTCAGCATAATGCTGCGACCCCATGCGAGAAAGAGCCCCAGCACTGGTCTAGCTAGTGGTCGTTAGCGTTACTGCTGGGCATGAGATCCTGGGTTCTATTCCCAGGTCAAGCAAAGAGTTAATGGGTTTTTCCATCAGGAGTTTTTCTATAGCAGCCCAGAGTTTAGATTTGTGCCCGGTTGATGGCAATAGGCTCGCCCCCTATTACATGGGACTTACATATAACTGGCGAAATGTGGGTGTACTATAGGTAGACGTCTGCCTAAACCCTTCGGGAAAAACACGCGTGATGTTTCGATGATGTGGTGTAAGCAGAAGGCTGGCATTGGATGGAGAATACATTGAGATTATTTCCAATCAAAACAGAAAACAGGGGATTCCACAAGCAAAGTTGATTACAAAACATGACCCAGTTAGGGTTGCTAGGTGTCCGGCTTTTTACAATCTGTAGCGTTGTGAGCGGCCTAAACTATAATTAGTCGAGTGATACTAAAATATCAATTAGTAACCACATCACTACAAACGTGGCACAACAGAATTTACTAAGGACACTCTGGCATTTCGACTGCCGCTTGCCTTCCTGAAGGATGTGACCCTCAGGACTGTGTGCCCCGACCTAGGGGCTCTCTGTACGGGCTAAGGCTGCACACATCGAAGGCCTGCCTACCTGCGGCCTACCGCCGCACGCCTGTGCTGACAGGCGGCCTTCCACGTGCTTCCACTGCCTACCTGTGGCCTATCGCCGCGCGCCTGTGCTGACAGGCGACCTCCACATGCTGCGACGCTAACTACCAGCGGCTTACGAGGGCCGTCCGGCCTACTGCGAGCCTATGCTGAACAGGCCCCCACATCTACCATGTGCTACCAAGGACGGTATCCTTCCTACCTAACCTAAGTGTGCGAGTGCTCAGATCTAGTGTCAGTGACCTTACCCACGACCTAGCTGTGTACTTTCTACCTACTACTGTGTTACTAATATATGTATTAACTAATCTAGCTGTTTTATTATCTACCTCTACTTTCTACCTAACCGTTAACGGCCTGCGCAGCCCTAGCCGTTACAAATCGTGTCCGGCCAAATATACACAAGTCCGGCCTGTCCGGCTTTTTGGCTTTTGGTCAACCCCGCCAAAAGATGCCTGATTATTGTTTTAATTACTTTCACTTTAATGAAGAAGGCTGATTATTGATTGTTTTAGTTGCTTTCAACGTAAAGAAGTTACAAATTACTTTAGTAAGAACAAAATCTGATTCATAATTAAGAGAAGAGTAAGAATAACAGTAATAAATACACAAATAAAAGTATTTTTTTCGTTTTCTTTTAAAAACCAATGTGTCAGGCTTTCAGGGCAAAATGTCCGGCTAAATATGAATCTGTGTCCGGATTTTCTATTTTTGGGCCTGACAACCCTAGACCCAGTCAATGTCAAAATCATAGAATTTCATACCAACGAGTTGTTCTTTCATAATGCTTCCCAGACAATGTTTTACATAACTCCATTGTAGTATTGTCCCACGCCCCACACAATGAGAATGATTTGCAAACGTGGATGAGCTGTTCCGTAGTGTTAAAGCTCTAGATACTTAGCTCCAGTTCCCAGTGCGTCAGATGTCAGCGAAAATTATCCTACTAGCTAGATGATGTCACAGGTTTTCGAAATTGATAGAAAGTGGACTGTTTAGCCATCCCTCGCCTGCTAATAATATGTGAGGTATTTGCGTAACACACCAACAATAGGGTAGGTAAAAAAAAGAAATTCTATTTAGTCCGTCTTTCAGATAATAAAAAAATATGAGACACGTATTTTTTGCTTTATCATATTAATCAAAAATGACTTAGAAAACACGCATTGAAGTTGGGGAGTGGGGGCTCGCTACGTCACAACGCAGTATTAAATCTAGCAAGTGACGTCATGCCACATTTTAACTCAATGTATCGCCGTAATCTTTTGATTACATCAAAAAAGAAAAAATACGTGTTCAATAATTTTTTTTAAACTGCAAGACGGACAAAAAAAATTGTTTGTACACAGGCCTCATTGCAATGCCTTTCATTTTGACAATTCGACAATGTAATATATTACAGGCGTACTGTCAGTTGTTCTATACATGCAGTCAATGGGTCAACTACACGCAGAGGGCATACAGTAGTGATGTAACGAATGTCATATTTTGGACATTCGCGAATGCGAATGCGAATATCTGCTGTCAACATTCGCGAATGCGAATATTCAGTTTTTGTTTAAATTTGGCGCTATTTGTCTATGGCTTGGTGACTTTAGCGGCAGACCCGTTCGAACGAAGTGCGTTCCAGCTGTTTTTCGTTCCGAGAATAGCCGAATTAATACGAACGCATCCGATTGAAGTGTCATTCCACTCGCGCCGGTGTTTTCGTAAACAAGTGAATTTTGACGTTACAGTGTGAATAGTAATAGTAAATAAATAAATGATAAAGAGAAGACTGATAATGTGATTACGAGGTTGAGTTACTTTTTATTGCATTAAAAACATAAGAAATTAATAGAATTAGATTTTCTTATATTAACCAACTATTATTTACCTACTTAAAAAAATTATACACGCAAAAACATTCGCAATAATTTCGCGAATGCGAATATGCAAAATTATGCGAATATTCGCGAATGCGAATATTCGTTACATCACTAGCATATAGCGCCCTGCGCGTACAATACAATAATGCTTTCAGGGTGTTGATGGGGTTGCCACGTTACTGCAGTGCTTCCGGCATGTTCGCAGAAGCGAGAATAGATGGCTTTCATGCCATCATGCGCAAGCGTTGCGCTTCCATTATGCGCAGGGTACGCGCCAGCCCCTACAGCATCAAGCTATAGCTGATAGGTGGGACAGCCCCATACTGGGACACTGGATAAGCTTTCATGCCACTGGCGTATTAATGAATAATTTGTGATATATTTCTGGTAGATATAAGGTATTTACACTAGTTTCTTAGTCGTGTGCATAATAAACAAATGGACTACGAGTTCATGCTAGATTAATAGATGCTACATGTGATGCCTAGCCATAACGAGATCTCCTAGCTGCAAACAAAGCAGGTTGACTACTCTTCACTGGTCTCTCACGGTCAGTGATCGGAGTAGGTAGAGTGATTTGGAGTCAAAGAACTGGCACGTATATATTAGTATGGATATGCCCCCGGGATTCCGGGATTTTGAAATTATTAAGATTTTTTTAAGGAATTTCAAATGTTGTAATGTGGAGAATAAAGAATACATCAATATGAATAAGAAATGTTTAACCCTTTTGCTGTCTTTTTAATAGTATATAGGTGATCGGACTCCAAGAAAAGGATAAGTATACTATAAAAACAATACAATATATTTTAAATGTTTATTTATCGCATTCTATAAAGAATCATGTCCAGTCTTGACCTGAAAATTTTCTAACGCGTCTAGTGATGTAAAATATCTTAAAAAATGCATTTTTTTTTGCTGATTTCATATCGTTTAATTGAATTTTCAAATAAACCCAGGAAAAAAATGTATGATTTTTTTATGGTATTATATTATGATGTGGAAAGAAAAATAAGTGTACAGTTGACAGGTTATGCTTAAAAAGAAACGCAACGTTATATGAATGACAGGCTGTCATTTGTTTGACGTTTTGCAGTCGTTCGTTTGCTCTTGTTGCGTATTGTACTGTGCGATTTTGGATTTTCTTATAACTTTACAACTTTTGCTTTTTCCACGGACTTCGATACCTACCTCTTACGATTACTTTGGCCTGTGTTATACGGATACCGATTTAGTGCTTTTTGATTTGGACCTAAGACATCGCTATTGTTGGAAAGCGTTATGGAGCCTTCTACGAGATTGCTTTGTATAAACTGTAACATATGTGTTAATACGCTTCGGCGCTATCGGGCCCTTCAGCTTGATAGCAGAGTCATCTCGCTAATTAGCACTTGGATATTTCCAGTAATAGTAAGTAAATAACAATCAAGTACCTACCTAACGATTTAGTATCCAGTCAACAGACGCTAGTGTAATGAATGTTTTATTAAAAAGAATTTATATTCAGAAGTGGTATTTTAGTATATTTTTTCAAGTTACATGAAAAATAGAACTAGTACTACTAGAAATAGGTTACATGTAGATTTTCCCCATGTTTTAGCTAGTGTACTTTTAGACAGCTATTTAAAACAAAACATGTAAAAATATAAAATAAATATACTGGTACAGGGTCAATACTACGTGCACGTTATTATGATCCCCACAAAATGTTGAAATACTTGTCATGTAGTACCTATTTCTATAATTGTAACTTTTAATGGTGAGAAATAAACAATTTTTATTTTATTTTATAATTGATTTGTTTTTCAGATAACAGAAGAAGATTACATTTGTGAAGCGTGCTTTGATGTATCCATGCAGACTATTAATGCTCAGTTTCATGGAAGCAATGAGTGTGATCCATCTGCTGGTTCATCTCGCCGTGGTCATGCTCAAGTATGCCTCGTTTGTGGTCGATCATTGCTCAATCGTCAAAGTGACCACATTCTCAAAGAAAAACCATCAAGCCTCACACTAAGGATGATCAACTTAATTCGAACTGCTGTAGCACCTCGTCAGGTTTGTATTTAAATATTCGAACTCATTTTAAATTGCATGCAATTTTTTCTTCAAATACCACGTTCTAGGCCATGACGTTACTAGAGAATGTGATACTTTTTTTTACCTTGGCATATCACTGCATTTATTACAAATATGTTTTTTTGTTGACAGATATTACAATCTAATCGTGTATGTCATGCCTGTTGGTTGCGATTTAAAAGAAAAGCTCTTTCAACACAGCAACAGGATGAGGAAAGAGGTTTAGACGGTGATGAGACTCTTCAAAGTGAAACAATTGAACAAGAAGTGGAACAGTATGTTGATCCAGTCCATGTTCCAGATATACAACCTTCCCTGCTCCTTGCAAGTACAGATGAGGTGCATGAAAGGGAATCATCTGTAGAATCTATTCCAGCTCCAGAGATTCATTCGCAACAATCTCAAACCCAACCAGTGAGAAATCAACAATCAAGTAACAAAACATTACTTAATTATAAACGTGCTCCCAATACAGCATCTCATTGTGCATTTTATGGGTGTGAGAATGTAAATCTGCATATTGTGTCAGATGCACTGCGGGCTACCATTTTGTCCAACTACAATTTTTATATTCCCAAACTGGCTAGGGTATGCACAGACCATTTACATGGAAACAGTTGGGATTCCCTCTATGCCAGTGAAAACAGCATGAGCAATTTCACTGTTGAACAAGTTGAGCATGTTTTTTCCTTTGTTCAAAAATACAGGCAATTTCTCGATTTTTCAAGTATAGAATCAGTACAAGAAATTGATGACCATTTATTTGGATTTTGGATGGGCTTAACAAAACCCAAATTCCTTAATTTATTAGAAGACCTTCCCCGACTGTTGGAAAAACACAGGGGTATATTAGGTCTAGCTGCTGTATTGATAAAGATGCGGACAGGCGATTCCGACTTAAGAATATCCACATTACTAGAAGTTCCTCGCACTACACTGGAGAGGTTAATGCAAACAGCACGAGAGATACTACTACAGGATTTTGTTCCATGTAACCTTGGAATAAACCATTTGACGAGAGAGCAATTGATAGAACACAATCTCATGATCCCAAATGGAATTTATAATGAAAATAACGAACAATGTATTGTCATGTGTGATGGAACATACATTTTTTTAAATAAAAGTAGTAATTATATGTTTCAAAAAGACACATATTCATTACACAAATACAGAAACCTGTTAAAGCCATTTTTAATAGTAGCTTGTGATGGTTACATTTTAGATTGTTTTGGCCCATACAAAGCTACCACATCTGATGCAGAAATAATGTCTTCTTTGTTCAGCAATGAAAATTCCCCACTGAGACGGTACTTTCAAAATAATGACATATTTATTTTAGACAGGGGATTCAGAGATAGCATCAGCTTATTAGAGCATTGTAATTATAAGGCCTATATGCCAGAGTCACTTTTGGAAGGCGAACACCAGTTAACCACCACCCAAGCAAATATAAGTAGATGTGTAACTATATGCAGATGGGTGGTGGAGGTTATAAACGCATACTTTAAAAGAGATTTTAGATTATTAAGGTTTGACCATTTTAATAAAACTGTACCAAATATGATGGCTTATTTCCAAATAGGTGCAAGTTTGATAAATAAGTTTGGTGTTCACCTTCACAATAGAGCTGATGCTGCTCAAATTCTTGTTATAATAAATGAAAGGATGCCCTTGGAAAATAACTTATCTAATATAGTTACAGAATATAATTTAAATCGCCGGGCATCCTTTTTTCAAAGCATTACAGCTGATAATGCTAATATTGAGTTCCCCCATCTAGAATTTATGAATTAATATTATTCGCCTTGGGAACGTACCAAATTCGTCAAGCACGTTCATATTATGGTGAACACGTACGTTTCCATGGCGGATACAGAATAGAAGTTTGTGTAGACACTAATCGTATACCTGAGTTAGGCAGTGGGGAAAATTCACTTATAAAAGGGAAAATAAAATCAAGACACATCTCAAGACGTCAGTACTATGTGTACATTTTGATAGCAAATGGTATTAATGGACGAGAAGGCATTATTGAGAATTGCTGCAACTGCATTGTAGGACGTCGCACTGTAGGTTGTTGTGCGCATGTCATGACATTGGTGTGGTACTTAGGTTGGGCCAGGCATGAAACTAACATTGTGGCTCCAGCGGCATTTTTAGATGCAGTGGTTGTACGAGATGACATTGAATAAATAATAATAAATCAAATCCTGTTTTTATTTAATTTGCCTGTCCTCACCAATAACATATAGGTGGGCAGCTATACATTTATGTCGTTATGGCCGAGAGGTTAACACCTCGCCTCTCATGCACGAGGCTGTGAGTTCAAATCCGGGTAAGTACCAATGTGTCTTTACCTGGTAGGTATACTTACTTTCTAAGTTTATCTTGCATATCAGTGAAGGAAAACATCGTGAGGAAACCTGAGAGCCAGTTCTGTTACTGAAAAAACGTTCGCATTCAAGTCGCAATCTGCTGAACTTATATAATAATAAAAGTCAGAAATCATCAACCCGTCTTGACCAAGTGTTGAGGTTAATACTCGTGCCTTCTCTCAGGTATGAGAAGAGGCCTTAGTCCAGAAGTGGGATAGTAATAGGCTGGTATTATTATTTACTCTATCCCCTTGTCTGTCCATCAGACTTAAGAGTTCGATGGTTAAAAACACCGCTATCAAGCCGACTCCTGGAGTCTGGTCCGCTTCGACGGCGACGACAGACTTTGACCGGTACTTAATTCAGTTAACTATACCTAAATTGCTAACTTGCACAAAGTGTAGTTATAGAAACCAAAGATGGCATAACATCACAAGTGAACTCTTCAAAACTCAATATCGGTGGGATATATTACAATAATGTAACTGCTGTTTGCGACCGCGCGCCGATTTGATGATATTACATTGAAGAGGGATTTATTTCTGAGTGATTGTAACTCTCAGCGATTAAACAATTTGATTTTAATTATCGTACAGTTTTTGAGATTATAACAGCTGTCAATCAAACCATATCTGACAGCTGTTATACTTAACCTCAAAAACTTATTTACATAATAGCGTTTTTCCCTGGCCTCTAAATGAAAAGATGATAAGTTATTGTGTTATTATAAACAATAATTGTTTTTATACAACACTAGTTGTAGGCAGACGCGACCTGTAAAACGAATCAAGTGACAGGTCAATTAATATATGGAAAGTGGGCATGATTCTTTCTAATGTAGTAGTTTAAAAATCCTTACTTTAACAATATTTGATTCAATACCGTAAGTACCAAAATGAAATCCCGGAAAAAAGGCTTATCCATGTTATGATTTCTATGACTATTCATGATGCGAGTACGTAAAATCAATCTACCTACTCCGATCACTGCTCATGGTTGATACGCTTAAATGACGCAGGTGAACGACCTATTAAGGTCGGTACTAACCAGTGTTACGGGCCGTAATGTACCTACCATTCGTAGCGAGCATGTTACGTTACGCCTGTCCTAAAATCCGTGTAACATGCTCGTTTCGAACACTTTGCTCGCCCGCGCTCCAGATTCTAAACACAATAGCCAAGAATCGTCGTGTGGCACGTGCGCTCGTGACGACATGTCGCGGGCGTACTGACTGAACTACGCGGTTCAGTCAGTACGCCCGCGACAAGGGATTCGCCAAAAAACCGACAGCGGGCAGCTCGCGGATCGAAACGAGCGGCTCGCTGCTCGTGTGTTCGTGCTCGTTTCCATGTACTACTGACTGTGGGAATGCTCGCTTTGTAACATGTTACATTACACCCCGTAACACCGGTCAGTACCCACCTTTAGATAACCTTCAAACCACAATAAGTAGAACACACTCGATCCACATAACAAGTATCCAATATTAAAAGATATCACCGATTTATCTTTCTCAGATAAGTCATTATCTCCATCGTTAGCCGCTTAGTGTAATCTTTTATCATTTTTTTTCACAATTACAGTCTTTAACTCAAGTGCTCTTGTTAGTTTTCACACTTGGATGCGTAATCTGTCACGTTCTGTTCATCTGATTGACATCTTTACATTAGATAAAATTTAAGATGTTCAGAGACGGGAGCGAATTGCTTCTTAAATTAATCAGCAATTTAGATGAAGGCTTTGGCGAAAAATGCGTTGAAATTTCGGAATCACTTTATGATAAGTTTCACATACTTGAAATTGTAAATATGAGAATCCTGTTAATGTTATGATAGATTCATGTACCACCTATCCACTTATGAATAAAAGTTAACCTTATGTGAATAAATGTTTTCATTTGATTTGTCAAAAATCAAAGAAAATATAGTAAGAGCGGTTTCGCACTACGTCCGATCCGAATCCGATCCGAATTCGAGAAATGTCGGTTCGAACTTCCG
This sequence comes from Agrochola lychnidis, assembly GCA_963680765.1. Lineage (NCBI taxonomy): Eukaryota > Metazoa > Arthropoda > Insecta > Lepidoptera > Noctuidae > Agrochola > Agrochola lychnidis. The sequence goes on along the minus strand of OY796874.1, from coordinate 6,549,677 downwards.
AAGTAGCCATAGTAATATTTGTATGAGAGGTTGTGCACTAGATTTAGTAATTTTAGTAATAATCGCTCGACCTTATTGTATCTACGCGAAGACACTGCCGCCGCCCAAGATACAGGATTTTCCTAGTTTCGGGGCAGGGTACATTTCTTCTTGGACTTTCGACCTCACTTTTGTAAATTATACTTAAGTTTGCTTACCTTTCTGTATACCTATCTATTGTCAAAGTTTATGTTTTTTGTGAATAAAGAATTTATTATTATTATTTAGACTTTCTAACTTGAACAGACAGCTGTGCTGCTGGGGAGTTTGTTGGGCCACTTCGTCTTCCCAGCTAAAGCACTAGGAAGTGGTGAAGGGTGGGCGTTTTTGGGGGACTGTCTTATGTAATTTTGACGTTCGAAGTGCTGATTCTTAGCCTAGTTTGAATAAATGACTTATGATTTTTTTTAATTTTGAATTAAGATCCGATCTTTGTCCGTCCGAATTTAGAACATTCCCTATTCGGATCTTGAATTCGGATTCAGATCCGACGTAGTGCGTAACCGCTCTAAGACCACAACAAACATACCACTGATGAAGATGGAACTCCAAGTGACAGTTACAATCAACAATCATTCGAAGAATTGTTATAGATTTCGAATCAAAGTCAAATCATTTATTTCAAATAGGCACATGATTCTAGTCGCCCCTTCTAAAAGGTAGTTTTCGTATGGAGAAGAATGGGCAATCCCTAATAATAAAAGAAGACAAGAGGAAGCTGCTGCTGCTTTCCTACTCCTCTAATTTACTTTATTGATTAATTTAGATGCTGTTTTCAAATAATTTGGACTTGGAACAGACTAAAAGACTCATCATAGATTTCGACCAAAAACCGCTTCTTTGAAGGTTTATCGAACCAAAATGGATTGGAAATTCCAATGTAGACAGAGAGGACGCTGTTACCCATACCTCTCCCTGCTCCACCATTTTGTACTGAGAGACCTGTTACTCATCTGTGCTTTTGAACCGACTTCCAAAAGGAGGAGGTTCTCAATTCAACTGTGTTTTTAAGCTATTGCATAGCTTTTATCGCGGGCTTTGAGCGCGGCGACCGAATCAAGAAATTCCGTAACGTAACGAAAATAAAACCTAACACCCCCCACCCCGCCTACCATGTAATGACGGTTCCCGTTGAACGTAATTTTTGTTTTATGTCATCACATCATCATCCCAAGTGTAGCGTTGACAAATAGGAAGTATGGAGGTTACTGAGGCTTTGCAATAGATTTACCGCGGCAGTCCCCGAGTGCCACACGTTTTTTTTTTTTTGTATGTTTCTTACCCGATAACTCGGCCAATTATGAATTGATCTTAATGATTATTTTTTTGTTTGGTAGGTAATACTTCAGAGGTGGTCCCATATAAATATATTAATAACTTTGCTTGGGTAGTTTTTGAGTTAGCTTCAATAATGCGTATTTTCTCCCACTTAGTATGTGGATGATATGTTAAGTTCCTCTCACTGTTATTTACATAGCAGGTAGTGGTATTCGAATTTGTATGTGGTAAATACCACAGCTAAAAAGTGAAAAATAAAAACTTTTTACAAAAACAAGCGACTTCCAAAAAAAAAGGATTGTGTGGTTTTATGAAACCACGGTAAAAGTGAAACTTCTATAGGCGCCGCCATATTGGCCTTGGCTGCTCTGACGAGCGCCTTTCACTTTATCCCTACTCCGCGGGCGACCGTCACGCGACATGCAACACAGACGAAAAAATTTGAGACGATGTAATAAAAGTTTCACTTTAAAACACTACAAAGTGAAAAATAACTTTAATTTCGGAAGTCGGTCGCAAAAAACGAAAATTCAAAACCAAAGACACCGACTTCCGAAATTAATTTCACTTTGTAGTGTTTTTTTTGGAAGTCGCTTGTTTTTGTTTTTGTAAAAAGTTTTTTTGTCTCGACGCCTCGTTCAATGTACCTAATTACCACCGTAGATTCTAGCTTGAAAGAATTGCAATTTTTGGGAATAGCTTGGCGGGCTTTTCTATGTTCTTGACACCATTCTTCAATCGCTTTTAGCGACTCAAAGCTACAGAAATAGCCCATTTCTCGCCAGGATTTTATACTTTCTCTTTACGCAAAAAACTACCGTTTCTTTCAACTAAACGCTCTAACATTTTCCATAATCGTTAAACCCATACATTTTGTATGGTCGTGAATATCGGGAAAAGTTATTACGTGAAAACTTTCCTTTCTTGTATAATGGACGCCGTGGAGCTAATTATTAACTTGCTTTTACGAACCGCCGGATAATTAAAATTAATTGTTTTTGATGCGATGTTTTATGGAGAAATGCTATGGTTACAAAAGCGTGTTAGGTGAGTGATGGCTATGGAGAATGTCACGGTTTTTAAGGTTTTTTAACGACTCGCCTAGATGTTTTTAGGGTACCGTGTACCTCAAAAGGAAAAAACGGAACCCTTAAAGGATCACTTCATTGTCCGCCCGTGAGTCTGTCAATACCTTTTTTGTCAGGAACGCGTGGAAGTATCAAGTTGAAATTAATATCAAATACGCAGATCTATGGTCGCTTGGAGCTCTAAAAATACGACCATTTATGCGACATATTTTGATACTCGCAAATAAATCAAAACCTGCAGGGTACTTCCCGTTGACCTAGAATCATGAAATTTGGCAGAAAACAAGGACTCACAGCACATGTAAAGGAAAAAGTCCGAAAATTGATCATTTGTAGTTTTATCTAATTGATAATATGTAGACAGCTGAAATTTTCACAGATTGTGTATTTCTATTGCTGCTATAATAACAAATAATAAATTTAATAATTAAAGGGAGTCCCCGTACAAGAAACGTGTTATTTTCGGCTTACTCGATCTAATACGGTTCGGAACCCTTTGTGTCCGACTTGCACTTGGCCATTTTTATTTTTTTTGATGGGAAGACTTTTTTCGTTGATATTGTCTATGAATGGACATCGCCGTCAAAGTCGATGGTGGAGAAGGTGAGAACTATTCGTTTGCAGGGCAAATGTTTGAAAGGAGATATTGTGCCTGGCCATGAATTCAGCAAATGTGGTGATCTCAATAACTAAAAATAAATAGAAAAATGGAACAGAATTTGTAAATAATTTATTTTCCACATGTAGTTTACATGCTTGATCACATTATATAGGTAACTAGCTGACCCTGCAAACGTTGTTTTGCCATATAAATGTTTGGGGTGGACCATCTTTATCACTTCCTACCCTACCATAATTTATAAAAACATAATTTTTCTTCCTATCTTTTTTTTTCTCCTAAATTAAGATGTAAGCTATCCTATCTTTCAAGTTGGATCAAACTGCACACGGTGTGCAAATTTGATTAAAATCGGTTAAGTAGTTTAGGAGTCCATCGCGGACAAACAACATGACACGTAATTTATATATATTAAGAAGATAAGAAGATTAAGAAGATAAGATAAGATTATTGAAGTGAAAACTTCTTTAGGCGCGTTGGGCATTATTGAGATGGGACTAAGCCATTATTTCGCGACCTGTTACCGACACCGTGGAGTAAAAGACATCAACGCGTTGATTTCCACGGTGCGTGGAGTAAAAGACAACGCGTGGATTACCGCGGTGCCGATTTTTTTTTCAAGTTTTCACTTTTTTCGGCACTCCCGGAATGCCACTGTTTTTTTTAAATTATATCTCTTTGATTGAATGTGATAAACATGTGTAGTTAATTTCCAGGTACAACAGAAGAAGAGCACTGATATACTATACCTAGTTTGTTGCATATCCCTAATTCCAAGTCCGCGTACAGGCAGAATTCATTTCTAATCTGTGCGAGCAGACGCTTTAAAAAATAATAAAGAAAATAAAATTCATTTAATTCAGGCAAAACCCATATTACATCAAATTTAACTATACTGCAACACAAAATCTAACAAAACCAACATAATAAAAATAATGTCAATGCAATTAAAATAGGTATACATTATAAAGATCACAGAATTCAAATAAAAATAAAATGTCAAATTCAATTAAAATAAACGAATGAGTAATACAAATTATAGGGTCACAGAATTGAAATTAAAATGATATGTCAATTTAATAAACTGTCTGGTGAACATGATTTGGACATATTCTACACCAGTGTTTTTTCAGCTTTTAAAGCATTTGTTGGTAAAAAGCTTCTTTACGGAAAAGTAATTGTTAGCAAAATCTGATTTTTAGTTTGTAATTTAACGTGTACTATATTTTTTCCTAATTTGTGTTTAATAGGTTTTTTTTACTCTTTTTACCGACTTTTTATGTTACGTGTTCATCAGTGGAAACTTGTAAATTGACTTCAATTTTATATTATTTAAGAACACTGTGTAAGTTAGCTTGTATGTTTCCCGAATAGAATAAATTAAATATCTGAAATATGGATTTTTAATATCTAGTTCAGACACAGATGTTCATTATCTGATCATAGAATAAAGTGTATTATGCCTAGCCTTTTGGTTGTCAGACTTTTGCATGTCATATACCAAGTTACTACTTAGATTTACAAGCAAATAAAAGTAGAGTTAGGAGTTAAGGAGTTGTTTGTTTGGCCACAAAGCAAATACCTAATAGGTCTAGAATGCTAGTATGTGTGAATGTAAAATTTATTGTGCCACTTCAAAATATGCTTTATCAAAAAAACAGGACTTTAATGGTATAAGAAGATTATACTTATAAATAATAATTAAGCAAGTTTGTTAATCAATTTAAATACTTAATGCTATTTTATTATCTATCGGAATTTCTTATCAGAAGACAGATAATTTTTTTTTTTGTTGATATGCTAGTTTGAACAAAGATATTGAAGAAAACAAACAAAAATGGCAACAGCTCGTTACACAGAACTGAGAAAAATATTAATAGTAGGTATACAGGGTGTCAGGGACATCGACTCGAAAACTGTTACCGTGGATTCAGTACATGATTCTGAACCCCACTGTGTTGAAATTTTTTGTCGGTTATTTTAAAATAAATCTGCTGTTTCATAGAAAAGTGCAGTACCTACACGGTCAAAATGTGTGGAACAGCAGATTTTTTTTTAATAACTGATGAAAAATTTCAACGCAGGGTGGTTTAGAATCATGTACTGAATCCATGGTAACAGTTTTTGCGTCGATGTCCCTGCCACCTTGTGTGTATTGTTTTTTCTTTTTTTGTTTAAGATTCAGATTGAATTCCCAACTGAAAAAAAAACCAACACAGACCTTCATCTCGTAACTATTATTTTACTAGCCTGTTACACTCCTCCCCAGTGCAAAAAATGCAACAGACTTTGTATGTAATTTTCTGCCAGAGATGTATGTTAACCGGAAGTGTCAAACCATAATCAAATCCTATTGTATGAATATGTCCATAGCAACTAAATAGTTATCCTACCATGTTTACATTAACATACAATGTGCGACACGCATCATAATAGCCGTTTGCAACACATCTCGTTTCTGGTGTCATTAGAAAGAGATTAACCGCAATAAATTTATGTAATAACTTACTCAGACGTAACGGTGCAATCGATAAACAATAAGATTTAAAAAAAAAAATACAACTCACCGCTCTTCGGCAAACTCCGGATGACATTTACCGCAGCGTTGAATTTATCTTCCAAAGACATATTTGGGCTTTGGCACGTATCAAATAATGATCACAAACACAAAATATTAATTTAAAACAACACGCACTTTGGACCTGATAATTGGTGACTGAATAAAAACACCGAATCACTGCACGTTTAACGACATGTTTTCAACACAATCACTCTTAATGAATATTTATTTGTAATCGACACTTCTTGACGTATTTACAGTAAAAGTATTTTTGATGAAAAGCGATGAAAACGAACAAAAACTGCGCTGAACGAATAGCACCGCCTTCGAGCGGAATGAAATGAACGTGACGGACGCGACTCACGAGTAATTTGACAATATTGACATTTACGAATAAGGATGTTTGAATCCTACGTGAATAACCATCGACATCGGTAACTTTTATAGAAAATTGATAAACTCAAAGTAATGCCAAGTAAACTTACTTAGTTACACATTTAGTTCTGCTAAATAGCAGCTTAATTAACACAATACCATTACTAATACATTTCAATCATTTCATTTTGGCTGACGCTGCTCTACAACATTGCGTTGAGTTGGTTATTGTGAACACGGATTTTTGAACTTTTAAGGTGCAATTGAAAAGTAGTCTAACGTTAACCATTCTTTGCTATGCAATTTGCATAAAAAAATCTTATTCTTTGATCTGTTTGATAGTGTGATGGTAATTTATCGATATCGAAACAATTTTATTACGGCATCACTACTGATGGTTGACATAATCATCACATGTTGCCAAAAGTAAAAATGATAAAACATTCGGATGCACACAGAATCACCGTCATTCTTCTGCCAATAAAAAAGGCCGACCACATGTATACGGAATTCCGTTTCGGAATTTTGAATCGGAGAAAACGAACGGAACGGGGAAACGAACGGATTTTGTATGTATTTGCTGCCTTCGAAATTCTGAAACGATATTTTGGCCGTATGTATGTGGCTGACCTAACGCATTGTATTTGCACTGGTGAAACATACACATAAAATACACATACATGATGTTGGTAAGGACTCCTTTTTTCCGTCAATGTATCGACCGGCGCGGCGGCGTTTGCATTGTCACTTAACTTGTTGATCTGAAACTTGTTTGACAATTCATATCCCTTGAAATGTTTTACAAACCAATTTCATTATAAAATGTTTCAGTTTGAATCTTGCAACATGTTATCCAGTGTCCACTACATGTATCGATATTTACTGTGTTATTTGGAAAACATTAATCTTTGCGGTACACACAAGCTATAAACAAGTTTCGAGACATAAAAAACAGTGCTACAGTGCGAACGCAAACGGGACATCTCTACATAAAACATGTCTCAAACAAATCTTGATATCTGTCTTAAAACTTAAAGTTTCGTGCAGTGCGAACACAAATTCAACAAACCAAGTTATTTTTTGTTTGTTTCATGTCATAAGATTCGAAACATCTAGAATCATGTTGAATGTTTTCATTTACTTGGGGTCGGCGCAACATGTTTTTTTCTTCCATACTTTTCTATTAGTCATCATCTCGGTTCTCTCTTTCTAGCCACACATCAACTTTTACAAGGTCCACTCATCATTTCTTTGAATTCCCATACTCATAAAGCCCTTTACAATCATACTAAAAACATTAATCACGATATTTTCCTCATTGCTCTGCATCAAATGCCCATGAGATGATAACTACACAACTGCACCCAACTTTTTTGTCACCGGTGCCACTTTTAGACTTCCTCATAAATACCTACTCATTACTTATAATCCATCATTCATCCATCCATCCTCATAATCTATCCATTACACGCGTAACACCATACATATCTCTCCATTCCCCTTACTGTGCGTTTGCACTGCCGAAACATTCACCTCTAAACATGTTAAAAATCAAAATCAAATCTCTATTTTCTGTCAATGTTCCATACTAATGTTTGACAGAAAAAAGAGATTTCAACATGTTTCTACGTGAATGTATCGCCAGTGCAATTCTCATCTCAATCCCTTTTGTAGCCCTCATCAGTTCCTCACAGACGTTTGCGTTTGTGGCCCTACGTCATTGTGATCGGATACACACAAAAATTAACGAGAATTTCAATAATATTTTCAGTTTATTTTATCTGTTGCCAAAATTTTCTTTCCGCTCTGTCAAATTGAAGCGAATCTTCGTAGATTCCTTTGATACCGATTATTCCTAAATAAAGGTAATAAATCCATAATTTTTAAAGAAATCTTAGTGTTTAAGTGTAAAATTAAAATGTTATAGTGTACTGAGGTGTAATCGCGACATATTTGCGTTGTTATTTCAATATTTTTGTTCGGTGGATTAGCGAAACCCGCGCCCATATTATATTCGCACAAGTGTTCAAATATTCGTTGTTTCTAGTGATATTACGTGTTGAAACGACTTGTGTTACGCATTACAGTACAATATAAGTGTGAGCGCTGTAAATCGGAGCTCCTTGCTAAGTAATTTTGCTAATGCAGCTCATGGTCATGTATTCCTATCATTTTAGTCCATATACTTGGTTATTTAGTCCGGCGATTGTCTCATTCTTCGCTATTATAGCTTCAAGAGTAGTTCGATGACTGCTGTGCTCTATTAAGGTCAATTTACCACCAATATTGATAATTGGAAGTGCAGTAGGTACTGCACAGGTACTAGATATAGTTAGCTTTTATTCATGCATTTGCGCACTGGAGACTTCTTTCTAGCTTCGACATTTTATCATATAACTACTTAGAAAACCGTTTGTTGTGGCCTGTATGACATTCATTGGAATCTAGGTTTAATTTTTATGCTACAGTGGTGAATTACAAGCATATAAAACGACTGAAAGTATAAAATGTAGCACTAAATCCGCCCCTAAGACGACCCACTGACCCTAGTCTTTATTAACAGCCATATTGTTTTGCTCAATGGAGTTATTGATTTTCTAGTGCATAGACATATTCTGGAATGTGTAACTTGAAACCTTTTGCCATTTAGTATAAAAAGTTGCTAAAAGTTTTGCAAAGTAATCCTTTATATCTCAAAGTACATCAGTAAGTAATCTGATACTCTATATGTAATTAGTAGATTACAATATTTGGTTTACCTGTATTTTTTGAGACAATAGAGTGGCAATAAACGGTCATCTAAACTGAACAGGAAGCAATCTGACAAATACTTACAAAACAAGGCTTAATTTAAGATTACCTCTAATTTTCGGTGAACTTAATCAAGTCAAATATGATGGCTACTATCTTGATTCAGACTAATTTGAGCTCTTAGGCGCAGGCCTAAGAGTTTCAAGTAATGCTTGAGTTTTGAATGAGGTTCTGTGCAGACAGAACCTCATTCAAAACTCAAGCATTACTTGAAACTCATTTAAAGCCTTTTGATTGGTTGAAACTAGTTTTAAGTAACGCTTGAGTCTTGAGTGAGGTTCTGTAATACGGGCCTGAGAGGTCCATTGCTGATCAAACCTCTTGCATAGCAGGGATGTAACGGGTATCCGCATCCGCAACTGCGGAGCATTCGTATAAATTTTGATATCCGCACAACATCTGCTTCCTCAAGTTTTGATTTTAAAAATTCTGCATCCTCATAATTTCTATGGGGATGTGATCTTATCTACGTTGTTCACTCAAATAGTAAATTTTATTAAACTCGCTCTGAGCCAAATGTGCGGGCCAGAGTGTGACGTGTCCCTATTGCCTGAATTCGCAGTGTCCCTGTCCTATGACCGACGATCAGCCGCACGTGACAGTGGTGGCATGATTGTGGAGTCAGGTGTCAAAACAAGAGCTATTTTTCATACAACATCTGCATCTGTATCCTCAATAAGGAATTATCCAATATCCGTATCCTCATCCGCATCCTCATCCATTATATGACATCCGTTACAACCCTGTTGCATAGTAGATTGTATAAATTGATTGACCAAAATACTAATATACCAGTTACCATAAGATTAGAAATTAAATAGATGAGAAGGTATCATACAAGAATCAACATCTGTCTAGCCTATTCCCAACTATATTTGCGTTGGTTTCCATTCTATATAGATGCACTGGAATACCAGTATGTTACATGGAGCATTTGCCTATCTGACTCAGGGTGTAACACAAGAATAATATTTATAATTTATCTAAACCATGTTTTTCTATCTTCTTTATCAGGAATTCTCCCTTAACGCAAGATAACATCTAGCTCAGACATCAAGATGCCAGAACTGACCGAGCTGGACAAGGCCACCGCCTCCATGACCGAGAAGCGCAAGGAGGAGACTGCCTCCTCAGACAGCGACTCCGATGACACTATCCCAGAATTGGAAGATGCTGGTATGAATACTTTTTGTAACTGGATCATTTGTGACACTAGGTTCTTTTTCCCAGTAAAAACACTGAAAAATGATTCACCATTTCTTTTTTAGAGATGTTTTGACTTTCAATTATTTTTTCTGCAGTGTTGCTTTTAGTTAACAATAGTCTTATCTAGCTAAATGGTGCTGTGTACAGTGTTTTATACAATTAATGAAAAAAAAAAGTTTTTTTTTACAACAACAATGAAAATATTGTCAATACTTTGCCTCGTATGACTTTCAGCCTTTTGTCCCGTAACTTGATAATAATCGAAGATTCCTCGTTAAAAGTACATTTTTAAAATGTGTTTTATTAACAGGTGCACCAGGTACTGGAGGCATCTCCAACCCCATTGCGGGCATCGACATTGTGTCGAAGGCGAAACAATCGCGTGGTGAGAAGAAAGCACGCAAGATCATGAGCAAACTTGGACTTAAACCTGTAAGTATTCTCCACTACTTCAAGCAAATTGGTTAAATTACAGGGCAGGCTATTCTTTTTTTTTTTTTTTCTAAGCCCTTATTGTCGTAGTGGGCAAAGGCCTCCCTGCCCTCTTTCCACCTCTCTCTGTCCAGAGCTTCCAAGGACCAATCTTACAGGCTATACTTGATAAAAAAGTTCCCAAAAAAAACAGTGGTACTCCGGAAGTGAAAACTTGAAAAATAATCGGCACCGCAGTAATCAACGCGTTGATGTCTTTTACTCCACGCACCGCGGTAGTCAGCGCGTTGATGTCTTTTTAATGGTCAAAAGCTAGTGTCGTCAGTGTCGCGAAATCAATGGTTTAGTCCCATCTCAAAAATGCCCAACGCGCCTAAAGAAGTTTGAGAAATACTTAGAGGTTCCACATAAACAAAAATCACAGATAAGGTATAAGCTTTCAATAGTAACTTGCGCTATCAAAACCAGCAGTGGTTTCCTGTCTACTTCAAATCTATATTTTAAGTTACATGATAATGTGGGAACATTATCATGTAACTTAAAATATTCAACCACATTGGATAAAAATGTACTAGTAGTAATCACACTTCTGTGTCAATTATAATTTAGATCCGAAACAGAACACATGCTAAAAACACTATAAAAAAATCTCATGAAAACTGATGATTTTTAATTTGTCTCCATAAAACTGTTACTTATATTTTCTAATGACTTTTGCAGGTCCAAGGCGTAAACAGAGTCACAATCAGGAAATCCAAGAACATCCTCTTCGTGATCAACTCCCCAGACGTTTACAAGAACCCTCACTCGGACACCTACATCGTGTTCGGAGAGGCTAAGATCGAAGACCTGTCCCAACAGGCTACCATGGCTGCTGCTGAGAGGTTCAAGGCACCTGAGAGCGCTGCCGCTGGCAATGATGCTGCTGCTGCGGGCACGGTATGTGTTAAATACGTTTTAAGTGTCATGACTAAGATAGACACAGTTGTATTCAGAGGTTGGAACATTAAACTGCACTGGTTAAATACCACCAGAAGTGTTATAGCTAAAAGACACTCACACATATTCTGTGAAAATGTCAACTGGATTCCTGATATGTCTAAAAAGATCAGCCCTGTGACAGCAAACTGGATATCAAAAAAGTGCATTATAATTTTTTATTAAGATTGCATCGTTAATTATTGCAGGGGCTTGTGGCTATGTAATAACAGCTGCACGGGTCGATCGATCAGGTTAAGCTACGCTTGCCGCGGTTGGTCCGTGGATGGGTGACCAGCTTTACATACCAAGTCCCCTCCGTGCCTCGGAAAGCACGTTAAGCCGTTGGTCCCGGCTGTCATTTGTAGATCTTTGACAGTCGTTACGGGTAGTTAGAAGCCCAAAAAGTCTGACAACCAGTCTTACCAAGGGGTATCGTGTTACCTAGTCACTAGGTTGTGGAGGTCAGATAGGCAGTCGCTCCATGTAAAATACTGGTATTCAGCTGCATCCGGTTAGACTGGAAGCCGACCCCAACATAGTTGGGAAAAGGCTAGGCAGATGATGATCGTTAATTATTGTAGCAAGTTAATTTTGTGAGATAGTTTCCGGTCATAGTACAACACACTAATGATGATACAAAAACAATACTATTGATTTATAATGAAATCTACCTTGGCTGTGTCTGAAGTGTGCAAATCATCGTAAAAGAGATCTTACGTACACATACAACTGATTATCAGCTGATCATTAATCCAATTTTCTCCATACCCTCCAGACGGTAGCCCCCATAGCTGAGGAGGAAGATGAGGAAGGCGTCGACGAGACTGGAGTGGACGAGAAAGACGTGGAGATAGTCATGTCCCAAGCCAACGTGTCGCGAGCGCGGGCTGTGCGCGCGCTCCGAAACAACCAATCAGATATCGTCAATGCTATCATGGTATGTACACTTTATTCTATAATAGTTTATCTGAGTTTATCTTGGTAATTACCAAGATAATCAGTAATTACTGAAGGCAAAATATGGATAGCAGGCTGACGAGGCGTTTATTAAGCGTTGACAGGAATGGCCTGCGCCTGATGACGGGGACCATCACGGGTCACTGCGCGCTAAACAAACACTTCCACACAATAGGCATAACGGACAGTCCTCTGTGCAGGGCGTGCATGGAGGCTGAGGAAACCGTCGCGCACGTACTCTTCGAATGCATAGGTGTCACTAAGATTAGAACAGAAACCCTCGGGTCACTCAGATCTTTCACTGACGTTCTGAACAGACCAGGAGTTTTAATTAGCTTCTGGAGGGAGGTGGGCTGGTTGGAATAACCACCAAACGGCCGCCATGGCCCACGCACAATGGTTCACCTGACGGTCTAAGTGCGGAAACCAAACCCCATAACATAGATAGAACATAGGCAAAATATCGTGAGGAAACCTGGACATATACCTAGTTAATATAAGTCTGAAATCGCCAACCCGTCTTGAGCAAGCGTGGTGATCAATGCTCGTGCCTTCTCTGTATGAGAAGAGGCATTTGCCCTGCAGTGGGACAATAATAGGCTGGTATTTTTTTTTTTTTATTAATTCTGTTTCTTATTAAATTACATTTTAAATATTAGAATAAAAAAAATATTTAAAAATATAAAAAAATAGAAGTCCGCCGCTGTCGGGAGCAGGGTCCAAGCTACCGGTGGTTAGGGCTGCAGAGACAGGAACCTCCTCACAATGCGAGCCGTATCGAGGTGTACTGCCTTCTGAATCAGGCGCTTGATCCAACCGCCTAACGAAAGCCTCGAGAGATGTTGGTCGAGACTTTCGGCCATCAGGCCATTAACCGTTACGTATTATCATTTCGTTTATTCATCTAGTTTCTTATTAATTTACATTTTTAAATATTTCTTAAAATAAACAGAATAAAAAAAATAGAGGTCCGCCGGTGTCGGGAGCAGGGTCCAAGCTGCCGGTGGTTGGGGCTGCAGAGTCAGGAACCTCCTCACAATGCGAGCCGTATTATTATTAAGGCCATAGCATACATGCTAACATACGAACCCACGCATATTCATTGACGAAACTTGACTTCACAACATGACATGTTGTGACCAATGAGAATGAAAGAAAGAAAATGGGACACTCTACAGTTTAGGTATGAAGCTACAAGTACGCGGCGAGCCCGTCTTGTCGGGCCAATTCAGTGAGTGTAACGTAGTCAGAAGATATAAGAGTTACGTGATAGAAAGAGAGGCAACTTCTAGGTGAATATAACTGTAGGTAATTAGCACTGTGCAACCTGAATTGTACTTTATTGTGTCGTAGCAGGAGTCTCTTTTTATTAAAATGGTTTTGCGGAGTGTCCCATCTGTATTAACCTATGCCGATACTGAAAAACCGCTCCTTTTTATTATCTTTTTAACCGACTTCAATAAAAGGAGGAGGTTCTCAATTCATCGGGATTTTTTTTAAATGTATATTTCCCGATTACTCGAAGACGGCTGAGGGGCTTGTGGCTAAGTAACAACAGCTGCACGGGTCGATCGATCAGGTTAAGCCACGTTTGCCGCTGTTGGTCTGTGGATGGGTGACCATCTTTACATACCAAGACCCCTCTGTGCCTCGGAAAGCACGTTAAGCCGTTGGTCCCGGCTGTCATTTGTAGATCTTTGACAGTCGTTACGGGTAGTTAGAAGCCCAAAAAGTCTGACAACCAGTGTTACCAAGGGGTATCGTGTTACCTAGTAACTAGGTTGTGGAGGTCAGATAGGCAGTCGCTCCATGTAAAATACTGGTATTCAGCTGCATCCGGTTAGACTGGAAGCTGACCCTAACATAGTTGGGAAAAGGCTAGGCAGATGATGACTCGAAAACGGCTGGACCGATATTTTTTTTTTCTGGCCTGGTTTGAAAAAATATTTTTGTTTGAAAGGGTATACTTTCAAATTGGTCCCATTGTCATTTGGTCACGATCTGATGATGGGATCTTGGAGAAATCGAGTGAACTCTTCAAATATTAAAGGCACATCCATAGCGATTTGGGTATTTTTGATGAGCAGTTGACATTAGGCTATTGTAAATTAGATAAATTACAAACCAACTCACTAAAAAGTGAAAAAAAAAAAAATACAAAAAAAGAATTGTAAATAAGTTTTTACTCAAATGTGGATGGTAATGTGTTAATCTAATACTAATTCCTTATTTCTCTCTATTTCAGGAGCTGACAATGTAAAGTTCCTGAGCATAATCAAGAGTATGTTAACTGTTCTTAGTTTTAAGTCTCCGATAAAACTCTCCACGCGAGCGGGAGTGAGATAGATATGGTCGCCTTTCGCTCGCACACTCATAAACTGAAGAATCCAAAGGCCGAGGTTGAAGATTGATGTTTTATACGGTACGGGAATGTATATAGGCTTACTTCACTACAATAAAATTATGATAATACTATTTTCTGTCTTTTATTTTCTTCTGAAAACTTCAGAAAAAGTTGAATACCAAAACTTGCAAAAGTTCTTGAAAGCAGATGAAGTAAAAGAAGTACCACAATCAGATATTATTAGTAACCTAAATGAACAAAAAAAGAACACAAATCATTGGTATTCAATTCACAAACACACCCTCAGACGGGTTTGACGCATTTGGTGCACATCTCAACTTGTACACCATGCTCAAATGGTGAACTTAGCAACTGGTGCACTTCTCATAGGGCACACTTCGCAACTGGTGCACTTCTCAATTGGTGCACTTCGCAAAAGGAGCACTTTTTAAGATGATTGGAGATTTGGAAAAATTGTCTAAAAATGAAAGAATCTGGTTTTTAGTCTAGGTTTATCTATATTATTTATAACCTGCTTTTGAGAAACGTTATGATTTAATTTAAAGCTTTTATTTAATTAAGTAATAATAATAACTACAACTAAAAGAAGTACAGTTAAATTATAATATTATAAAGGTTATTGATATTATATCATGTCTTTATTATGATAACTTTTTGCTGTAAATCTAATTTTTTGTTACATAATTATATTTTTATTATTTCCGAGTGACTTTTTTATTTTTGAAAAAATAAAAATGTTATGGTGATTATGTAGAGTTAATTTAAAATTATTTTGTTGATTTTATTTTTAAGAAAATTACGTACGCAAAACCAAAGATTCTTTTATTTTTAGACAATTTTTCCAAATCTCCACTCATCTTAAAAAGTGCTCCTTTTGCGAAGTGCACCAGTTGCGAAGTGTGCCATATGAGAAGTGCACCAGTTGCTAAGTTCACCATTTGAGCATGGTGTACAAGTTGAGATGTACACCAAATGCGTCAAACCCCCTCAGACGCATACTAGTACCACAAGACTAAAAAAGCGGCCAAGTGCGAGACGTACTCGCCCATGAAGGGTTCCGTAACAGCAAGTAACGATAAGTTTACGATTTATGACGTATTAAAAAAAACTACTTGCTAGATCTCGTTCAAACCAATTTTCGGTGGAAGTTTACATAGTAATGTACATCATATATTTTTTTTTAGTTTTATCATTCTCTTATTTTAGAAGTTACAGGGGGGGGGACACACATTTTACCACTTTGGAAGTGTCTCTCGCACAAACTATTCAGTTTAGAAAAAAATGATATTAGAAACCTCAATATCATTTTTGAAGACCTATCTATAGATACCCCACACGTATGGGATTGATGAAAAAAAATTTTTTGAATTTCAGTTCTAAGTATGGGGAACTCCAAAATGATTTGATTTTTTTCTATTTTTGTGTGAAAATCTTAATGCGGTTCACAGAATACATCTACTTACAAAGTTTCAACAGCATAGCTCTTATAGTTTCGGAAAAAAGTGGCTGTGACATACGGACGGACAGACAGACAGACATGACGAATCTATAAGGGTTCCGTTTTTTAACGGAACCCTAAAAAGGAACAGACTGCAAGCTTCATACTAACGCTTTGTGCGAGATCACTACTACACGCACAGCTTTGTGTGCGTGCAGTGTCACAGACAAGGCGCGCGGGGGGTGCACCGGCGCCCGCTAGAGGCAAACTGGTTTGAGCCGGCTCATTCCGAAGCCAACGTTTAGGGGTACGCCGCGCGCCGTGTGCCAGAGCGGTACGAGTGACGCGGACATTTAGGTTAATAAAAATGGCAAATTGTTGTAAGTACTGTGTGTATCAATAATAGTAGGAAAAGCAAGGTTTATTTTTTTTATCCAAAGGATTTTGTCAGGTTATTATCTATATCTACCCATACCTACTCATTTTTAATGCTTATTGCAGAATTATTTAGTTACGAGATAGGTAGTATCCTAAATAAAGATGGCCATAAACTTTTCCCATAAGAATTATTATTTATTAATCTTATGGTTTACCGCCTATATTAGCGAGTTATTGTTTGTCTCCTATTTGTTTCGTATTTTTGTTTTAGTAGGTTTGTAGGTACCACTTACGTTCGTGAAATAGTAAAACCAGAAAGGAAACTTTATAGTTTCGCCATGTCCGTCTGTCTATAAGTCACGGTATTTTAATAAGTAACCAACTTCAAAAAAAGCAAGCAACGTATGCATCTATGTAGGTATGTATAACTATTTGACAGTATAAATAATTACTTACATACTTTACTATCGTGTTTTATTAGCATATAAGCTTAATCAGCCTAGGTATAATGTTCCTACTGTTGGGAAATAGCCCTCCTCTTTCTGTGAGAGCGAGTGGGCCATAATCCACCAAGCGGGCTCAGTGCGGGTTGGTGGATGTCATATGTTTTCGAATGATTGGTTCTAGGACATGCCGGTTTCCTCACGATGTTTTTCTTTACCGTTTTGAGAGCAGTGGTAATGAAATAATTTATATAAAGTGCCTGCTTGGGTTCGAACCCTAGACTCGTAAGTCGTGACCGTTACCACTGGGCCACCACTGCTCATTTTATTACCCGACTTCAAAAATAGGAGGGTCTCAGTTCAACAACGATGCACGCATTGTGTGTATAATTATTTCACAGTATGATTAATTAAATAGGTATTACTTAATTTTAAACAAACTGTTAAAATAATTACCGGTTCGGTACCGTAATTGGAAAACGGAAAACTCACGGGATCACCTCAGTCACAGTGCGTGTCCGTTCGTCTGTCCATCTGTCCAGCTGTCCATCCGTCCGTCCGTCTGTGCTCATCGCCGAATCTCGACTCGCACTTACCCGGTTTTTTAATCTGTAATAACCGAGTGACAGCCCTATGAAAGTAGGTAAGAATTTTGAACTCTGTTAGGAAGCTTGCCTTCTGCTCGTTTTTTATTCTTGTGCTAGTACCCCTTACCCCCCCTATTTTTTACACGACTGCCCAAAAAGGAGTGAACGTTTTTAGGGTTCCGTACCCAAAGGGTAAAACGGGAGCCTGTTACTAAGACTCCGATGTCCGTCCGTCTGTCACCATGCTGTATCTCATGAACCGTGATAGACAGTTGTCATTTTCACAGATGATTTATTTCTGTTGCCGCTATAACAACAAATACTAAAAAACAGATTAAAATAAATATTTAAGGGGGCTCCCATATAACATATATTTTTTGCCGTTTTTATAGATAATGGTACGGTACCCCTCTTGTGCGAGTCCGACTCGAACTTAGCCGGTTTTTTATTTTATTTTGTCCTGGCTTTATTGTAGTTTGTTTTTGTTCTAATTTTATTATTGTTCTCGATTCTTAAGTATTTTTTTTTATCTACATTTTATTCTAATAATGTTTTGATTACACTAGCTTCCGTCAGCGGCTTCGGTCGCGTGATATCTTTATATATGTCACCGTAAGATTGTGAGCACCGTTAGTTTATAATCTATCGGTATTATTTCCGTTAGATCATAATCTGTCGAAAAATTGTGAACTGGGTGAAATTAGGGTTAGGTTAGGTTAGAACTGTGACCAACCGCGTGAGTCGAGCGAGCGCAGTAAGCGCTGCCGCGGCAGCGGCAGCGCTTACTGCGCTCGTTTCTCATGGATATAATATAAACTATCGAAAAATAATGCGTTAAATCGTAAATGATTTGCCGCAGTTCACAATTTTTCGACAGTTTGTAATCTAACGGAAATAATACCGATAGATTATAAACTAACGAAGTTTATAATTTTACGGTGACATATACATTATAAGCCTATGTTACTCAGTGATAATATAGCATTCTACTGGTGAAAGAATTTTTCAATCGATCCAGTAGTTTGTGTTCATTCATTACAAACAAACATACAAAAAATCGAATCTTTTCTCTATAATATTAGTTTAGATTACTGCCGCGGTCTGTAATGACTGTTGCTGGCAGTGCTGATGATGGCCGAAAAGGCGAAAGCGCAGCTCCAGGCCAGCACAGCGCTGTCAGCATTGCAGCCCTTGATGGACAAGCTGGAATAAGAATAAAGGTCTGGCCTTTATAGCGGGGACAGCAAGGGCTGCAATGATGACCAAGCTTAAAGCCGGTTGCAGACCAAGAGCTAAGCTACTTTAGCTTAGCTCGCATAGCTGACGTAGTGTTCCATACTCGTGTGCAGACTGCAAACTATGACTCAAGTATGAAAAACTGAGTCAGCTATGCGAGCTAGGCTGAACTAACTTAGCTCTTGGTCTGCAACCCGCACGAAAGCCGAGAGCGTAGCTAAGCTCGAGGCGATCATATTGTGGCCGTAGTCAACCTTGTTCCCGTTACTTTAGTTTCTACTTTACTCACCGTAGGTAATAAAACTCGCGGTGGATATGTTCCTTGGGACCAACTGAGTTTTGAGTACAAGAAAAGTCAGAAATCGCAGTAAAACTTTTTCCAGACTCCCATCTTAAAACACACTCGCCCTAAAAACATTTCTAGTGATTTACAACGATGACAAGATAAGTAATGACAATGCGTCAATGTAATACCGGTGATCCTGAAGATTCATTATCAATATGTATGACGTCATGGCATATGAGCTCAATGAGAAGTGGGTGGACTCGAATGTGTTACCAAGCGTGCATTACAGCCCCAACGGGCCTAAGCGCTAAAAACATTTCTAGTGATTTACAACGATGACAAGATAAGTAATGACAATGCGTCAATGTAATACCGGTGATCCTGAAGATTCATTATCAATATGTATGACGTCATGGCATATGAGCTCAATGAGAAGTGGGTGGACTCGAATGTGTTACCAAGCGCGCATTACAGCCCCAACGGGCCTAAGCGCATCGCATTTTCATACAAAAAAGTGCGGTGTGGTCCGCCTGTACTGTGCCTTGGTTCATAGATGAAGATGGAGGATTTTTGCGATGCGTTGCTTTGCTTTAGAGCGAGGCCCCATTAGTGCGTTGCGCTGCGTTGCGTCGTCGCTGCGTCGTTTTCCATATATTTTTTATGACATGCCCCATTAGACTGTTGCGTCGTCGCGCGCGACGTTTCAACGGATCGACGGACAAGAGACGAAGCGGGAGGGAGGGTGATGCGCTGCGTTGTCGGAGCTCCGCTGCGACGACGGACAGTTATTTCGGCAGTGGCCTAATAAAAGCAACAAAAGAACACGTTTGCATCTATCCATTGCAAAGGCTGAACTGAGCTGCGACGGTGTGCATACCCTCTTGCGTTGCGTTGGCGCAGCGTCAATGCAACACAGGTGTGGCATACAATGCGTTGTTCCGTTGCGACGACGCGACGCAACGCACTAAGAGCCAGTCCACACGGCGCGTTGCGTTGCGTTGCGTCGTCGCAGCGCTGTCCTTGCGTTGTTTTACATACAAATAACCAAGGTGTTCACACGGCGCGTTGCGTCGTCGCAACGCACACATGACGGACAGCAGCCCCCGAGACGAAGCGAGAGGGGGTGTACTCGTGCGACGTCGGAGCGGCAGCGCTCAGTTGCTTGTGCGTTGACAGAGAGGATACACGGAAGCTCATTTCGTTTTACGTTTACGTTTTTGTATTTAGTTTTATTTGCAGGGTAAAATGAATACCATTGAAGAACTTGACATAGATTACTTGATTACATTGATACAGGAAAGGGAAATTATATGGGACAAGTCAAACGTAGATTTTAAAAATAAAAATTTAAAAACAAAAGCCTGGGAAGACATATCAAAAGTTTTATTTCCTGATTACGAGAATTTCACAGCTGAACGAAAAAACAAAGTTGGTGAGTTCACAGTACAGATATTTATGTTTTTTTTTTATTTAAGAGGGCTTTCAAGATTTTCTTGCACCGCCAATTCCGCGATCAGTACAAAATTAATATCTCGACACTCTAAAATTTTAAAACTAAGGGAATCTAGATTAGCGTGAGTACTATTTTATTACTTAGCTCAAAACTAACCTAGACTACGCTGAGTAGGTATAAAATATTAATTTTTTACTGATCGCGGAATTGGCGGTGCAAGAAAATCTTGAAAACCCTCTTAATACAATTATACCTTATTTAGCTGCCAAGGCAGAGTTCCTCTAAGAAAGAAAGAAATCATTTATTTGCTGATAATGTAGGTATACATATAAGTTGGAATATTTATTAAGTGTCCCGATACATTTTACCTTACGGCATGTAAAATATTAGGTTTGAATTAAATAGTAATATAGATACAGCTATTACGATCATTATTAGCCATAATCGAATTTAATAGATTGTCACAGATCAGACAACAAAAAAAAAAAAAAAAACAAAATAATTGATGAATTACATATAAATCTCTCACAAATTATACAATGAAGAATATAAATGTAGAAATGTGTAATGTCAAAAAGCTTAATGTCAAAATATTCCAAAACGTTAACAACAATCACTAATATTATATAAAGAATTCAGATAATCTAATAATGTCAAGATCTGTTATGTCAAATTACAATAATAACAACAACCATAAAAATAAAAAATAAATCGCTATGTCATTATGTCAATGTCATCTAAAACATTCGAAATTGCAAAGGCAACGTACATTTATCAAAAGCATTTTCCTATAAAGATTTGTCATTTAAAAAGTCTTTAACTGTGTAATAACATTTCTCCAGCAACAGTTTTGTTAATTGTTTTTTAAACATTTTTATGGGTAGGTCTTTTAAATTTTCAGGTCATAAAATAGGTCGCATATTGCTGTCTTATGACATTCGGTGCTGTCTGTTCTTCATGTGCGGGTTGTATTGGGAGAAATTCATCAACACTTATAGCAAATTTATCTCTTTGTCTAAAACCATCTCGATCAGCGACAAAATTGTGTAATACACAACATGCTTTTATAATGTCAGTAGCGAAGTCATAGGACACGTCTATCGGTCTGTGAAAAATGCGCCATTTGTTAGCCATAATCCCAAAAGCGCATTCGACATATCTTCTGGCTCTGCTTAGACGGTAATTGAAAACCTTTTGTTGTAAGTCGAGATTTTGACCGCCATATGGACGCATTGTTTGCTCAGTTCAAAAGCTTCGTCACCCACAAATACATACGGGGTTGGTATATTGCTACCAGAGAGTGGCTGGGGTTGAGGTAGTCGTAAGTTGTTGTTAATCATTAGCTCGTACAGTTTAGAATTTTGTAATATGGTTGAATCGTATTCTTTTCCGTATGCACCGATGTCGACAAATACGAATTTGTAATTTGAATCCACAATAGCTAGCAACACAATCGAAAAAAAGGCTTTATAATTAAAAAAAAGTGAGCCACTATTTGCAGGATTACACACGCGGATGTGTTTGCCGTCGATGGCACCAACACAGTGAGGAAAATTTGCCTTTACATCAAAACCCCTCGCTATTGTTTGGAAACTTTCAGTTGTCAGTTCAGGGATGTTGTCTCGAAGAAGATTGGTCCATATAGCACGACAAACTCTTTGTATCATATATGCAATAGTAGATTTTCCCCGTTTGAATTTGAAATGTAAATCAGTTATTGAATTTCCACTTCCTAGGTATCTGAAACGAAAATAATTATTATAATATGCATTTATGAGATAGATAGATACCCGAAAAAAAATACTGACATATTCAGACATCGATAGCAAATAACTTTATGTAACCAATTAATTCTGGAATCGCGAAAAAAATAACAGCTGTTGCATACATTTTGATTCAGTAAGTATTGCTTTTTGTATGTAACAGCTGTTATATTTTCACAATTCCAGAGTTGGTCACATAGTGTTTGTTAACGATATCTGAATATGTCATTAAATTTTATCGAGTAATTCACTATGTATAAATTATTAAATCATGTTTACTATTGGTTTTGCAGGTAATGATTTAATAAAGAAATGGAGAAGTGTAAAAGATAATTACTTCAGATATTCAAAAAAAATAAAAGAAGCATCAAAATCGGGCTCGGGCGCTACGAAACTGAAGAAGTATCATTTATATTATCAACTTCTTTTTTTGAGAAAAGTGGAACAAAATGCCACCGAATCTAGCTTAGACTCGCCTAGAGAAATCAACAATGAATCTACGTCTACAAATGATGAAATTACCACAGACAACACTCCACGCTATGTTCCAGTCGCGCGCAAAAGGGCAATGCAAATGGATGAGTTTGAAAGAGAAGGACTAAAACTTCTCAAGGAGCCGGAAAATCGCCATATGTCCTTTTTCAGAGCTATATTGCCATCTATTCAAGTATTTTCCGACCGAGAAACTCTCCGTTTCCAAAGTAAAGTTATACAAATTATAGATGAAATGCGGTATGGACAAACATCATCATATGTGAGTGGCCCATCAACGTCTCACCAACCATCATATGGGTATCAAACAGCAAATTTTCAAAGTACATACATTTCTGATTATAATAATTCAATTACATCTCCAGAAACATCTCAAGCAAGTGAAGAAACTGAATACGATTTTTCTAATTTGTAATTACTGGATGAGTCTCTTAAATAATGTCTAAACTTAAAATTATGACAATTGCTGATTATTTGTGAGTTGATTACTAATTAAACAAACCAAAAAAACTGTTATATTTTTATTACTTAAATATTTATATAGTTACCTTAAGAATGCGGCGACGTATGAATTGTCCATACAAACGTAGTACATCAATCATTTGCAATTTGAGCATATTTCCACCATATTATGTTGATATTCGGATTGAGACAGTATTTATCTAGGCTCCTACGTCTTTTGATTTTTAAAAACTTACCTTTAAATGAAATGTAAGCGAATTCCATTTCGTACATTTTTACAGCGTAAATGACATGTTTTCATATGGTTTTTTCTGTATTATAAACAACAATATTTGTAATATTGTTTCCGTAGAAGCATAGTTTATGTTATCAAGTTACAAATTATCGAAAATAAAATGGAAATACATTAAATTTTCATTCATCATTTTTTGTATTACGGCACACATCCAAATTTATCATAATTTTTCGATGCTAAAGTCCCCGTCACGAGAAGCTATAAATTTTGTAAACACACATTCAGGGGTTTGCAATCTTTGGGTAAAATAAAATAAAAACAGTTTTGTACTATTTTTTTACAGGGATATAATTATATTAAAACACACATCTAATTACAAACAAACAATATAACCTAATCCGCGAAAACACCACAAACAAACAGACGCATTCGAAACTCGAAAGACAGCAGAGACAACGTCAGCGTGAACTTACTTCAAAATCGTGGCCCAAATGTTTACGTTCCATGAATCAGATGCGTTCCAGTACCACAAAACCTTAGACGACAGCGCTTTATATCGCTAAAATATAACCCGATCAAGTGAAATTGCTCATTAGTTTCGTATAACACGTACGTTACTTTGACTTCATTGAATTTGGGATTATTTGTTGTTGATTAAATTGTCGCTACGTAACTTGGTAGAAGTTCTTTATTTACAAAAATTATAGCTTCTCGTGACGGGAACTTTAGTATTGCCATCGCGTCAAGGAATAATTTGTCAATGTGTGCGTGATCGTACTGCTCACTGTAGTTGTATATCGCTCCGACAGGCACTCACACTAGCGCAACGTGATCGGTTGGAATTCGTTCGGGGTATTTTTTGTCAGTATTATAAGATTAGGTATATTATATAGGTACTTTACTGTGCTTATTTGTTTACTAAATTAAAGCAGCTGCCGACTACTTCTGTTTTGTGCTCGTGATTATATTTAAATCTATTGTTTGATTGTTTTACTCGAGTTAATTATCTTTTTGTATACACGTGTTTCTGAAAAAAAAAAAAAAATTATTCTATCTTTTCTTTCTTTCTATCTTCAGATAACATAAATGTGTTTACAAACATCCGTATCTGGACAAACGAGTACTTATGTTTCATCAGTAATATTAATCGGTAGGTACCTATTTATGCGTCTAAAGACCCTCAGCGAGTCGTAGAAACATATAAATTATACACACGGCCGAAACGCGGTAGTCCAGGTATAGGTGGCTTGTTGAGAATCAAACGTGCTGGGACGTACTCTCGTCCCAGCGCGTTGAAGAAACACTGTTGGATTTTCAACTCTCGGCGCTAAGCAGAGCGTTGAAAATCAAGTGCACGAAAAATTTCGCCGCGATTTTATTACGTCCGTGCGAACGAGGGCTATATTATAGGACCAGGTTTTTATACTAGGTATTTACTTGCAAGTACGCCGACCAAGTGCCGATCCGAAATACTCGCAAGACTATTTTATTTCTTATTTATATTTAGTTACGGATCAATGTTCTATGTAGGGCTTTCAATACCGGGATCCCGGTATTGGCTAATACCGGGATCCCGGACATTATTTGACATTTTTCAATACCGGTATTGAAATGTCCACTACCGGGATACCGGTATTGGTGATTTTATTTTATCAGTAGACACTACAGTGAAACAATTTCTTTTTATTACCTACACATTATATTTCCAACCAATTTTATAATTATCAGGGTAAGTTTTAAAAACTGCGTATTTTAATTCGACAGTTAGTTACATTTCATTACTACTTGTGCTACTAACTGGAGGCAGAAATAGAAGCTAAAACTCAAAGGGAAGTTAGGACCCATGCTTCTTCCAGCAGGCCTAACATGACACACGCGATAATTATCCACGCTCGCGCGACTAATTTTTATCTATTTCGTAGTGTTATCGTTTTCTGATAGCTACGCCATACAAAATACTTGACTCGTTCTGTCAAACTTGATGTTTTGTCAACAAACCCAAACATGACACGTTATTTATCTCGATTTTTGACAGTTCAACACGAGATAATCAGTTATTTTGTCGTATTTAGTCGTCCTCGATTTTGACGACGAGAAGAGTAGACAAAAAGACAAAATGATATTATTTTTTTAATTGTGAGTGTACACCGGTGAGACAGAGACGGGCGGCCGGGCGGGCGGTAGAGGGGTGCACTACCACGTAGATGTAGTCAAAGTGACTGGAAAGTAATAGTTTACTTTCCAGTCACTTTGCCAATTATGGTGATTAAATAAATAAATTAACGAAATCTAGGGATTATAGCTGTATGGTAATATCAAATATTCGCAACATAATTACTAAAATCACCAGTTTATTTCCTAAGGGTGATTAACAATTTTATGGTTATAATAGCGGAATCAACTCCACCTGCCAATTTATTTGAACACCAGTCTTTTTGGTGACTGGTGATTAACAAAATTTGCAACGTCATGGACTTTATGGTGACTGTTAAACTTCGATTTGTCAAATTGCAATCGTCGGCCCATTTGTCATTTGTGGTGATTATCTAATGAGTATAGGTGCCACTAATTTTAATTTCCGTCAATTTGTATTTTAATTTAGCATGCCAAAGAAATGATTTAATTTTAATCAAAAAGTCGGTTACACAAAAAACTAATCATAAATAATTAAAAGAGAGAATAATTAAGAGAGACGTTTATTCAATAAAGTACATAATTCCATGCATAAATTGAATGAATGAAACAGAACTTCAAGCCGATGCTGCTATCATAAAAATAATTTGTTTTTAATCACTTGCAACATCGGTATCTCGTCGCGCGATAAAGTAATGTCAAAGTGCCTTTTTCGAGTTTACTCGCCGTTTGCGGTCATGTAAGGGATTAAAATGACGTCAGAATTACGATTCTGACGTCATTCTAATCCCTTACATGACCGCAAACGGCGAAAAACAACGGCGACAAATTCCGATAAAACGAGAAAAAGAGCGTTCTCGCACTTGTCATGTTAACCCTGCAGCACTGATATAGAGTCTATTGTAAGAGTTGAATTGGGCATTTATGATAGTTCTGAAGGCGGCCGAGAGATGTATATTGACATGGCGTATAATTATTTACTGAGCATTCTACCTACGAGCATAGAGGTAGAGAGAACGTTTTCCTTGGTTACATATTTGTGCAACCGTTTAAGGGGACGATAACCGACTTTTAATGATTTCATACTGAAGATGACGTCTAAATGAGTAGTGTTAGTAATTTGAAAATAAAAAAATGTTAAATAAGAGCATTTTCTTAATATTTTAATATAGGCATATTTTTGATTATGTTAATAGTGAAATTAATTTGTAAAGTTATGTCTAACGCGGATGAAAAACTGAGAATGACGCAAAATCTATCAAGCGTTTTTTTCTGAAAACTTCACCATTTTGAAAACAATTAAATTATTGATCTTTTCAAAATACTTTTTGTTTTACGTGTAACACGTAACACGTAATTTTAATAGTCTGATTTAAAATAAGCGCCTTGAAAAATAAGCGCCGTGGAAAGTAAGCGCCGTGGGATAAAAGCACCGTGGAAAATAAGCGCCGTGGAAAATAAGCCCCTTGGAAAATAAGCGCCTTGAAAAATAAGCGCCGTGGAAAATAAGCGCCGTGAAAAATAAGCGCCGTGGAAAATAAGCCCCGTGGAAAGTAAGCGCCGTGGGATAAAAGCGTCGTGGAAAATAAGCGCCTTGGAAAATAAGCGCCGTGGAAAATAAGCCCCTTGGAAAATAAGCGCCTTGAAAAATAAGCGCCGTGGAAAATAAGCGCCGTGGAAAATAAGCGTATGAATAAAAAAATCCAAATCCTCACCACTGAGTCTCGCAAACAAAGGATGGGTCAATCAAATATGGCAGCTTTACTTTGGGAAGAGGAAGTCTTGATGACAAATGAAAATCATAATTTGACATATTACCAAACTCTCTCTCCCGTGGCGCGGAGGCGCGTATTTAATTCTGGACACACAGAATAAAATACGCGGCAAAAATACTACGCCGCACGGAATTACGGATCTCCGTGCAGCGTTCAGCTGACTGTTTTTATAGCGAACATAAGTAGTTCTTAAATAGATGTTACGGTAAATAACTCACTAGAGTAGAGGGCGCTGCAGTAATATATCCTTTATATTAGTTACTTATATAATTTTTATTCTTATTTTTCTTATTTTTTTTACCGGCCGTGGAAAATAAGCGCCGTGGTAAAAAAGCGCCGTGGAATATTAGCGCCGTGGAAAATAAGGACCTTGGAAAATAAGCGCCGTGAAAAAAATGCGCCGTGAAAAATAAGCCCCTTGGAAAATAAGCGCCGTGAAAAATAAGCGCCGTGGAAAATAAGCACCATGGAAAGTAAGCGCCGTGAAAAATAAGCGCCGTGGAAAATAAGCGCCTTGGAAAATAAGCGCCGTGGAAAATAAGCCCCTTGGAAAATAAGCGCCGTGGTATTTGATGGTTTTTATTTTTAAAATGCTTTTTGCTTTTTGCATTTTGAAATTCAAATTTTCTTACGTTTTCTTACGTAAGAAAATTTGAATTTTGCGAGCTACCCTGGCGCTTCCCCTTTAAAAACACGATGAACAATTTTGACTGATTTTTATGTGATTGTGTTTTTTTTTTGTGATTTTTTTGTTGAGAGAGAGAGATGATTGATTGTTGTTGTTTTTTTTTAAATAGATCGCTAAATTGTAGTTACTTAGATACTGATTATTCAAATTTACAAAAAAAACAAACAAACAGAAGACAAACACAAGAAACAGAAGTTTGCAATTTAAAGTTGTATAAAAAAGTGACTAGTATTTAAAAAGCAGTTTTTTATTATTTTGTGTGCTTTTTAACTACTACTACTACACTTTTTTACTACTTAATAAAAAAACGATATTAAGTAAAAAAATAGTCTCATACCGGGATCCCGGTGTTGGACATTTTCTATACGGTATTTATTATACCGGTACTGCAAAAACGCTTGCATAGAACTCTATGCAAGCGTTTTTACTTTAAAGGATCTGGAAGTTTTTTTTTTTTGTTAACGCGATTGTGCTTTTTATTTATACTACATTACGGATTAAAGGTTTTGGAAGATTTTTTTTTAATGCGATTGTGCTCTTTATTTAGATAAGGTCCGTACCAATGTTCTATACAAGTATTTTTCTTCAAAGTATTTTTTTCGGCTACTCGCTCCTTCGACGCTCGATGCAATTCTGCTCCTTATTTATATTTACTTATGGATCAAAGTTCTATGCAAGTATTTTTACTTTAAAGGTTTTGGAAGTTTTTCAGACTTCTTTAGGCGCGTTGAGCATTTTTGAGATGGGACTAAACCTTTGATTTCGCGACACTGTAACGCAATTTACGGAAACCGTGGAGTAAAAGGCATCAATGCGTTGATTACCGCGGTACCGATTTTTTTAATCTGACGTGTAAAAG
This sequence comes from Agrochola lychnidis, assembly GCA_963680765.1. Lineage (NCBI taxonomy): Eukaryota > Metazoa > Arthropoda > Insecta > Lepidoptera > Noctuidae > Agrochola > Agrochola lychnidis. Next base: position 6,520,738 of record OY796874.1, on the reverse strand, counting down.
TGATTCCGATACTTATCCTATTTACAGAATAAACAATTTCTTTTCATATCTACTAGATTTTCTCTACAAGGCCTAGATCCAGAGATATTCTAAAACATTGAGATATTGGCATTGTAAAGAAATTTCCAAAAAACGCATTACTAGTCTGTACATATACTAACGATTCCCCAAAGTATTCAACAGAAATAAAGCAAGTAATGAACATACCTAATTCCTAATAATAAAATATAAATGCCGTCGACTCGTTATGAATGAATGGTAAGTAGCTATCTATCCAGTCACACACACACACGGATGCGCACCGCGTCCGCCGCCCGCCTGCTGTTGTCAAACAGAGATAGCAATATTCCGAACGAATTTTGCAAACGTCTCGATTTGTAGTTGCGAGCCGCGGGCGCAGCGCTCTTAAAGTAATTCCCAGCATTTCTACTGGTTCCACTGGATTCCTCATATTAGTATAGTTTTTTCGTATGTGTGGTTCTAAGGACTTCAATAAACATTCGAAGCTGGATACACTCATTCTAAAAAAATTATAAAACTTCTTTTCGTCTAATAGCAACTCCCGATATTCTAACAAAAAAAACTGTCCATGACGATTTCTTAATGAAATGAAAGGACAGATCCAGTACCGTCTTGTGATCTTGCGTCGATTTCGGCGGTGACGTAGTAATAGGAGCAATGCTAGACGTCTTTTCTGATCCATGATTTGCTATAGACTGACTGCGATATTTTTTCAAAATGCTTGCCGCAGCTGTGCGTCGCCGCTGCGCCGACGGAACGTTAAGACTGCGTCGTGTGCGTTCGCGCAGCGGAATGTTGTTGAATTTAAAGATATTAATTATGCAGATATGACTGCGTCATAGTAACGCTGCGATGGCACAGCGCCCGTGTGGCCGGCTATGCGTCAAAATATTTGCGTTGCGACGACGCAACGCAACGCAACGCGCCGTGTGGACTGGCTCTGATGGGGCCTCGCCCTTAGGCGCCATCTCCACGGGCGAGAGAATAGCAGCGATAATCTCGCGAAATGATGTAATGAAATTATGAAAAAGAAATAAAACACCAACAAGTAAATTAGCTTATTATTTTATTAGTGCAATAAGGCATCCATTACGTTTGGTATAACCGCTCGCATATAGTGAAATGCAATGACTTAAAATGTAATTAAAATAATAACATTATTATTATTACTGCCAAGTCCGAGAGGCCTAGCGCAGCTAAGCGTGACATAATAGAAATATTTTTAATTTGAATGCTAATAATGGTATATTTTAGTAAAAGAAAAATAATCTGCCTAGACTTTTCCCAAATATGTTGGGGTCGGCTTCCAGTTTAATCGAATGCAGCTGAATACCGGGTATTTTACTCCACAACCCAGTAACTGGGTAACATGGTACCCCTGGTAAAACTGGTTGACCGACTTTTGGGTTTGACTATCCAGGATGCATGACTCCCGGGGGGCCAGTGTCGCTTAGTAAAAATATGTAATTTGAAAAACACCGTTATTAGCATTCAAAGTTTTAACAATCTAACCCATACAACGTTCGTACACATCAAATTCATGTTGTTCACAAAATCGGGTTTTTGAGACAGATTTTAAAGTAAGCTCTTCTCAAGATATCTAGCGAATCCGTCTAACATTGAAAGGTTAAAATAATAAAACAAGTAAATTCTAATAATGTGGTTCTGTAATACATATTATAAAATATGTACAATTGTGATTTTAATTCGATAAGTTTGTATTTGCTAGTGTCCTGGATTTTAATTTTTATCAAGCAAATCCCAGCAACACTTTTAAACTCCACATTTTAATATCTATAGTACTAACCCCTCACATATGCACAAAGATTTGCACCCATTGCCAAAATATGCACAAGTATTTGCAAATCTCCTCCACAACTATTATTGACAAACGCGGTCATAAACAGTGCGAGTAGGACAGTCTCGTGTCATCTCGCTCCCACGGAACATGACCGCGTCTGATACAAACATTGGCTTATGAATCATTGCCAGTCTGAACATAGGCTCTGCGAACTTTGGCGCATGTTCTCTCACTCATATTCGCCTCATATCACCATTTGGTTGCTAATAAATGTTATTGAGCAGCCGTCTGCGCAAAGTTCGGATCGGCCATGATTCCTTAGACGCACTGTACTATAGTAGTTTTTCGTTATGCACATGTAAAAGGACGTAAGATTAGGCGTGTTTTATTATAAAAGATCATAGATATAACAGTACATAAGAGTTAATTAATACTTTTACTCGATAGAGTCGGCTGGCGAGCGGACGTCGTCAATCTTGAGTATCATCTTCACGAGTTGTGTGGCGAGCGATATCTGCTGCTTCTTGGAGTGAAGGGATTCGATGACGTTCATTGTCTTCATGTCATTTGATCCTGGGAATGGAGACAGTGGTGTTAAAAATGGATAATAAAAATAAAGATTTCGAAAAAAAAAAATAATTTCCGAAAATTTGTGGTTGACTGTAATAGGTACTAGATTTAAAATAAAATAAAACTAGACTTCCGAAAAAAATACTAAGTTTCCGAAAAAAATACTACGTTTCCGAAAAGTCAATATGTTGTGCTACAAAAGTTAGTGGCAGAAACGAATCGCTGCAAAACCGACTCCACGTAGTCTTGTCTGCCCTACCCCTAAAGTGTAATTTAAGCCCGCGTAGGCGCGGAGGGGCGAGGCGGCCCGCGAGCTGAGGAGCAGGTTGTTTTATAACGCTCGCCGCCCGCGGCTGAGGCTGCAGCAAGCCGAAGCTGCGGTGGTGAGCGTTAAAACCATCTACGACGATAAGCTCGCGTGCGACCGCCGGAGCCTCGCAGCGCCAGGGCCGTGACAAAAACCATGCCTGCTGCATATTGCATGCTCGCTTGCATGCTGCATGCATGGTGTATGCTTGTTTGCATGTTTGAAGAATATTACGTCAGCAAATTCTGTATTGATTTTTCGGAATTTTCAGTATTTTATTCGGTCGTTTCTTTGTTTGTATTCGCATGTAAGTTTTCGGAAAATTAGTATTTATAGCAGTAAATTTCATATTTTGAGTATGCAAATATTTTTATTTTTTTCCGGTGCGTTTATTACTACCCGTTACAAATTATAGAGGCTCGATCTTTCGTTCGGTGAAAGGTGGGTTAGATACCGGTCTTCACAATCAATCTGCCTAGCATTTTCCCAACTATGTTGGCGTCGGCTTCCAGTCTAACCGGAAGCAGCTGAATACCAGTATTTTACATGGAGCGCCTGCCTATCTGACCTCCACAACCCAGTATAAATTGGGTAATATGTATCGGTGATACTCCTTGGTAAGACTGGTTGTCAGACTTTCGGGCTTCTGACGACCCATAACGACTGTCAAAGCTCCACGAATGACAGCCGGGATTAACGGCTTAACGTGCTTTCCGAGACACGGAGGAGTCTCGGTATGTAAAGTTGGTCGCCTATCTACGGACCAACCCCGACAAGCGTAGCTTAACCTGATGGATCGACCCGTGCTGTTGTTATACTTAGACACAAGCTCATCGGTCTTCTGGTGACAATAAATTAAAGTTTTTCTTGTAAGCGTCATAGAGTTCAAATCTGTACAACTATCGATGTAAACTTGAAATGGCTCATTGGCCGTTTCTGTAGTCTGCGTCGATTCTAAGATTAAACTTAGAGACATAACAGTGTACTAAATATTGTGTTTATTTGTGTAGAAGTGTAAAAAAGAGCAGAGTTTAGTAAAACTTGTACAATCTATAAAATAAAAAATAATATTAGGTTAGGTTAAATTTCCGTTCTGTCGTACTGGCTACTTCAAGTCCAATTTTTTTCTTTTTTCGCTAAGAATTCTAAGTTCAAATTATTTTTATTTTTAAAATATGGAATTCTTTTTTGAAAATTAGTCATTTATTTAATGGTTAGCGTTTTGTTTTCGTCGCATTTGTACGTTTTTCGTCATCATGGATACGTTAAAAATTCGAGTGATTATGGAGTATGAGTACCGTCGTGGCAGCAAAGCGGCAGAAGCGGCACGCAACATCAACGACGTATACGGAGCGAACACTACTAACGATTGCACCACCTGTTATTGGTTTGCCCGCTTCCGTTCTGGAAATTTCGACGTAAGAAATGAACCCGGTGATCGACCGAAAACTTTAGTCGACAATGGTGCCGATTCTCTTGTACACCGAACTAAACTAATTAAACTATCACTAAAATTCCTTACTTTTGACTATGAAAATCTCAAAGCTATTCTGCAAAATAAATTCTCTAAATTTAAAAATAATTTTGACACATCTAAATCGAATTTGACAATCGCGACTCCACACGTGATACCTAACCACGTGATCTTTTTAGAGCCGGAGGCGCGCTGGGGGGGCAGCCTCGATGTGTTTTATATGGATTTTTCACTTTTTGTATGGAAAATAAGAAAAAATATTACCTACATGTAGAGTGTTAGGGGTTTAAGAGTTTTATAAAGGGTGTCGAAATTTTCATTATTTTTGCGATTGGACACACCGTTTTCGAGATACAAGCAAAAGAAAAAAAAAAATTTAGTACTGTTTTTTCATCTGAAGTCGAGGTGTTTGTGTGAATTTTAGTTCATGACAACCAATTTTATTCCACATGTTTTTAGTCGCGATTAAAAATAGTCATATTTAGTTAGAAAATCTAAATTTTAGGTTAAAAACGTCAAATTCAGAATAGCAAAATTGCCATTTTCACTAAACTAATATCTCAGTGCCATCTTAGTGCTGTCAAACTAAAATTTAGTTAAGTTGTGTCGCTTTAGTCTATTTCAGAATGGGAAATCGACGTTTGACAGGAATAAACTAAATTTTAGTGATTTTTAGTTTAGTTTAGAGGCATTTGTGACAAGAGAATCGGCACCAATGACGAATTAAAGGCGATTGTGGAAGCTGATGATTCTCAATCTACAGCTGAATTAGCAGCAGCTTTCGATGTTAGCATCAAAACAATATTGGTCGCCCGAAGAATACCTAAAAGAAATGCAGTAAGGACATTTTGCGTACAGTATTATGAAACATAATTTACCATTGCCCATGCAGTCGATGCCCAGGTTGTAGTTGTTCTCGGCTACCTGTCGCGACTTCACCTCGGACAAAGTGTCGATGGGGGACAGACCACTGGAAATAAAACAAGCAAAAATTAATACACTAGAAAACCACCATTTTTCATTACCAAAAACTAGTGAAAAGGCTAGTCTTGGGAGAGATTATTAGCTGGGTAACTTAATTTAGTTTAGTAGTAGTCGTGATTAAATAAATTATATAATTCTTTGGCGAAAACTTCACAGTCATGTTTACTAATGTAAACATACATAGTCATAGCAGCAGAGGCGGCGTAAGGCGTGGGCGGCGTGGGCCACCGCCTACGGCCCCGCGGTCCGAGGGGCCTCGCACCTCGAAGGTTTATGCATTACATAAAAGCCGTGAATGCATCGAAAAAAATTTACTCGTACTAAAACATTTTTTTTATGCGCCCTCTAAGCGGGCTCTCGGCACTGAACGTCTTAAAAACTTAATAATACGCAAATGGATCCCTGAACAGAAAAATGGTTTTTGAACGGCCTATCCTGTAACTCGACTTATACCTAAAAATTTGACGACTGTTCAACTAAATTTTTTTCGTCTTCTTGCGCCACCAGAGGGCCTCGCGAAATGTACCTCGCCCACATCAAATTTTGGTCTTGCCCCGCCACTGCATCGCAGTTCACGAGTCCCGCGGGCGATGACCCCGCGAGCAGACGTACTTGATATTACCAAAAAAATTTTTTAGGGTTCCGTAATAAACAAGAAACCCTTATAGTTTCGCCATGTCTGTCTGTCTGTCCGCGGTCCAGCTCAGAGACTGTTAGTACTAGAAAGCTGTAATTTGGCATGGGTATACATATTAATTACGCCGACAAAATGGTAAAATGAAATTACGAAAAAAAATTTTTTGGTACCGTAAAGTGTGGACATTTTTTATTTTATACCCATATTCTCCATCACGTCTGTGAAGTTTGTTGCAGTAAGAAATTTGTAATAAAATAAGCAGTACCTTTGTAATCTTCAATTTTTACGTATTTTTCTCTATTATGTTTACTTGCATAAATAAAATAACATCACCAAATTTTTCCCCAAAGGAGCAATGCAATGGAAGCAAAAGTATAATAGGTGATGGTGTACCCACATTTCGCCAGTTATGTATAAGTCCCATGTAATAGGGGGCGAGCCTATTGCCATCAACCGGGCACAAATCGAAACTCCGGACTGTTACTGAGAAATTCCTGATGGAAAAACCTAATAACAGATTGCCAAATATTTGTATTTAGAATACAATGAGGGTTAGGCAGATCTATAGTACATCCACATTTCGCCAGTTATGTTTGACACGTTCAGTGCTAGGAGCCCTTCTGGAGGGCTCACTTAGTTGCATACAGGATGCCGGAAGCCGTCCCGGAGGGCTCATTTTAAATGTAGGTTTTTCTTAGCAAATACAGTATTATAAATTTGATGTATAAGATTTATTAGTATATGCGTTGGTTTTAAAATCAAAGCATTATTTATCTTTGTTCGTGGTTACATTTAATATTCACAAAAAATTTAAAAGTTTGGAAACTATCTATAAGCGACAAAAACCCCTGAAAACACAATTTTACTTCGTTTTACAGTGTTTTATAACACGGTTTCAACTTAGTGCCGTTGACCGTTCGCGATGGTTAACTTTAGGGCAAACGTAATGTCGGGAACCCTCCCGGAGGGTTCCCTTCCAATATGTATGGCGGCATGGCGTATGAGTTCTATGAAAAGTGGGTGCAGTCGAAAGTCACATGTAAAAAGAGAGATTGACCTGTTCTCCGACAGCGCCAGGGGGATGGCCTCGAGCGCGTCGGCGAAGGCGCGGTAGGCGTACTGGTCCAGCGACGACACCTTGTCGGCCGCGCGCGCCACCGCCACCGAGCACGAGATCTCCGCCGCGCCGCCGCCGTACACCACGCGCGAGTCCTGGGGGGAAGGGATTTCATATTTAGAAAGAAAACATTATTAAGCCGATTTTTTGTAAAATGTCATCTTGATGCAGATATTCCATACTTAATTATTTCACTTTTGTATGAAACAGCGTATAATGTCCCCACTGCTGGGACACAGGCCTCCTCTCTGTGAGAGGGAGCGGGCCGTAATTCACCACGCGGGCCCAGTGCGGATTGGTAGATGTCACATGTCTTCGAATTTTTGGTTCTAGGACATGACAGTTTCCTCACGATGTTTTCTTTCACCATTTTCAGAGCAGCTGACATTTACTTAATAACCAGTGAAAAATTACTTCTGGCTGTAGAATTATGTACTGAATTCATCTCCTGGCATGGTAACAACTTGCGTGGTAATATCGCATACATACTGTACTATACAACGTGTAACGTTAAATGCGCAAAACCTCAGACACCCCAATTGATTTTTAATTCAATTGACCTATTCCAGAGAGAAAAAAAAATCATTAAAAAAATTGTATGTGCTATTTTAATTCGTAAGATTCGTATTTGCATTAAAATAAAAGCTATTATTATCCCGCGTATAAGAAAATTTAAATTGTTCCACAACAATTTATGTTTGTTTACCTATTTTGGCGGGTTTGCGCATGTGATGGCTTGACCTATTAATAAATAGACACGGCAAAGTTATTAATGAAGATTTTTTGAAAAATGTGACCTATATTAAAAAGTGGTTCAATTGATTCTGCTCGTTATTCTGATCAAACTATTTTCAGGTTTTGCGCATTTAACGTTACACGTTGTATACTAATTTCGCGGTAAGATTTTCTTGCGCGTTAAAGGATTTGAGTGACGTCAGATGGGACGCCTATTCATATAGATGTGTCGAATGCTGTCGAGAGAAATATCGTCACCTGCACGAGACTGCGCACGATGCACAGCGCGTCGTGCACGGAGCGCTTGGCCTCGTCCACGATCATGCGGTTCCCGCCGCGCATGAGCACGGTCACCGCGCGGCTGTTGGAGCACTCCTCGATCACTAACATCTCGTCTTTGGATGTTCCGAACGCTGGAGGGAAAATACAATAGGAAATGTTAGTTTTTGTCGAAGAAATAAGGCCCGCTTGCTTAGTGATCTAACCACTAAATAAGTTTAGCATTAAAAATCATCATTCCATTGCTGTCAATTCAAAATCAAATACTTTATTTCTATTTGTACCTAATTGAAATCTATTTTTTGAACATCAAAATGTTCAAAAAATAGAATTGATTCTAGTCGCCCCCCATCCAATAGCTTTCGTATACTGCCGACCTTTAACTAGAAAGGCGTTAACCCTCAAATTACCTCAAATTAATCAGCGCTTGACGTAAATTGACGTAATTTTAGTAGGCAAGTTTTTAATCACGTCTAAACTTGTATGGAGACTGACAGGCGCTGATTAATTTGACAGGACTAAACTAAAATTTATCTTCTGTCCTTTTCTTAATGAAATAGAAAGAAAAAGATGCACTGAACTTAAATTTAGTTTAGTTTGTGAACAAGGGAATCGGCACCAATATCTCACCAAATATTCACTTAGAAACCTTCATGTCATTTTCAAAGACCTTACCAACAAAATTTGATGCATAAAAACATAATATTAAAAATCAACTTACTAAGCTCCCTCACAAGTCCACAAGATCCCAACTTGTCTGGAGTGAGCTCCTCAAACCGGGGCACGATGCGGCCTCCAGTAGCGATGGCAATCAACTCCATCTCAGGACCTCCCACCCATCGGACAGCTGGCAGACCCTGGGAGAGGAGAAGGTGGTTCGCCTCGTCGTCGAAGCCCCATTGGCAGATGGCTAGAGTTGCACCAGCGTCCTAGGATAAGGAAATTAATGTTATTTCAACTGAATTGAGGTATGGTGTGCACACGACGAAATTTCAAGCTATTAGCTTGAAATTTCCAGGATAAAAAGATCCCTCATTTTAAAGAAAGCTTATACAATGTAAGATCAGCATAAACTGGAAATATACAAGCTTAGTTTTTGTTCATACTAAACCTCTTAAGGGGTCATTGTACTCATCATTATGAACAACTTTCACTATGGGACCAAAGCTGAAATCGTGAAAAAATAAATCTGCTGTTCCCTACATTTATGTTCGCATATCTCGTCAAAATGTAGGGAACAGCAGATTTTTTTTTCGCGATTTAAGCGTTGGTCCCATAGTGAAAGTTATTCATAATGATGAGTACAATGACCCCTTAAGAGGTTTAGTATAAACAAAAACTAACGTTGTATAGCATAATAAATGTCGTCGTGTGTACAGTACAACAAATAAAGATGATGATGACTATGCTATGATACATTTTCATATCATAGAGAGATTGTTTTATTTTTAATGTATTTGAACAGCGTTTTATTTCCAATTAATATACTCGTAAGCAACCTGAAAGGGCAGAAAATATGGCCGGCCATATTAGCTGGAGAACAATAGTGGCCCAGTGAGAGCAGTGGTGGCCCAGTGGTAACGGCCGCGACTTACGAGTTGGAGGTCGTAGATTCGAACCCATACAGGCGCTTTACTTTGTGTAAATTATTTCATCACCACTGCTCTCAAAACGGTGAAGGAAAACATCGTGAGGAAACCGGCATGTCCTAGAACCGAAAATTCGAAGACATGCGACATCTACCAACCCGCACTGGGCCCGCGTGGTGGATTAGGCCCACTCCCTCTCACAGAGAGGAGGCCTGTGTCCCAGCAGTGGGAACATTTATAGGCTGATGATGATGATTAGCCGTAGAACCAATCTTTGAGGTAGATGTGAGTATCAAGTCGTAAGTGACTAACGAAGTGGAGGACGAAGATAGCGCTAAGTGGAACGAAGATCTTCGCAAGGTGGCTGGTAAAGATAAAAAAAAAAATTTTTTGGAAGTAGGTTTGTACAAACACTTTTACATGTCAATCATATTTTAAAAACTAGATTGACTTGACTAAAAACTTTAATTTCGGAAGTCGGTGTCTTTGGATCAGATCAGTATTTTAGTTTTTTGACACCAACTTCCGAAATTAAAGTTATTTTTCACTTTGTAGTTTGGAAGTCGGTTATGTTTTTTGTAAAAAAGTTTTTTTTTTTCTCTTTTTAGTGGGTTGGTTTGTAATTTATCTAAGTTACAATAGCCTTATGTCAAATGCTCATCAAAAATACCCAAATCGCTATAGATGTTCCTTTAATATTTGAAGAGTTCCCTCGATTTCTCCAAGATCCCATCATCAGATCGTGACCAAATGACAATGGGACCAACTTGAAAGTATACCCTTTTAAAACAAAAAAGAATTTTTCAAATCGGTCCAGCCGTCTTCGAGTAATCGGGGAAAATATATAAAAAAAAAAAATATCCCGACGAATTGAGAACTTCCTCCTTTTTTTTGAAGTCGGTTAAAAACTAGATGAGTTCGGCGTTTCCTATCTGACTGAAAAAACAAACTCAAAAGTCACAGTCTCTTTTAATGTCCAGACATAATCTTGGTCAGACCATGTGGATTGGTGTCTGAAGTGGTCTTTTGAGGAAAGCATCACACAGATTGAGAGGGCCTGTCCAGTCAGTGCACGCATTTGTCAGTTATCGTGCAGCTCAACTCAGAATTTAAGGAGCTCAACGATTCGACGAACAATACTAAAGAAAGAACATTTGGGTAGGCCACATAAATTACTCAAACTGCCAGACCATGATAAGAACTAACTGAGAAAAAATTAAAAACAAAACAAAAAGGAATGACCCACATAGTCTTCATATTCACAATAATTAAAATAGTTAATTGATTCAGGCGTGACCTTGCGGAAATCCATTATAAAATACAATAGAAGTGGATATATTTAGTAACCTGTTCCGCTTAGCTATTTCTAAAGAGTCATAAAAACCTCTGAAATAAATCGACACGTGTTTCACCTCTCATCGAGGCATCCTCAGGATGACGATTGACTTGTCTCGAACACGGCGTATTGTATTTCAGGGGTTTTTTATGGCTCTTTAGAAATAGCTAAGCGGAACAGGTTACTAAATATATCCACTTCTATTGTATTTTATAATTAAAATAATTTAATATTTTAAAAGTAAATATTCATGTCATTGTATACCGGGTGATTTTTTTACCATCTCGAAATTTTTACAGAGTGTTCTACCCATGAATATAAACAACTTTCACTATGGGAGCAACCCTGAAATCACGAAAAAAAAAATCAGCTGTTTATACAAAAGTTCAATACCTACTTGACCAAAATGTATGAAACAGCTAATTTTTTTTTTCGTGATCTCAGAGTTGCTCCCATAGTGAAAGTTGTTTACATTCATGGGTAGAACACCTTGTTAAAATTTCGAAACGGTAAACAAAACCATCCAGTATATAAAATTCCGGAAATAATCTTAGCTATACTCTCATAGGTTTAGGTAGTTAAAAAAAGGTAAACAAATCGTAAAAAGAGTTTTTATAGAGGACACTTTCTTGTTTAAAAAACGATAAAACCAAATTAAATTTATTTTAGTGTTTTACTATAGTTTCCTCTTTTATTAATGTATGTTAAACTTTATCATTTATTCTTAAACTACTTTTCGTAGATGTATCTGCTTGAGCACAATGTTTTTTGTCTGATTTATAATATTTTGTAATCTGTCTATTGTAAAGAACCCAATTTCTAAACGTCAACGAAATATAACGTTGCTATATTGAAGAGTACAACTGTGACGTAGCATGACAACTGAAGTGACAGGTATTACGTTTAGTCGGTTACTTGACAGCTGTCTCGTCACGTGTTTTTTTTTTTTGTTTACCTTTATTTAACTACCTAAAACCTATGGAGTATAGGTTAGGATCGACATAAAAGTCGTGCGATTGAAGAATAATAAGTCCAGCAGTACACTGGTTTAGTATAGACTGATGATTATGACTGTAACTTGTAAATGTTTTTCTTTTGATTTATTTCTCACCTTGACTCTGCGCACCATCTCCAAGAACTTGTCGTGTTCATAAGCGCGCAGCTCGCGGTACTCGTCGGCTGAGCCAACGTTGAGCTTATGCTTGGTCTTAGGCTTTGGCGGCTCGAACGGGCAGGTGAGGATGGCGAGTTTCACATCCTGCATAAGAGAACAGAACAAAAGTGAGATAAGTATTTTATGATATTAAATAATAATATTATTATTTTAAATAAAAATATATATTAAATTATAATATTTACAAAAAAATCTCGGGCTTGATAAATTACCATGTGGAACAATCAATCTTGCCACAATCAGTCTGTGTATGTGTGACCATTTTGTTACTTGCCAAGAAGGATTGTTTTCATTGTGGGCAACTCTGACTTCTACAATCAACAATATTACTAGATTTCTGATGAGCGCATCAAAAACGGCCGGATGATTAAGACTTTCAACCTTATTGCTTAGAAGTTATGTTTTATTTTTCCATAAATATTTTCGTTTTTATTTAAAAAATACGTTAATTTTTATTCGAACTAGTAAATATATTACAAACGATAATAAACTTTATATTTGTGTTGGTAAGGTTTATAATCAAGTTATATGCAATCGCGGCCACTTAAGCGATGTGTTTTTGTTCCTAATCCTCTATATTGTTGATCGAAGTCTGACTTTGAAGAATTCAATAAACTGTCAGGTCTGTAATAGGCTAGGCAGAGTTGTCTTATAATGTTACCATCACACATTTTGGGGAAGAATTAAGTTGCTTGAAGCTCAATGAAATTGTCAAAGCTTTTACTAGACTTTTGTATTATGAGCAAAAGGTATTAATTTTATTCTATTTATTTACAGGCTGTACTGTTGTCGAGTGACAAGGAGACATGACAGTAACTATTCTTTCTGGTTTTATGTCACCTTTGAGATGAATCTTATCAGTATTTCTTCGGTTTTCATCTAACTCACCTTCAGCGTCTTGGGCATCTGCGGGTGGCTCATGGTCTTGTCAATGACGACTCCCTTCACGAGCATGGAGTCTTCCATGCGACCCCCGACCTTGCCTTCTACTTTGATCAGCTCGAAGTTCACGTCGCGTTTCTCTAGGTCTGCTACTGAGAGGACGGCCTGGGGGACACAAAGATAAGTAGATGTGAGTTTTTCTTAGAATTTAAAATGCACGGCTTGCACTTTTTGCTAGATTATTTAATAAAAAGAACTGGTAGAAAGTGTTCTCCTCCAGCACGCGTAGCATGACCATCGTAGAAACGAGTTTTGTCGACGGAAGAATAGACAAAATGACAGATAACCAATCACAATCTGTCATTTTGTCTATTCTTCCGTCGACAAAACTCGTTTCTACGGTGTTCATGCTACGCGTGCTGTTGTGTTTAAAAATCCTAGCAAAGCACAAATAATTTCCAAATTTCTTGAAGACAAGTATTTTTAGGATTGAGTTATCGTGTCACACACAGAATGTGCCTAGAAAATACCTCTTCCTTTGACACTAGAAGACAAAATAAAAACAAAGAGTAAAATCGATCCATAAACACACTTCGGTTTAAGAGATGATGTTTACAATGTCGAAAACCCCTTTCTACTTTCCATTTGTGTCAATCTTTGTTTTTGAGTGACCATAAAACTATTATTTAATCAAAATCCATTTAATGGTCATAAAATTTCTAGACTAGTTAAAAAAACTAACAACAGAGCAAAGGAAACAATCACAGTAAATAACATCACAATAGATTACGTAGAAGATTATACATATTTAGGACAAATAATCACAACAAATAACATATCCAGCAAAGAGATAGAAACACGAATAGGGCATGTGTGGAAGAAATACTGGTCCTACAAGAAATAAAAGACAAGAAAATAAACGTCTCTGTTAAAGGAAAACTTCTCAACACCAGCATTCTTCCTATACTAACCTACGGATGCCAAACATGGGCCTTGACCAAAGCCCAACAGACAAAACTTCGAACGTGTCAGCGTGGCATGGAAAGGAGTATGATGGGGAAAAGGAAAATAGAAAGAACTAATCACTGTGTCATCAGGCAGGCAACAAAAACACAAGATGTAGTACTGAAGCTAAGAAGATTAAAATGGAGATGGGCCGGCCACACTGTCAGGGGAGAAGAGAAATGGAACAAAAAAGTGACCCTATGGTATCCTAGGGAGGGGAAGAGAAAGAAAGGGAAACCTTTGAAAAGATGGCAGGATGACTTGGTGAGGACGGCGGGAAAGACATGGACTAGACAAGCAAGGAACAGGGAGAATTGGAAGGGGATGGAGGAGGCCTTTGCCAAAGGGCACACAGAGTCATAAAACAAAAAAAAAACAAAATTGTAACCAAAATTATAACTCTGAAACAAGGCTATAAATAAATAAACTAAAACTTACATCAACAGCAATCTCAGCCATCAACCGATGGCACTTCACGACCACCTTGCTGCCCAACGTTGTCATAGCAACCTTGATCAGATTTTCCCTAGTGTTTTTGTTCACGGGGAATGCTTCACTGATGCTGTCCAAGTGAGTGAGTGCGATGGCGGAGGCCATCTCGAACCCGTCAGCCACACGGATGGGGTGGATGCCCTTGTCGAGGAGGATGGAGGCCTGTTCCAAGAGGGCACCTGTGGTGAACAAAAACATAGTATTTTGAAGTGAAAACTTCTTTATTCGCGTTGACCATTTTTGAGATGGGACTAAACCATTGATTTCGCGACACCATGACGACATGTCATTTTTGTAAACGCGATTATGCTCTTTATTTATATTAGGTTACGGGTCAATGTCCTATGCAAGTATTTTTTAGGGTTCCGTAGTAAACAAGGAACCCTTATAGTTTCGTCATGTCCGTCTGTCTGTCTGTCTGTCTGTCCGCGGTCTAGCTCCGAGACCCTTAGTACTAGAAAGTTGTAATTTGGCATAGGTATACATTAGTGATGCAACGAATACTACTTTTACGAATACGAATACGAATACGAATATCAAACCTACTATTCGGCGAATACGAATACCAATACGAATATCTCGCCATGGTAATAAAAGACTAATAGTCTAGTAGTACATAGACGCAGCCATTACTAACGTTCGTCTAAGTTACTTAGGACTTACTATCCTACCTTTTGTTCATACAAAAGAAATACAGACCATATAACTACTTACTTGATATTTTTTTTTTTTTTTTAAATCGTTACCCCACACTAGGAATTTCTCCTGTGTCGTTTACAAACATTTAAACTCACATACACAAACAGCCAGACCCGGAACAACTACTTGTAGGTCATACAAATATTTGTTCCGTGCGGGAATCGAACCCGCGACACGCAGCGCAGCAGTCAATCGCTTAACCACTGCGCCAACCGTGCACTTTTACTGATAAAAGCGTGATGTATGCTGTCGCGGACTTTTTTTTTAGAACTTTTAAAGGGAAACAATTCTGTCATACATGATTTTTGCGAAACTTTAACCGTTTACGCAGCGCACGCAGCGGAAGCTCTCAAAAGGAAAAATAAAAACCCCCGATTTTGAAACATTCTTCATTGGTGCTCAGCTCCTATTAGTCTTAGCGTGATGATGTATAGCCCATAGCCTTCCTCAATAAATGGGCTATCTAACACTAAAATATTTTTTTAAATCTGACCATTAGTTCCTGAGATTAGCGCGTTCAAGCAAACAAACAAATTCTTCAGCTTCAGAGAACCACAAACATAAGAAACACTGTATAATGCTTCCTATCTCATTTTCTCCCACGTTAAATCTTATGAATTTATGTTTAACTCTTTTTACTGTCGCTTTTTCGTTTCATCGACTTTCAAATCACAACGATACTAAAGAAGTTTTCACTTCAATAAAACAATATTCTCTTGCTTGACTTGTGCTTTCGACTGACAAATGAAATGAAAGGAATGAATGAATCAATCAATCCATGGTTCGTATTGATAGGAAAACTCCCGGGCCGCGGCAGTGTATAAACTATGGCCGGGGAGTTCCCCGTCGCGTCGTCGTTGCGGTTAAGGCCCTTGCACACGTCGTATTTTTACGTGCCGACGACGCGCGTTTTCCAAGTCTGCCAGTAATTAGATTTGCGTACAAACATTAATTTTTAAATATTCGTATTAGTATTTTATTAGTATTCGCCGAATACGAATATTCGGTAAATGTCTACTATTCGGCGAATACGAATATTCGTATTCGTATTCGTTGCATCACTAGTATACATATTAATTACGTCGACAAAGTGGTAATTTTTTTTTATGAAAAACATTTTTTTTTAGGGTACCTCTCATACACGTAAAGTGGTAATTTTTATTTTTTTACCCCATGGTGAGGGGTATTATTGGAAAGGTCCTTCAAAAATATTGTGAGTTTGTGAAAACCATTTTTGGATTCAGGGATTCGTTTGCGAAATATTAAGCTTTAAAGTGCTAATTTTTGTTAGAGTCAAGTGTGTCCGTCCGTCCCCCGCCGGCTAAATGGTTGGTTTTGGGTGTGTGAAAAAAATCACAACAGTAGCTGATATAACGAAATTAAAAGGAAAACTATCACAGCTAAGTAGGCTTTACAGGTTAACGAGTAATAATCGACCAACTTAACTTTGCAGTTGCAAAAACATGTTTTCCCATACATTCCGTATGGGAGAACATATTTTTCAACTACAAAGTTAAGTTTGTTTTTGGGATAAATTCATCCCAACTACGGAACCCTTCATTGTGCGTGGTCCGACACGCACTTGGCCGGTTTTTATTTTAAAGGTTTCAGAAGTATTATTTTTTGTAAACGCGATTGTATTCTTTATTTAGATAAGGTTACGGACCAATGTTCTATACAATTATTTTTCTTCCACCAAGGCGATCTTGTTCAAGTTTTCACTTCTGTCGGCAATTCGGCACTTCCGGAGTGCCACCACTTTTTTTTTTAGTTTGTGTAAGTTCCATTGCTGAATGTGGTTCCAATCTACACTAATATTATAAAGAGGACAAATTTGTATTTTTGTGTGTGTATGTTTGTAATGAATAAACTCAAAAACTACTGGCCGGATTTGATAAATTCTTTCAGCAGTGGATAGCTACATTATCAGCGAGTAACATAGGCTATATTTTATCCCCGTACTCCCACGGGAACGGTAACTACGCGGGTGAAACCGCTTGACGTCCGCTAGTTAGAAATTAAAAGCATTCTTTACTAAATACTGTTGAAATTAACTAGGTATTCCATGCAAAAATAAAAAAATCTATTTTTTCTTCTTGAAAACAAGTTTCAAACTCAAAACCTGTGTCTTTCAATGTCTTTCAATTGAACCATTCATAGGCACTTTTGAATTGTAAAAGGAGTTGGTCAGCAAGCAAGAAACTCCATGGACACTTAAAAAAAAAAAAACAAAACTGGTTTTAAAATAAATAAACATCAGGTATCTCAACTCACCAGCCAACACCACAACCCCGGTAGTTCCATCACCAATCTCATCGTCCTGACTCTGTGCCAACTGCACCAACAGCTTGCCGATCTCATGGTCCACGTCCATTAACTTCAGGATGGTGGCTCCATCATTGGTGACGGTCACATCTCCGTCAGGGGAGACCATGAGCTTGTCCAACCCACGGGGACCGAGGGAGGTGCGCAGGATCCCCGCAATTTGGCGGGCGGCTGAGATGTGTGACTGTGAAGAGATAAGAATGTTTGATGAGAACCCAAGTTATCGACATAGCTCACAGAATTAGCAAGCTGCAGTGGCAATGGGCCAGCCATATCAGCCGTAGAACCGATGACCGTTGGGGTACACGTGTTCTTGAGTGAAGACCGCAAATTGGCAAACGTAAGGTAGGACGCCCTCAGGCTAGGTAGAGCGACGATCTTTGCAGGGTGGCTGGTAGAAGTTGGATGAGAGTTGCCAAGAATCGAGCTGAATGGCGTGCAATTGGACAGGCCTATGTCCAGCAGTGGACTACTATAGGCTGATGATGATGAAAATTATGGAAGCTGATGAAATATTGCCCTTTTCTGACTAGCAACATATTGATGGACGTAAAAATGTCGCGCCGGGATTTTATCGCGCACTGGATTTTGAGAACGAGCGTTGAGAATCCAACAGAGTGCAACCCAGCGCGTCGGAAAAACACACTGTTGGATTTTCAACTCTTGGCGCTAAGCAGAGCGTTGAAAATCCATTGTGTTTTCATGCTGCCATGATAGTAGAAAATTACTAACTACATGCTGCCATGTCATTATTCTCATGTCATTATTCACTATCCGGTTCTAAACTTTGGGCGACCGAGGTCTACTCGGGTGAAAATACGGAGAAAACTAATTTTCCTACATATGAGACCTAGCTAGATCGATTTTTCGCCCCCTAAACTCCTGTATTGCAACTTTCATCAAAATCGTTAGAGCTGATTTCGAGAAAGTGAGAATATATACAGTGTGAGTCTTCATAATGTGCACATATCGAAATGAGGAAATCTATGCTTAATTTTAACGACAGAAAAAATATTTAAAAAATCTAAATATTGTTTTTTATACTTTTTATGAAATTAAAAAAAAAATTGTAACAAAACTGTGTAACTTTTAAACTGAATCAGCTATCGCGATGAAACAAACTCCATAATGATTGAAAGTAAGTAGCCGTCCACATAAAATTAAAATTGAGAAAAAAACTACCCTCAATTGAAAATAAACATGTTTTTTTAGTAAAAATCTGTATTTTTTTCTTCAATTTTTAATTGTAAAATTTATAAATAAGATAATAATAAAAAGAGAGCAAAAAAAAATTTTTTTTAACAAAATTTTTTTGTAAAATTTTTTTTTTTTTTTTAAACTAAAAAAAAAAAATACCATTTTTTCCGTCGATAAAATTAAGCATAGACTCCCTCATTTCGATATGTGCACATTATGAAGACTCACACTGTATACAAACAAATATTGCTCGTTTAATAGTATAGGATTAATACATACAACAAGCCTTTGATTTTTATGTCACACGGTACAGCTAGCAAAACTTTTTTTTTTCTTATTTTCCGCCAATAGTGACCCCCATATTCAAAATTCATTTATTTACGTAACATGTCCGTGTTTGGATCACAAAATTTCAACTTAATCGGTCCATTAGATTTGGAGCAAATTGGCTGTGACAGACGAACAGACACAGACACACGAGTGATCCTATAACGGTTCCGTTTTTTTCTTTTACCCTAAAAATTTCTGATTTTCAGCCCAGTTTGAATAAATGACCTTTGATTTTGATATTAACCCGTTAACTGGCTAATCTTCTATCGATGAATCACGATATAAGTTATTCTCGGATATTATATCACAGGGTTAGTCTTCTGATCATCCCATTATAACTCTACCTAGATATGTACGATGGTCTAAACAACCTTCACCCAAATGACAGACGAAAACGTTACAGAGGACAGCTAATAAATAATAACAAAAGACGAACTCATTACATAGATTTACCTACCATTAAATACAAGTGCATAACGACATATTATTTGATTGTGAGTCGCGTTGAATGACCTTTGGTTGTAATCCCAAGCCCAAAAACATTAAATTCCTTTTACAGAGAGGAGGTATGCACCACAGCAGTGAGAACATTACGTTGATTATGTTAAAACAAAAAACTAAGTTTTAAAAGTATTGTATTTCATTATAGGACTACTTCGGATTATTTATTTAAGAGGTTGTTCAGGGTTATCAGAGAGACTAAAATAAACAAATTGCTATTAAAATCATTCCAAATTTAAACTTAAATTATTTGTTTAAATAAATTTTCACTTTTACAATACTTTCAAGGCATGTTTTGGCATCAAAAATAAAAAAGATGAGGTTTTGAATTCTATAAAATTCCATTAATTAAATATATAGAAGATCAACAATGTCTTCAAACAAAGTGATAGGTTAACTTATTATAACAATGAAATAATCTAAATAAGTTACAATTTGAAGAGAATTTAATATAAAACTTCTGGTTTTTACTGTAATAGTGATTTGTATTGGGATTCAGAGGTGTTTTAAGATGATAGAGAGATGATATCTTGATAAAAATCGAACAGGTTGCCTAATTTCGGATCATGTGATTCACAACACCTGATTCTAAGAATGCATGTAATTTTATAGAACTGCACTAAATCTTAAACTTATGAGTCTAATCTGGTTTAAGTAGGGATAAACTACAATTTTAATGACGGTTTTATTCATAAAATCCAGTTTTTATAAAATAATTCTCGATTATTCGAAATTGTGTTGACAAGTTAAGGTTATGCATTTAAGTCATTCATTCTGGAGTAATATTTGTATAGCTGTAGTTATAAGACTGCTAGGAAAAGTCAGCGAGGCTCTAAAAAAGACTTGTTAGTTATTATTGTTTCAGGAAAAGTAGTAAAAAGGAAATAAATTACCTTCAAGGCATCGATACCGGTAAGCCGTTTCTGCCTATCTTGATCCCTCAAAATGATAAATGGACGACCATACTCGTCGAAGGCTACCGCTCCGGGGAACAGAGCCATATTTTATAATATTATCACTTCACAAACTCAAGATGAAAGCAGATTTAGTTTCATAGATTCCACCAAAACCGAAACAAAAACCAAATGACAGTTCTATAAATTCAATTTGACAATTCACCCCGAAACGTAACCACAGACAGAGGCCGCATTCCGAGTTACGTCAAAAGTGATTATATCGCGAATACGACCAAAGTCCAAAGTCACAATTATTACTCAATAACCCTTAAATTTTGTGACTATTAAATTTGGTCGGATTCGCGATATTATCACTTTTAACGTAAGTCGGAATGCGGCCAGACTAATGCAGAATATTCTGTTTCACGCAGAAATCGAATCAAAATCAAACTTTTGTTTTTATTATAAACGAGTTTTATTAGCTACTTCTCTTATTCAGAACTTGGTCCGAGGGTAACCTATACCCCTATGGTCTCGACTAGCCACCAGCCCCAGCTGCTGGAAGTCGGTTGCGAACTCACAGGTTGCAAATGGCATGGCGACCCGGGGCCTTGAAGTGGCCTAAAGAACTAGTAAGTTTCAAATTCCTTGCCCTCATTATGTCAGAAAGCCATCACTTTTCATTCCATAGCCCCCGACGGGATCACATCGCAGTAGTAGCCTGACCGAAAGATTGTAGAATCATAGTTTGAGACCTTACTATGCGTTCGCACTGGTGAAACATCCACAACAAAACATGTTGAAATATCTAGTGCCTGTCAAACTTTGTATGGAAAATTGAGATTCCAACATGTTTCGCCAGTGCGAAGTGTGCGAACGCACAGTTAGATCACATCACACACCATTTTCTCCCAAAGATTTAAATCGGTCAGTCAGTCTCTAAAGGTGGGTACTGACTGTTGTTACAGGGTGTAATGTAACATGTTACAAAGTGAGCATTCGTGAAAACGAGCACGAATATGCGAGCAGCGAGCCGCTCGTTGCTCGCTTCGAGTGCTCCGCCCGCTGTCGGTTTTTTGGCGAATCCCTTTGAGTATTACGCGGTTCAGTCAGTACGCTCGCGACAAATCGTTACGAGCGCACGTGCCACACGCGACAATTCTTGGCTATTCTGTTTAGAATCTGGAGCGCGGGCGGAGATGGAAACGAGCATGTTACACGGATTTTAGGACACGGCGTAACGTAACATGCTCGCTGCGAATGGTACATTACGGCCCGTAACACCGGTCTGTACCCACATTTATGTTAATTTAACCTGATATAGTAGTTCGGCGTAACTGTGCGTTCGCACTGGCGAAACATTCACAACGAAACATGTTGGAATCTCTAGTGCCTGTAAATTTTCCATACAAAGTTTGACAGGCACTAGAGATTTCAATATGTTTTGTTGTGATGTTTCGCCAGTGCGAACGCATAATAAGGCTATGCATGTACAGACGCCAGCACATCAAGCTACCCGAAACTGTCAAATTTTCCCAATCAACTTTGAACCTTAAACTTCGGCGATAAAGTTGATTGTAGTAGCTTGATGTGCTGGCGTCTGTACCTAAGTACCTACCTACTTCTTGATACAATAATTGAAACAAAATATTTGTAATGTAATTTATTTTTAAATAACGGCATTATTTTCGGTGTTGAATATTTAGTGACACACTACTCTCCATGAAGGTGGCTTAGCATTTTCATAGATAGTAGCAAGAACCAATAATATACCAATCGCACACATTGCAAGAGTAGTAACATACAAAATTCTATCACAAATTCCTCCTTTCAGAAACACAGGGCGCCCATCTTCGCATTGAAAATCACATTGTAATTTCTTCAATTTGATCAAGCTTCTCTGTTGAAACAAAGCCGGCGTTGTAGAAATGGCTCGGCCCCGTCGTAAATATTTTGCAATAATTCTGAGTAACATAGTAGGTAATAGTTTGATCCGTTCGGAATCAGGTTGTTGAATCGAATGACTTTGTTTGACATTTGAGTTTTTGACGGTTGGTTTTTTTGGAACCGTATATTTTCTGAGTGGCCTGTTGTTTTATTTTATTTTATTAAAGCTGGCATTATGTTTCGTGTAAGTAGGTATCAGCACCTTATTGGTTTGGTCGAGTCATCTGCCTTTTCTAAACTATGTTGAGAGTCGGGTTCCAATCTAACCGGATGCAGCTGATCTCCACAACCTAGTAACTGGAAAACACGATACCCCTTGACTAGACTGGTTGTCAGACTTTCAAGCTTCGGCCCTAACGACTATCAAAAATCTAAAAATGACAGCTAGGACCAACGTGATAACGTGCTTTCCGAAGCACGAAGGGCAGTGGCGGATTAAGCCTGTCGGGAGCTCGGGGCGGCAGAAAATGATTTGAGCCTTCGATATGATGGTACATGTTTGCCGCCAATGAAGCACTGTAGTCAATTTAAAGGCGCATGACCAGTTCATAGGGGACCCCCCATATGATCCCGTATCGTATCGGACAGTTCGCAAAGCTAACTAAAAACTGCGATATAACTGGTTGTCAGACTTTCAAGCTTCGGCCCTAACGACTATCAAAAATCTAAAAATGACAGCTAGGACAAACGTGATAACGTGCTTTCCGAAGCACGAAAGGCAGTGGCGGATTAAGCCTGTCGGGAGCTCGGGGCGGCAAAAAATGATTTGAGCCTTCGATATGATGGTACATGTTTGCCGCCAATGAAGCACTGTAGTCAATTTAAAGGCGCATGACCAGTTCATAGGGGACCCCCCATATGATCCCGTATCGTATCGGACAGTTCGCAAAGCTAACTAAAAACTGCGATATAACTGGTTGTCAGACTTTCAAGCTTCGGCCCTAACGACTATCAAAAATCTAAAAATGACAGCTAGGACAAACGTGATAACGTGCTTTCCGAAGCACGAAAGGCAGTGGCGGATTAAGCCTGTCGGGAGCTCGGGGTGGCAAAAAATGATTTGAGCCTTCGATATGATGGTACATGTTTGCCGCCAATGAAGCACTGTAGTCAATTTAAAGGCGCATGACCAGTTCATAGGGGACCCCCCATATGATCCCGTATCGTATCGGACAGTTCGCAAAGCTAACTAAAAACTGCGGTACACAAATATATGATTATATTGCTATTATCATAATTAATACATCATTATTCATAATACATGGAACTTATATGAGCTATCCTTTACAATTTCACTACCCATATTGTTCACACTCTCAGATCAATGCGTAACTTTTACCGAGCGAGGAGGCTTATTCTGAAGACTTCCGCGCTCGTTTGCGCCGTTAAATATCGAATCTTTCGAACGCTAAGGACTTCCCTTCTTCTTCATATTCTTCTTTCGTAACACAGAAGGAATAGAAATCAGGATCTCTGAAGATTTGCTTCCCGCCTTCCCAAGCGTATGTTAAAGGTTTGTCTGGTTTAGTTACGTTGACATCGAAATGATCCAGAGCTAATGAACGAACTTCGTTGTACAATCGGTCCCGAAAACCAGGGAACATTGCATTTCCGCCGTACAAAACTATATTTTCTAACAAACTTTCTGTATTTTCTTCCGGACAACAGCTAATTGAATGCATTATGGCTTCTGGTATACCCATCTGTGGTATTCCGACGTCTGATGGATGGAATAGCAGTTCTGGAATGGCGAATCGTTCGTTGTTCAGTCGGAGAGTTTGTTGTTCCAAGTCCTCGTCGGGTTTCACGATGTCTCGAAGATATCCGCGACGAATTGACGTGTAGTCTGGTAGAACGTAGTCTTTGACTATCGTGTTTTCTGAACCTGTAATTAGAATGGAGTATTTTATTAAACGAGAATTAATTCGGTTTTCTTAGAGACAGCAAGAACGAAAAATTTAAGGTAATTTCCGTATATTCGCAGAAACCACTTTTCCGTTGACTCCAAAGTTTTGGCAAGTGGCAGTTTTGGTACCCAGATTTCTGTGTTAGCAAGATATACCCAATATTCGTTTTTTTTATGTATGACGTCGCTTTTTTTACCGTCGAGCGTAAGAACAATAATGTACGAATGTTACCGGACCGCGGAAGGCGCGAAGACCCAGATAGAAACAGATTTATATCTTTGGATAAAATGGTAATTTGAAATAAAGGAACACATTTAGAAACTCATCGGTTTTGATAATTGAAGCCGGCCGGGCATACCATATATTGAACTTGATTACTTGACTGTAAGTTACGCAGCACTGTCACATGAAGTACGTGAGGAGATTTACGCCTATAAGGCTGCCTGCCCACTGGAGCGGAGAAATGTGTAAATATTAACCAATAGGAGCGGAGCTCTGTAGCGGAGTTTAGATTCTATTAGTTAATATTGGGACATTTATCCTCTCCGCTCCGCTGCCTCGCTCCGCTCCAGTGGACAGGCAGCCTTACAGTTTGCATCTCTGAGAGGAGAGTAGAGTGCGTGAGCCGCTGATGTGCCGGTAAAGTTCGCTTGTACACGATACAAATAACTTGAGATTTAAACGTGTGTGCGGCTACTTCCGAATTCCGCAAGTTGTATTTTACGCGGTAGTTAAGATATACACTGTATACGCGGCATATACCCTGTGCAGATGTCGGGAATTCGGAATATGCATCATGTTATATCAGTATTATGTGGGGCCGACATAAGGCTGCCTGTCCATTGAAGCGGAGCGAGGCAACGGAGCGGAGCGGACTTGCGGATAGTGTGTGCCTATTGATGCGAAGCAGCGGGGCACAGGAGCAAGGCAGTGGAGCGGAGTTGCGGACTGTGCGGAACTAGGCCGAGTTCACGCGATGAGTAATTAGAAAAAAAACCGCATCCCCTCTCCGCTTCTCCGCTCTGCTTCTCCACTCCGCTTCCCGGTTTTGTATGAATTTTTAAACTATATTCCATTTGAAATAAGATTAGACATTTAAACAAACCTTTTTTACAGTCCGTTCAACCGATTTTGACTTCTGTACCGTAGGCATAAGGATGGCATTAAAAGCAAAAAAAGTGGTTACAATACCAATGTTTACTGCAGCTGCCATTTGTCATGCCACCAACGCAATAGAAGTCAAAATCGGTTGAACGAACTGTAAAAAAGGTTTAGTTAAATGTCTAATCTTATTTCAAACGGAGTATAGTTTGCAAATCCCTGTCCACTGAAGTGGAATAGAGATTTTATGCAATTCCATTGGTTAATATTGGCACAGCTCCATTCCGACCTTCCCTCTCCTCTCCGCTCCAGTGGATAGGCTAATATTGATATTTAGAAGGCATCTTAACTTAAAATAAATTATGATGAAATTTCATAAATTTGTCAATTTTAAAGATACCGCTATATCGCCAAAATCGGGTTTTGATACTGTTTGAAAAATGCAGCATTATCCAAGTCAGAAAGGCAGACTGTGTAGCATTTCCTTTACAATTAAACATCACTAAAGTGTAGCTGGAATAAGTCTACTCAAGAGGAGAATAATCACTCTTATACCAAATCATGATGAAGTAGAGAACAAAACACAGCTTCCGTTATTGGCGTGCTAAGATCTGCTTTTCATCTAGAAGACATACCAAGCTTTGGAAAAGATGCTTTGTATAATTCATAACCAGAGTTTTGTTTCTGGTGCTTCTTGTTTTTTTTTTTTTTATGGGCTTATTTTGTTGTACTATAGGTTTTAATATTTTAAAGAGCCAATAGACTTTTAAGTATACTAGGACTTTGTGTTTTGAACAGTAAAATTATGAATTAATTTTATGACAAATGTTCGGAATTCATATTATTTACAAGTTATTTAACAGATTATTAAAATAAAAATATAATAACCTAACCTAATTAAAACTATTAACAAACTAAAATATGGCATTGAAAGATTATTCCACATCGCTGTCGACTGGTAATGTACCCAAGGCACTGGCCTCTGACCAAAGTAAAAGCCAGCCCTTGTGTCACGGGAAATGGCCATCAGCTGTTTGGAGATTTCATTGAACAAACCATGAGCACTCAGACAGACCGAATTAAACAACCACCTAATTAAAAATATAAAATCTCACCTTTTTTTCTAGTAATCTCCATATCCTCCAAGAAGTTTTGTGATACAAAACACGAATCCTCCTTCGCCTGGTTGATTACATACGTCTCATCCATAACATTCAGCTGTCTGTACGACAAGACCTCCTTCAAATGATTAGTCAGCACTTTACCACCCACGTCTATCCTCCTTATGGCATCCCGGTACTTCTTACCATTAATATACGGAACTATATTAGTAAAACTGTAACCGGTGTCTACCACAAGCGTACATTTATTCTTATGGTCTTTACGGTACTTATAATCAGCTAAATCTGTAGCGTTTATACGTAGTAAAGAAGTACATTCGTATTCTTCAAAGAATATTTCTGTTATCGCTTCCTGGATGGACGCAAAATTAAATAATGGCTCAGTTATAATCAGAGGAGTGTCATTAAAGTTGACAGGGCAGCATTCTTTACTGAACATGTAGTCCCAAACAGTTTTTTGTGTATCCCAGTTTATAAGAAAACCTCTTTGGAAAGGTAGAATGTAGAAAAGTCCCGATGCGTCTCGACAATCATCGATCTGTGAGCCGATGAATGCACGTCGTCTTTCTGACTTCGCTTTCATGATGCAGTTGGGGACCACTTTCGGCTCCATGTTGGAGAAGCCCACTTTGGCTGAGTAGCCCCCATTGTCCAGGATATAACATGATGTTTCACTCATAATTATTGTTGTTCAGTTTAAGGTTACCGGTGGAAAGTGCCTAACTCAAAAGTGCTGTTACGTTGAGAAATATTTTTTTGCACTCATTTTTACTGACTGGATTCAATTTATACGAATAACTCTTCGAAATTATCTTTTTTATTTTTTTATTTTTTTTTTTTTTTTCTTCTTTGGCAACTGAGCCGATGTCGACTATTCTGCCAGCGTCATGTGGTGACGGCAATGAAGCAAGGTGAGCCGTCGAACTTTGCACTTTGTGGTAGTTATGTTAGTAGCTGTAACGACAGGACAATTTTTGTTAGTAAATCTAGCTAAATAAATAAAATAAATATATATATTCAAAACACTACAATTCGACATAATATATATTTACCAAAAGTTATTATTACTACACACCAGACTACATTTTGATATCATTTACATTTAAAAAATTTGATAGGACTTGGATTAGCTTAGGGGAAAAGTTAGTCAAGAGGGAATGGAAGTTAGTAGGAAGAGGAATTTTCATTTTGGAAAGCTTATGATACAAGTCAAAGGATTGAGAATTCAATGGACATGAGAAGAAGATATGATCCAAAGTACCATCATCGAGACCGCATTCGCACAGGGAACTGTCACGAACCCGGATCTTGTTCAGGAATACTGGACTGCAGCAGTGACCAAGTCTCAGTCTGCACAAGGATGTAACAGTTCTTTTAGACAGTTTGGGGCATTTAAAAAACCAAGGTTTCCGCTGGATGTCAGGTTGAACATTGGCGTAATACGCCCCCTTAAGTTTCGAACTTACCTGCCACACGTCTGACCACGAGTTGTACAACTTGCGTTTGGTGTCAGTTCGTAAGTCGTAACTTTGTACCATGTAATGCTTCCGATCCACTGGGTTAGATGTAGCAAATTTAGCCAGTGAGTCGGCGCACTCGTTGCCACCTATTCCCGAGTGGCTGGGAACCCAAGCTATTTCAATGCTTAAACCGTTTTTCGAACAAGTGAATAGTAAATTTAGAATGTCGAAAATGATTTTACTGTGAATTTTGGATTTTAGTTGACATTGGCTTAAGGCTTGAATACTACTGCGAGAGTCTGTAAAAATGACCGAATTTTGAATATTGTGGGTTAAAATGAAATTAATGGCTTCTAGGATACCGATGCATTCGCCTGTAAATACTGAAGCCTCCGGTGGGCATTGGAATAAAAGGGCAATTCTAGAGTTCTGGAAATATGTTGAAACACCTGTACATCCTGTTGACGATAATTTGGATGCGTCCGTATAAAATAAATTCCAACCCTCCCAGTATCTCGTAATGGTCCGGTCGAAGTCACCTTTTACGTCCTGGGAGTTTTTTGAGATACCAAGTCCCAAAACGACCTTTGGCCTGAAATGGATCACCTCATATGCGGAAGAAAAGACAGGAAGAGAGGGGTATTGACAAACAGGTGAGGAGAGGTGTTTAAGCTCTCTGTACCTATTCATCAATGGAATAGATTTATTATTCCAGTAGGATGACGCGCTAAGAGAGAGGTAGATTTGTTCCAAAATGGGGAGTAAAGGATGGGACGAAAGAGAGAAAACTTTTGACAAGAAACGATCTGCTAAATATTGTCTTCGAAGGTTAAGAGGAGGTTCTGCACATTCAACCTGGAGAGCATTTATGGGGGAGGATTTCATGGCACCAATAACGATCCTCAGGCATTTGGACTGGACAGAATCTAGTCTACGCAGAGCTTCCTTGTTACATGGCTCAATTAGGTAACAGCAGTAATCCAACACGCTTCTGACCAGCGCATTATATATCAGCTTTAAGGTGTATGGGTGAGCTCCCCACCAGACACCTGCCAAAGCCTTGAGGACCGAAACCGAGCGCTCACATTTTTTTACTGTATTATCTATGTGATCCACTCCCGACAATTTGTAATCCAGGGTAACCCCAAGAAACCTGGCCTTCTCCTTAATGGGGATGGCTTGACCGTCAATATTAATTTCAACCTGCGGGATAAGGCGTCTACGAGTGAAGATAACGGCGGTACTCTTTGGAGCACTTAAAGATAACCCGTGATCTAAGAGCCATTGGTTTAATGAGGACAAAGAGATATTAATGGATTGAGCGGCATCTTCGATGGAACTGCCACAGACCAATAGTGCAATATCGTCAGCATACTGAAGTATATTACAGTTAATATTTAAACAAGAGGGAAGATCACAGGTATAGATATTATATAAAGGGGGACTAAGCACGGATCCCTGAGGTAGACCTCTCCAAACCGACCTCGGCTCAGAGTTTTCCCCGGGAATCCTGAGTTTAACACTACGGTCTGAAAAAATGCTGCCTATGATTTGACAAATCCTAGCCGGGATTCTCAGCTTTTGCATCTTCTGCCTGAGAAGTGGGAGGAGGACAGAATCATAAGCAGCTGAAATGTCTAAGAAAACGGCTGCCACAGACTCATTCCTGCTAAGGGCCAGTCGGATCACAGATGTGAGGGTACCCACACTATCAGCTGTACCCAGACCTTTCCTGAAGCCGAACTGAGTCGTTGGGAGCAGTTTCCTGCTTTCTACAAACCATTCTAGACGGTTTTTAATCAAATGTTCTAAAAGCTTAATAAGTATGGACGATAGAGCAATTGGCCTGTAAGAACAATGATCATTAGGATCTTTACCAGGTTTTAATATAGGGATGACGACTTGAACCTTCCAATCAGGAGGAATATAACCGGAAGAAAAACAATAGTTGACTAAGTCCAGATAATACTGATGCGTCTTATCACCCGCTTTAGTAATGAAGGAGTAAGGGAATCCATCCACTCCTGGAGCAGAATCCTTTACATGGGCGAGGACCGATTTCAGTTCACCAAGAGTAAACGGCCCATCCAGAGGATCATCTGAAATCAGCTGAGAGTCCGAAGCGGCACACTCCTCCATACCGGGAACATACACTGGAGCGAGCTTAGAAAAAAACTGGTTACCCAGATCCGCAGACAGTATGCTGCCGGAGGGAGGCCTCAAACTACTTCTGAAAGATTTCAATTTACGCCACACAGCCGACGCTGGAGTGGATGGACTCAGTGAGCCACAATACTTCCGCCAACCTTCTCTCTTCTTATTTTTGAGTAATTTCTTGGACTTAGCCAAAATATGTTGAAAAGCAATGATGTTATCCAGGTTCATGTCGGAGTTGAAATTCATTTCGGCCTCATTCCTGGCCCTGATCACGGCAGAGCAGTCCCTATCCCACCATGGCGGGGATGGAATTTTGCCCGTTGGCGGTTTTTTTGGAGGGAAGCAATCATCTGCTGTAGAGGATATTGTGTTGGAAAATAAGGAAAAACATTCCTGAGCAGACTCAGGACTAATGGATGGAAGGGAAGAGACCCGTAAGTCTATAATTTTGGAGTAGAGGTCCCAATCCACTGAGTTCAGCTGGTATTTTAACAATGGAGGAGAAATTTTGTCAGGGATAGTCTTGGATGGGATTTCAACCATGATGGGATAGTGATCACTCCCGTAAGTCATATTCAAGCGACTCCAATTAAAAAGGCTGGCTATACTAGACGAACAGAATGTTAAATCAACACAGCTGCTATTCTGTCCTGGCGCAGACCTACGTGTGGAACAGCCATCATTAATTACACATAGGTTAAGTTCATCTAATATATCCACTAAACCTATACCGAAGCTGTCACAAGTTTCAGATCCCCATCTATAATGATGGCCATTAAAATCACCCATAATTAGTAATGGACCTTGTACATTACTCAGCAAACTTTTTATTGTAGTAAGATCTTCAATTTGTGGGTGTGCAATATAAAAACTAAATATATTTATATCCTCAGCCTTAACAGCAACAACATTGATGTTATCACTAACAAAGGGTAGAGGAATCTGGGAGAATGACACTTTGTTATTAATAAACAAAGCACATCCTCCATATCCATCTGATCTGTCATGGCGAACACTACTGAAACATGGAATCCTGAAATTACTTTCAGAACGAAGCCACGTCTCAGCGATGCCGCAGATCAGAGGTTTAAACTTATTAATTAGGAAGAGTAGGTCAGGTTTCCTGGGAGTAACACTCCTCACGTTCCATTGAAGGAATGTCAGGGGATGGAACATTGTGAATGTAATTAACAATGGATGTCAGTTTGTTGGCAACGTGGTCAGGTAGAGATTGTTTTGGATTTGCTAATACAGTCATTACCATACTGGAAATAATGTTCAGAATATTTTCTGTATTGTCAGGACTTGTTGCACCTTCCCTAGGATAAGCGCAACCGTTTTGGGAAGGAGAGAAGGAGTAGTTCTGAGTGAGGGCATGATGAGCCTGCTTATCATAGCCAGGTGAAAGTGGGGCATGGGATTTTGGTTTAAGGACAAACGTTTTGCGGTAAGATTTTTGATTTTGAGGAAGTGGACTGGGGGAATGAGATGGGCTAGCTACTGGTTTAGTATTTTGAGATAGTCTCGACACTTCAGCATATGATCTTGAAACCGGAGGAAGGACCTGACTTGCCTCCGCATATGAGACCGACTTCTCTGCCATAAGAGCTTTAATGCCCTTCTGTCGACCCAATTCAGGACAAGCCTTATCATTAGCATAATGATTGCCAGAACAAGAAATACAAAACGCACCATCAAAAGAAACTTGGCATCCATCTCCTGGGTGGTCTTGACCACATTTAAAACAGCGAGGTTTCGAGCGACATACTGTGCGTGTGTGACCATACCGACAACAATTGAAGCATTGGATAGTTGGGTACAAGTATCTCTCGACCGAAAGAGCAGAGTAAAAGCAAAAAACACGTTTAGGTAGAACTTGACCGTCAAAGGTTAGAACAACCGTTTGAGTGGGTTTCCATTCGGACACACCCAGAGAAGTCACCTTACGGCTCATTCTCCTAGCCTTGATTACAGGGCCGCATCCAGTGGGAACCTTGATGTTCTCTATGACTTCTTCCTCAGTCCATTCAATGGGAACGTCTCTGACAAGACCTAAGCGAGTGATGTTAAATTGGGGGATGGAGGCAACGAAATTATTTTTTTCTAGAATGGGACTGATCAAAAAACTGTTAGCATCTTGGTGAGACATGAACTCAATTGAAACCTTGTTTCTTCCTAAGCGCTTCACACTGCCTAGGAGTATGTTACTAAAATTATTTTGAGTCAAGAACATACCAAATTTCACGGGGTGCAGAACAGTACCTGAGGTCTGACCGTCTTTTAAGGATGCGTGTACTATAAACGGGGGGTAGTCTTTCGTCGTATATATTTGTCTTCCAATTGAATTTTTGGCTAACTTAGGAGGGTTGATTAAAGTAGCCGGGGGGAAAACGGCCGATCTTTTCCTGTTTGCGGATTCGGAGTCCATAGTCTCTGTTTGCTCATTGTCGTCGGGGAGAGTAACAGTTAAGACCGGAGTGAGATCAAACGGGACATGCGGGTCAGGGGGTTTTTTGATATCCATCGTGGATACCGGGTAAAATCTTTAAAAATAAAGTAAATTTATATTAAAACAAACCTTACGCTACAACACAAACACAGGGAATAATCTCGATTGAAGTTCACAGTATTAAAAACCACTAAAATCGAAAAAATTCGTAACACAGACAAAAGCACTTGTTAAGCCTTCACCACTACCCACGAAAGTCATCTTTTTTATTGAAAAACTCGACATCAATAGCTACGCCAAAACAAAACAAATGTCAACTTGACGTCTTTTACTGGTTTCTTTTTAATCTGAATCTAAACTTGATTATTGAGGGCGCATTCCGATTTACGCCAAAAGTGATTATATCGCGAATCCAACCAAATTTAATAGTCACAAAATATAAGGGTTATTGAGTAATAATTGTGACTTTGGACTTTGGTCGGATTCGCGATATTATCACTTTTGGCGTAACTCGGAATGCGGTCTAAATTTTTCAGTCAGGTGAATTTTACACTGGCAATTTTGTTTATGAGTATTCATCTTGATGTCGTGGGACATTACCAAAATTGAAATACTTAACACGTAATAAAGAATTACATACTTTTTGACTCGCGTTTGATAAAAAAATGAGTAAATATTCTAGCATCTTTGGTATTGATACTTACTAGGTACACACGCAGTAATGTTAATTACCAGCCATTTCAAGATCTCACGTCCACACACAGATTTTGAAATCACTAGCGGCAAATCTACTGTCAAAATCTATGTGTGGACGTGAGAATTTGAAATCGCCAGCGAGTCGTCGGCGACTAAAGTCGCTACGTGTGTATCTAACATTAGTTTCGATAAAAGTGATTAGACCTCGAATCATAAGTAGCCACACACGTAACGATTTACTTGCGCAAGTATATCGTTACGTGTGTTGAAAGAAATTTCCGCAAACATCTTCCAACACACGTAACGATATACTTGCGCAAGTAAATCGTTACTAACTTGTGTGGCTACTATAACGGTCTACCCCATAGAAGCCATTCAACCTTTTTCATATTTCGTATTTTACTTACTTTGGTACTTTTACTTTTGGCTTTTTACTTCGGTTTCTACCGGAAAATACGGAATTATTACGAAAATATGTAGTATGTAATGTGGGTATAGCCGGATGGTAAGCCATCCGGCTATACCCACATTACATACTAATATCGATCGTGCGAATAATATTTCCAAACAAAAATTCCTACGACGGCTCTAGCAGTCAATCTGTTGCAGAATGAGACCAGTCACCAGCCGGTAGCCGTCCATACTGAAAAAAAATTCATATTCATAATCCATTCTGAAGAAATATTACTTGCCGAGCGACATTTCACTACGGTATGTGAAACCAAGTCAGAGGCCCATGGGCGGCACTAATCGATTCATTTTGACAGTTCAACAACATTCATTGCGTTATTTACGTTGTTGATCAAATTTTTTTTCCAACCTTAGAAGCAATGGATTAGCAATCTGTTTCAGATCGAAACAGATTGTGATTGATCCTGTATTACATAATTAGGGTACAGGTTAGTCACTAACCACACGAAAAGAAGAGAACCATGAAAATTTTGGTGAAGTGAGCTCTCATTCCACCTGATACTAAGAATCCAATCTAGTATCAGTAGTGCTATTCTGTAACCATGTCACCGTGTTATCTTAGATGAAGTGAGCGTGGAGTGAGCTGTCAGTTGCTAAGGATTGACACTATTGGCAGCTCACTTCACCTAAGTTATCACGGTGAGATTTTTACAGAATAGCACTACCTCCGTTAGGTTAGGTTAGGTTAGGTTAAATGTTTGGGCTGGTCTTATCGATAACATGTTGATTGGACCAGTCATACTGCCGAGAACTTTGAACAGTGAAAGATTTTTAAGTTTGTTGACTGACGATCTACCTGAGTTATTGGAAGATGTACCACTGTCTTTGCGTCGAAGGATGTTTCTGCAGATGGACGGATGCCCTGCCCATTATGCCACAAATGTGAGATCATTTTTAAACGAAAATTATCGTGATAAATGGATTGGACGACTAGGACCTGTAGGGTGGCCTGCGCGTTCACCCGATTTAACGCCCCTTGATTACTTCCTGTGGGGGACCATGAAGCAACGCGTCTACAGTACTCCCATCAACAGTGAGGTCGATTTGCGTGATCGCATAATTAACTGTGCAAATGATATTCGCAATGATCCCGAAATGATAAGGAGAGCGACACAACAAATTTTAGTTCGCGCGGCTTTGTGCCTACAACAACGAGGTGGACATTTTGAGAACCTAATGCATTAAATTTTCTTTAAAATAATAAATGTTTTAATTGAACTCTTTTTCATTCATTGAACCCAAATAAATCATCCTTAAGAGAACAAAAATAGCGCGTTCGAAGTGCCATCTTTAACACTTGATAGAAAGTGTTTTGTCTGAGCTAAAAGCATACAATTTTTATTATTAGGTAGCTAATACGATGAGGAATAATTTAAAGTAATAAAAAATGAAGGTAATCGGGGCATCTTATTGAGAAATTTTACGATTATTGCAAAAATTGATGAAAAAAAATCAGATTTTTGAGGGAAAAACGTGTTTATTTTTAATTGGTGGCAGTTCTTTTCACAATTTTCATTTAATGCGGACACCTAATTACTTCCAATCATTATGGAGTTTGTTTCATCGTGATAAAACATCGAGTTAAAAAGTTACACCGCTTTGTATACACTGGAGTCACAGAAACGAAAAAATAAATAAAAAATCCATTAAAAATGTCAATAAAATATTTAGAATTTTTTTATCATTTTTTCCGTCGATAAAATTAAGCAAAGATTCCCTCGATTCAGTATGTGCAGATTATAAAGACTCACACTGTATATTCTGTGAGCACTACAGGTGGAATGACAGCTCACTTACAGACACTATTTACAGCTCACTTCACCTAAATTAGCATTTGAGATTTTTACAGAATAGATTGTTTGTAGTTGTATGTATGCTCTTCGGGGCGCGACATGTCGCAATTATTTGCAGGTTACACCACAAGTTCACAGCAAAAATACAAAAATTTATGGGAATATAAAACAAAAAGATAACTCTATACGGAATTTATTAAATCATAATTTATGATAAAATGTACACTTTGCTAGCTTAAACCTAAAACATTTTGATGCGGTAACACAGAAGCTTGAAGCTTACCTGTAAAAAAAGAAAAAAAATGATAATAATTAGAGATCCACTAAGAACAAAAAAAAACAATGCCAAACCTTTTCCCAACTGTGAATATCTACCAGAATTTTTCTGAGAATATATTTTGGTTGAATTGTTTTCCTTTTAATGGCTGGGTATGGTAGGTCTGAAGTATGTTTCGCCGACGCCAAATAAATTAGGATAAGAGCAGGAAATGATGATGATGGCTGGGTATGGGTCATAGATTTAGGGAAAGTTTTTTTATACACGGTAGGTTGTCAATATTTTCTGTGCAACCTACTTAGGCTAAGCGTATGCTGAGACGCAGGTAACGCAGGTCCACACAGTGCAGGGCAGAGCAGATTTTGTAATACATGAACATTAAATCTTCAAAAGTTAAATCTTAACTAAAACATTAGTGGGGTTCATTTATAAACGTTGCTTAAAGTTAAGTAACATTCAAACGTCAAAAATATATGGTCTCTAATCGTTACTTAACTTTAAGAATGTTTATACAGAGTGTTTGGCAGAACGTTGAACATACGAAAATGGTGGATAGGTAGGGTCATCTGCTACTTACTCAGCCCTAATTTATTTGGCCCTGGCCCCCTGGATATTTTTTTTTAATGCAGGTTGAAATTAGGATTTAAGTATTTTTTACATCTTTCTGTTATAAGAATCTGCCAATATTAAAGATTAAAAAAAAAAAATGCCTGTTTTACCCATTTTTTTAATAAAAATTAAGTTGTGAAACTAGAAGAAAGCAAAAAAAATAGTTTAATATCCAGGGCGCCATGGCCAAATAAATTAGGGCTGAGTAAGTAGCAGATGACCCCACCTATCCACCATTTTCGTATGTTCAACGTTCTGCCAAACACCCTGTAGATAAATCCCCTATGATGCTGCATTATTACTGCACTGAAGGATTTTACTTACATTCATAAACCATCTGTACTTTTAGCAGTATTGTACTGCCTTTATATTCACACAAGGTGGGCTTCTACAATGTGATATTCTCTGCTAGTTATCTAAAAATCTAATTTTCACTTGTGTAACAGGTAGGAGACAAGTTTAAAGACTGGACTAGAGTACTTATTCAGCAGATTTCAGTCTTATAGACAAGTTCTCTAAGAATGTGAATATATGCCATAACCTCCTTTAATAAACCATAGAGCAAATAAAATAAAAATATTTACTTCTTAAGGAGTTGATGACGGCAGATCAGGTAGGGGGCAGCCAAACCGGAGCCGAAGAATCCGATGAAGTAGACAGTAAGCTTGTAGCGGTTGCTGATGTCGAAGGGGAGGTTCTGAAACAGTTTGGTAAGAATGCTGTAGAAATATTGAGGCTACATGAAAATGAAAATTGTATTGATTTAATGGGTTATTTCTGTTTAATTTGAATAAAATGCGCATTATGACAAATCAAGCTTACAGAGAAACGTGTTCAGTCATTTTGTGCTGTTTTTATCTCCAAAAAAAAATCAAATCAATCGTTTTTGACTCGGATAGAACTTAACCTATGACGTTTATGTAAAGAAACAATTTATGTTTGGTAAATCTTTATCAGGTTTCTCTACAGATAATAGAATCGGAAAAACAGGAGCAAGATTAATTAAATGTTAATTTTAGTGTAATAAAAACAATTGACTGACGCATTAGATTATGTAATGACGTAAAATTTGAATGAAGAACTCACCTCGCCAGGGACACCTCCATGTGAGTGGTTCCTCACCATGGTGGTCATCACATTCCTACCCAGTTTGTTAGAAACACGAGCTAGGGGAGCAAACATTTTGTTCAAGTTTTCCTTGACTTATCTCGCGAAAAACAGAAAATTCGATTTCCTTCACAAAAAGGAGTGAAGTTTTTGCGAAAACTACCACTGCGTTCCCATTGTTTTCAATTCATGGTAGTTTCTGAAATGAACGCATCAGTAACTTTAGAAAATAATCTGTAAAAATGAAACTGCATCTTGTATTTTCTATGAGTTATGTATTTGAGATTTATCTACATAGTTAGTAACAACATTATTTCATAAATAATTAAGTTCAACTTTCAACCGCTGGAATGTACCTGAAATAAAAATAATTACATTAAAATTATCATAACTATTCATGACTGATAATAGGCACACTTTAGCTACCTACTGAGTACGAAGCTAGGCGTTGTGTTTAAGATTCAAGGGGTTATTAATTGAAACAGCAGAACCAGTTCCGCCTAGCATTCAGGGGCTCATACCGGTTATAATATGGGATTGGTAAATACCCTTCTGAGTGTGCGTAGGTTACGTGTTGGGTACCCACGATAAGGTTTAGCAAAGACCCAATAAGTACTGTCAACGTTGTCAGAACAATGAGCAATAAGATATATCAACTTATTTAGAAGACCTACCTATAGATAATTATTGTGTTTGTGGTCAAGTTAGTTTTAATGAGCCATATGGAGTCAAGTATAAATGGTGGTCTGTCTCAATAATATGCGACGTATCAGATTTATTGAACTTGTTATGATGCCTTTAAAACTTGAGGAGGTATTTACACCAGTGAATAGACGTGTGAATTAGATAAACAAATACATGCACAAGCACACAAATACTGCGTGAACATGAAGTTTGTTCAAACAAATCTGAGATGACTCAGATGACACTAAGAAAAGCGATCGAAATTGGAGTGATCAATGTTTTTACATTATAACGGTCCCTAACTTAACCTGAGTATAACACACCCCATAGATAGATATACTTAGGGGCAAATAGACACCTACCGACATAACATAACAGAGGTGTGCATAATAGTACACTCACGTTTCACCAATTTCGCGGAATAACCTTGTTTCAATAAGTTAGGCAAGGCCAAAATAAATGGGATAGGTTTTTTGTGTTACTTTAGTGGGCAGTGGATTAAAATTAGGTTACATATTATTTTAATCACACTTGCACGACACCTCAGTATCAATCAATTAGCACTAATTAAGTAAATAGAATGACAATGACGCTCGTTAGGTTTAATACTAATAATATGCTAATTAATTAAAATAGGTTATCGTGCAATTTGCTCGTTAGAAATCCCAATAAGAGGTAACTAATAGAAACAGGACAATGCCTTCCCGTAGAGTAGATGAAGCGAGTATTTTGGAAAACACTAGGTAATTATTGTTCGTTTTTTGGAACGAAGTTCCTTATCGCGCATTGCGAAAGGGGGCTAGCTAGACGGAAAAAATTAAGACCAAAAGTTGTAACAACACTTTTTGCTATAGTTGTAAGCCGTGCGGCGTGCGCGTGTTTCTCTGTCTGTCTCTCTCTCTCTCTCTCATAGAAAGCAAGCCCGTTACAACTTCACTACATAGTATAAAACAAAGTCGCTTTTTCTGTCCCTATATCCCTATGTATGCTTAAATCTTTAAAACTACGCAACGGATTTTGATGTGGTTTTTTTTAATAGATAGAGTGATTGAAGAGGAAGGTTTATATGTATAATAACCCGGTTTATACCCGTGCGAAGCCGGGGCGGGTCGCTAGTTTATTACATAATAAAAATAAATTTTGTTAATAATAAAAAAAATGTTATTATAACTTAAAAATAAAAATTTATTACAATTTCTTCACTAATTAATCGAAAGGAACTTCGTTCCATCCGGGTGTCCCTTGACACCTCTCAAGTTTTTTGTCATTTTTAAACTAAAAAAAACGAAAGCCAAATTCTACTCGATGTATACTCTCCTACGGCTGGTATACCTACCGACTACCTTCGCCCCGCCCCGTAGGGCCTGTACCCGCTGACGGCACGGCACGGCATGCGATTTTTGTGCAGCGAATAGGGTATGATAATAAAATTGAAATTTTGATGATGCCTATTTTAAGGACGTTGCGGCATGCCTTAGGATGCCACGGCATCATAAAGTCAGTATGTGCTTGTATGTAGTGATGCCGAAGGATGCGCCCCCTGCCGTGCTGTATCGCCAGTAGCCGCAGGCCCTTTAAAAGGTAAGCTTTTGACCTTCAAAATTAAATCCAAGAACGTCCTTGCAAGTAGCCGCATCTTAAATCCAAATATGGATATTCGTCCAGTTTTTTGGATGCTCAAGCTCCTTCAGAAGAAATTCTATACTTCAAACCCTAATAAGGGTCGGGAATAGTGGTGCGGATTCCCTTGTTCACAAACTAAACTAAATTTAAGTTCAGTGCATCTTTTTCTTTCTATTTCATTAAGAAAAGGACAGAAGATAAATTTTAGTTTAGTCCTGTCAAATTAATCAGCGCTTGATGTAAATTGACGTAATTTTAGTCGGCAAGTTTTTAATCACGTCTAAACTTGTATGGAGAGTGACAGGCGCTGATTAATTTGACAGGACTAAACTAAAATTTATCTTCTGTCCTTTTCTTAATGAAATAGAAAGAAAAAGATGCACTGAACTTAAATTTAGTTTAGTTTGTGAACAAGGGAATCGGCACCATTAGCTCACAAAACTTACCAAGTTTAGTTCTTGTTCATCTGGTGCCACAGCACGACGAAGGGCGCCGCGATGCCGGTGCCGACGTACCAGAAGAAGTTCAGGGTCACACGCGTGCGGTTGTGGATGTCAAATGGAAGGTTCTGGAATTAGAAGCCATTTTATTTTAATTACTATGGTATAGTCCTAATATGGTATGGTATAGTGGTATAGTCTTTGACAGTCGTTACGAGTCGTCAGAAGCCCAAAAGTCTGACAACCAGTCTTACCAAGGGGTATCGTATTACTCAGCTACTGGGTTGTGGAGGTCAGATAGGCAGTCGCTCCATGTAAAATACTGGTATTCAGCTGCATCCGGTTAGACTGGAAGCCGACCCCAATTTAGTTGGGAAAAGGCTGGGCAGATTGATTGGTATAGTCAGTAGATATGGGCATATGGGGGTGTATTAAAAAAGCTTTTAAGAAAGTGGAAGCTTTTAAAAAAGCTTTTATGAGTAAATAAAGACGTCCATTGCTGGACATATAAGCCTTCCCCAAGCGTCGCCACATCGATCGGACCTGGGGGCCTACCACCAGCTCAAAAGCAGTATTATTTTAACCGATAAGGGACCGCGGGTGGTCCGCGCCGTGACAGATTTACGACCGCACTTGAATAAACAAAAGCATCGGGTTTCATGATAACGTCTATAGTGTTTTGTTTATGTTTTTTGCTACTCGAATAGATTAGAGATACATTGTAAATGGTTACAGTCTTTGTTATCAACGTTTACTAATCTTTATTACCCGTTTTTTTTTTGTTTTCTATGTTCTAATGTTTTTACGATTTCTAATAAAACTACCGTACCAATTCACACGAAATTTTTCAGGGTACATTATGGATAGATAAGTTATCTAATAAAAGCGTTTTCAGAGAAAAAATTTTTTCCAAAAAAATTCAAAAAATCTAGGTTTTTTCTGATCTAGAATTTCTAGTGCTTTCATAACTTTCTCCGTACCAAAAAAATATTTTTTATGTATATTTTTTTGTAAAAAAAATTTAAAACCCTGAAAAATTTAGTATTGAAAATAAATAAAACACTTACCGATCAGATCCATACAGAAAACTCACAAAATATCACAACTTTCACTATCACGAGAACTTTCACCATCACGTTTGTTTACACTTTTTTTGGTTGGGTCAAAATAGGTATAATCTAATGTTATTTAGTGCGAATATTATCTAAAACGATGTAATATTTACTTCAAAATGAAAATATCACCACTTTCCGACGATTTACACACTAAAACCATTAAAAAACGAATTATTACTGCGAACGCGCGCATCCCGGGAGTGACGTTTTTACTGTCATTTTGACCGCGCGGGAATGTCATTTTCAACATTTTTTTATAGTGTTGCCCATTTATATTTTTGCTTTTAGTCGATTTATTTGACAAGAATATCTATCTGACCATAGACTGCAAAAAATTTCAAACAAAAATATTGATTACAGCGAATACGATTGACAGTTGTATGTCGTGTGGAGTCTTGTTGCCAATTGGCAACAACGGTCCTTTAGCGGTATATTACTTCAGTGGAAGAAAGCGATGGAGCTATACGTCCTGTAGAGCTTCATCTCTTTCCCACACTGAAGTAATATTAAAATAATACTGCTTTATGAGCTTGTGGTAGGCCCCTTGTACTTCTCCCATTCAGTGTATTCCTATGAGTTAAAAATAGATACTTAAGGGGACGATAGCTGACTTTTAATGATTTTATACTGAAGATGACGTCTGAACGAGTAGTGTTAGTGATTTGGAAAAAATATATGTTAAATTAGAGCATTTTCTTAATATTTTAATATACGCATATTTTTGATTATGTTTATATTACATAGTGAAATTAATTTGTAAATTATGTCTAACGCGGATAAAAAACTGAGAATGACGCAAAATCCATCAAGCGTATTTTTCTGAAAACTTCACCATATAGATAATTAAATTACTAATCTTTTAGTATACGTGTTTGTTGATACCACCTAACTCATCATCATCTGCCTAGCCTTTTCCCAACTATGTTGGGGTCGGCTTCCAGTCTAACTGGATGCAGCTGAATACCAGTATTTTACATGGAGCGACTGCCTATCTAACCCACAACCTAGTTACTGGGTTACACGATACCCCTTGGCAAGACTGGTTGTCCGACTTTCGGTCTTCTGACTACCCGTAACGATTGTCAAAGATCTACGAATGACAGCCGGGACCAACGGCGGTATTGGTATACAAAGATGGTCACCCATCCAAGGACCAACCGCGGCAAGCGAAGCTTTACCTGATCGATCGATTCGTGCGGCTGTTATTATTTAGCCACAATACCCTGTTAGCAAAAAAAATATGTTAGGCACCGTTAAAATTGCTTAAAAACTCGCACTTTGTGGATGTGCTCAAAAGGGGAACAACACGTTACTTCCATAGAAGTATACTGTATACCTCAATGGTTTGTAAACCGTACATAGTAACTTAATGGTTCTCACATTCGGGTGTGATTTTTGCATTAAAAAAAAACAGTGGCACACTGGGAGTGCCGGCCGAAAGAAGTCTAAATTTAAAAAAAAATCGGCACCGCGGTAATCAACGCGTTGATGTCTTTTACTCCACGGTGTCGGTAACAGGCCGCGAAATCAATGATTTAGTCATGTGTTGCGATGCAGGCCGGCCACAGTCGATTTCTTAATTTGTAGACGTATTAATTAAATGTTCTTTTATTGTTCATGCAGTACCAATGAATAGATTAAATGTACCTCTAATATATCTTGTTAAAAAAGCATTTGTTTGTGGCCGGGCAGTACCGTATAGGTACGTTGCAGCCCGGCCACGTTTATATTTTCTGGTAGGATGCTCAGAATGTTCTCAAATATAAACCAAATAAATGTTCCTTTTGTGTGGTTTAGTCCCATCTCAAAAATGCCCAACGCGCTTAAAGAAGTTTTTACTTCAAAAACTTTTTACCTAATTTGGCATTTAAATAACTAGTATCACTTTATTGGAGAGATCGAAATAAATAGGTGTATTTTCCTTATCTCAGCATAGTGAAAACCAATGTTATTCGAAGACCTCCTAAGTGGATTAGATTTTTATGACTATTACAATAAGAAATGCGCGTTTCGCAAAGTAATTGCACGTGTGTGTGTTAATTTATTGAATAGTACATTTCGCGAGTTCGCGAGTATGTGTGTGGTTTTACAAACAATCGTGGCTTTTGTAAACATGCAGTCAGTCAGCGCGGTGTTATGACTAATGTGGATATAAAGACTGGTTGTGGTTATCACATAAAATGCAGAAGTAGGTACCTATATCTTATAGAATCTTACTGCAGCTGCTTGGGGGACGAATTAGAGAGTAATTTAGGATTTAAAAATATTAAGGTAAGTACTCATAGTGCACATGACACTAGCTTTGATAACACGGACGGAAATTATCCCACGGGAACGAACTATACCGGTATAAATATCCCACCGAGGTCTTGGTCACCTGTGTGCCACATTTTATCGAAATCTGTTTCTGCATGGAACTTTTCTGGCCCGGTTTTTTGATGATGAACTGAATAGTAATAAACAATCTAACAATGATATAAAGAGAACAGCAGTAATGGTCTCTTTTCTAAACTTCTGCCCAACCCTTTCTACAAGGTGGTTAGGGTCGTCTTGCCCTTGTTAACCTTTAGTGGAAAAAGCAAATAAAAACCGGCCAAGCGCGAGTCGTACTCGCCCATGAAGGGTTCCGTAGCAGCAAGTAACATTGAATGAAAGGTAAATTGCGGTTTACGATTTATGACGTATTAAAAAAAAACTACTTGTTAGATCTCGTTCAAACCAATTTTCGGTGGAAGTTTACATGGTAATGTACATCATATATTTTTTTTTAGTTTTATCATTCTCTTATTTTAGAAGTTACAGGGGGGGGGACACACATTTTACCACTTTGGAAGTGTCTCTCACGCAAACTATTCAGTTTAGAAAAAAATGATGTTAGAAACCTCAATATCATTTTTGAAGACCTATCCATAGATACCCCACACGTATGGGATTGATGAAAAAAATTTTTTTGAGTTTCAGTTCTAAGTATGGGGAACTCCAAAATTATTTGTTTTTTTTCTATTTTTATGTAAAAATCTTAATGCGGTTCACAGAATACATCTACTTACCAAGTTTCAACAGCGTAGCTCTTATAGTTTCGGAAAAAAGTGGCTGTGACATACGGACGGACAGACAGACAGACAGACAGACAGACAGACAGACAGACAGACAGACAGACAT
Source organism: Agrochola lychnidis (assembly GCA_963680765.1). Lineage (NCBI taxonomy): Eukaryota > Metazoa > Arthropoda > Insecta > Lepidoptera > Noctuidae > Agrochola > Agrochola lychnidis. The sequence continues at coordinate 6,476,268 of OY796874.1, read as the reverse complement.
GACGAATCTATAAGGGTTCCGTTTTTTGCCATTTGGCAACGGAACCCTAAAAAGCTGGCAAATGTGGATAAGGAAAGTACACCTCTGCCTAATCCTTCGGGGATTAGAGGCGTGATGATATGTATTATAAAAAGACTATTACCACTATTCATTAGAATGCAGTTTCTTGTTATGTTTTCCTATCACGCCTTTTTAACTGCCAAGAGCAAAACATAAAAGGAACAACGAAAAGAAGAAAAACTAATTTTCTTCCAACTGGTCTGACTCGGTTCGAGTCATGAGCTCATGAATCAGTAGGTACCTATATGCAAAGACATATCCTAGCTACAAGTTTTATCTAATCAAATACTACCTACTTATATTCGCAAACAAGGATCCATATTCTAGGTTTACTGAGAAACCTCGCCTATAAGAATTAGGCGCGCCTTTAGAAGGGTTAAAAACGTGCTCGATTCGAAAAAAATATGTACCTGAATTACGTAATAAACAAATTAATAAAATGTCTGGACTTACCTCTCCAGGGACACCTCCATTTGATCCATTCCTAAAGAAACTCCTCATCACATTTCTTCCAGACTGGTTTGAAATCCTGGCTAGCGGACCCAACATTTTGACTTTTGCTTTTCACCGACTGAACAAAATGGCCAGGTATAAAGGTAGATAAGATAATAGTATTGGTTATCGGTGGATACTGACCGGACGATGGGCTGATAAGCTTGAACTGAAGTGTTTTAAGCAAACGTATACGTTGGTATAACCCGTCGATATAATATCGGTAGTGTATGTATAGCATTCGAATGTGTATGAGAACCTTTTAAAAGTGATTGGGTTGTAATGTTGTAGGTGTTGAGGAAAACTGTCAAAATATGAAATTATTGTATTTTGCTGATTTATGTATGAGAGAAAGATTTTGAATGCGAGGCATTGGAAATTGGAAGTAGTGTAGGTACAGTACGACACAAATGAGTTTTTTTTTTTCTGTTTCATTCCGCGACCAGTTTTTAGGGTTCCGTAGTAAACAAGGAGTTTCGTCATGTCCGTCTGTCTGTCTGTCTGTCCGCGGTCTAGCTCCGAGACCCTTAGTACTAGAAAGCTGTAATTTGACATAGGTATACATATTAATTACGCCGACAAAGTGGTAAAACAGAATTATGAAAAACATTTTTTTTAGGGTACCTCCCATACACGTAAAGTGATGATGTTTTATTTTTTTATCCCATAGTGTGGGGTATCATTGGAAAGGTCTTACAAAAACATATGAGTTTGTGAAAACCATTTTTGGATACAGGGATCTGTTTGCAAAAGATTAAACTTTAAAGTGCTCATTTTTGTTAGAGTCAAGTGTCCCCCCCCTGCCAGCTAAATGGTTGGTTTTGGGTATGTGAAAAAAATCACAGCAATAGTTTATAAAACGAAATTAAAAGGAAAACTATCACAGCTAAGTAGGCTTTACTAGTTATCGAGTAATAATCGACCAACTTAACTTTGCAGTTGCAAAAACATATTTTCCCATACATTCCGTATGGGAGAACATGTTTATCAACTACAAAGTTAAGTTTGTTTTTGGGATAAATTCATCCCAACTACGGAACCCTTCATTGTGCGTGGTCCGACACGCACTTGGCCGATTTTTACTTTTATCGGACGATCGGTAATTAATGACAACTTAGATGTGGCGTGAATTTGAAAATTTGCGTTCATTCATTTCAATTTTACGAATGTATTTAGTTATATGTAAGTTTATTATAATACTTTACAAGTTATTGCGTTTGCGTAAAGATCATTTTCACCTAAAGTAGTAATTTTGAAGGCGCGTTTAGTTCGGATGGTGATCGGTTTTACGAATATAGCCGATGTTACATCTAAATTGTATCGTACTGTAGGTAGATAGGTACGTAATTCTAATCACTTCCGGGATAGCAGCTAACACAGAGTACTCTTACTATATTATGGGCAGCTAAGAGGCTCCGGTGTCAGCATGACGTATTGCGATCACTCTGGTTTCGGGATCCCGAAGTCCTCTTTTCCCATATTTTAGCATAGGAATATTGCAGCTCTAGGAAGGCTCTAGGTATTAAAATATTGAGAAACCGGCTTTTTCATTTTATTTGGTGGAGTTTGCAGAATGTTACTTATAATAGGTTCAGCACTCATAATTAATTCCGTTCGTGTGTTTTTCTACTCGTGTTTCTTTGACAATAAATCAAATTTTCTATCTTCAATATCTAAAAGTGATCATGAGAATGAAACCTACTTATATCCTTCAAATTACAAGTGGTTGTTTTGCTAAGATTATTGACGAGAAAAGTTGTTGCTATAAATTTAGATTTTGAGATTTTTTTCTAATGTTTTATTTTCTTGTCAGCTTTTTATCAAAAAGTCTAAAATAAAGTAAGTTCTGCAACATAGCCTGTTACTCATTTAAGGAAGGATAAAGTATATGAAATATGCGTATGGTTATATTAATAAATTGAGACTTATTTTTTGGAAATTTTCCTTGAACTTTGTTATCGTTTTAACTTTTTATGTTTGATTATTGCAATGTTATTATGATCATATATATTTATAATGCAGTGATCTTCACCAAAAACGTAACCAATAATAAATAGGAACTTATTTTTTTATTCAATACATTTTGCGATATGTCCAAATCAATGGTCAATCAATAATAATATTCTAATAGGGTTTTCCCACGGAGTATTGAAGTGGGTTTTCCTCATCACCCGAGAACACGAGTTGAGAAAATAGTAGTTTTTACATTTAATGCAATGGCAATTTGCGAATGACGTTTTTGCGTCCGAAAATGGCAACATAGGATCTGCCATTTTAAAAAAAAGAAACAGTCGGCCACGCTTGCTACAGAAATCATTTCACTTTTCGGGGGCCTATTTTCCCCCTTTACGTTTAGTTCCAATATTGCTGTAATTACTTCATTACCAGAGCAAAACTTTAAATCGTAAGTCAAAATTAGATATGGCCGACTTGGACGATTTCTTCGCGAAAAAAGATCGCAAAAAGTCGAAGGCAGTGAAAAAGTTCTCTACAGCCGATGAGTTGACCAAAAAATTGGACGACCCAAAACAGAAATCAGACGTAAGGCCGAAGAAGGAGCGGCCGGTTCAGGAAGGAGAGGAAGGAGGTCGAGCAGGGGTGAGTTCTGATACTAAACATTAAAATTTTAACACAACATCATGACAATCATTGTGTCGGGGCGATTCGTGGTCACTCTTGACGATTAGTGAAGTCCTGTTTTATTTCACGGTGACTAATGATCATTTCTCGCGGCTGTATAGCGATTGACCTGGTTTCGTATGAAAATCTAGAATTTTTTTTGTAGGTCGTCAATCTTTTAGCCTAATTTCGCGCAATCAACATGACTGTCAAGGGTACCTTCCATGTAATACGTATCTCTAGCGGCAGACGTGTCTCCACAGATGAAACTTGTAATGCAGTGTCATTCATGGTTAGAAACATGATAGGTTATGTTTAACATTTCATAAAAGAAAGTTGTTTTACTGAAGATTTGTACCAAATCATTGTAATTTATTCCAAATCAAAATTGCCGAGCTTTGCAATTATTGTACCCAATACATTGTCAGCATTCTTCATACAAAAAATCTAGCACAGTTACACTCCTTTTGAAATTATTCATGGGCAATCCATAGACACACACCATTTATTTTTTAATACATTAATTTCAGATGTCAGACTAAACTGGATACAGCCAAATACGTTTTTGAACCTTCATATTTTGTTTTCATAAATTCTCATAATCTTAACTTCACAGGGTACAATAATAAACAAGTAAATGTAAACAACTTAAACAATTATAATTTATGTATGTACATTGACAATTGTAACAATTCCAACAGACATATTTATGTAGCGGTCAAGGAAAACAATAACGCCTGATAATAACATGTTACTTGGACTTGAGTATTCTTATTTTGTATTTTATTACATACATGCTAAAATGGATTAATACCATTTAAAAACTAACTTTAATTTTTGTGTCAAATAGTAAATTTTATAGTGTTAGGGTTCACTTCTTTAACACAGTAATATTATTGTAAAAATCTCAAGTGTTAAACATGTCACATAATATACATACATACATAAACATGTCTGGTTCGCATGAGGGTAGGCACAGAATAATTATGTCTAATTTTATTTAGGTTTAGGCATTTAGGTTTCATCATAGACCACCTTCTATATGTGTGGCCATTCTGGATAAAGACAGCTTTAATATTTCAAGCACAAAATGAAATATTTATAAACAAAACATGAAGGCAGGTTTCTTACCATAATTTTTTTGGGGTTGGAGCAACACACCTTTTTCTTTAAAACATAACCATTAGATATCATATCCGAGTTTACTTCTTAGCCATGTCATCTTCCGCACAATCCAATTACTATTAATTTCACACTATTCGTGTCACATGCACAGTTGCTAAGAACCTGCCTGACCAGAGAGAGGTTCTGGTCAGGCAGGTTTCTTCCCAAATGACTTGAATGACTGACACAATATAACTGAAATCACCATATTTTTTTTTTTCTTTCAACTTATTGTCAGGTAATCTACTGCATATTGCGGATGTATGTAATAATCATAATATAAGGGTGAGCTATCAGATAAGGAAACAGTAATTGTGATGGTATTGTGGAAGCCTTTCCAGCTTTAATGATTAGAGCACTCTGAGGAGACCATAACGCAAGATCTTTTATGGTGTAATCAAACTAAAGATCTTGTTTTCAATACTCAATAAATTTAAGGCATTCCATAATGCGAACTTAGGTAGTAGGTTTTACAAAGACATGTTAATTGTGGACACTGTTGGGCACAGCAGAGTAGGAGAGAGTTTGAGAGCTTTAATTTGACTAATTAGTTAGTTTTGAGCTGTCTAAGAAAACATGTATATATAGTCCTCCAGACTGTATTTCGGCCATGGCGGTCAATCTCAACGGAGACTAGCCTACGGCACAGGAGATATTATAGTGCACAAGACACAGGTGCACTCTCTCTATCCTAACTCTCATAGCCTGATGGGACGGCAATTCGACACGACCGGAGAGAGATCAGGCGCTGCACGCGTAGCATGACCACCATAGAAACGAAAGAAAAGAAAAAAGGTAGAATGGGTTAAATATCTGGGGGTTTTAATAGACCAGCGGCTCTCTTTCAAGCCCCACATTGACCTGGTGGCCAAACGCACCAGAAAATTGATTCATATAATGAAACTCTTGCGTAACTCTGCCAACAAAAAAACTTTAAACATGGTTTATGTGGCATTATGTGAGTCAATTCTATGTTACTGTATAACAGTATGGGGTGGAGTTGGAAGCACCACTATGATCCAATGCGAACGAGCCCAACGATCGGTTTTGAAGGTCATGCTCAAGAAACCCTTCAGATACCCGACAGCTCTCTTGTACAAGGAAGCCGATTTCCTCAATGTCCGACAGTTGTATATTTTAAAATTTGTACTGAAACAACATAAAATTCTAACGCAGACCCCGGAATACTCGCAACTACTCAAACGTCGAGTTTTTAAATGTGCTTCGATAAGGACACGTACAGCCTTTGCACAACACATGCAGGATTTCATGCTCAGTCACATATACAACAAAGTGGTAAAGATTTGTGACATCAGTAATTCTAGAACTAGCCTAGTCAAAAATATTGTTCGCAAATGGCTGCTAGCCCAATCCTACAATGAATCCGAATCTCTCTTAAGGGTAATTACGTAACACACCAACACATACACACACACTTAAAATCACACACGCACCCACTCACCCCCAAACACGCACCCCCTCACACACACACTTACACATAGTGCACATTTCGCTCAAAATATTCTCCTATCCATCTTTATTACTGTCTTAATTCTTTAATTTTATTTTTGTATTTAACTGTTCTTAGTTTAAACAATGTTTTGATTGCTATTTATTAATAACACTTTTTATGTGCTTCTGGATTTACACAATAATTAAATATGTAATACGCATTTTCATATGGCAATACCACCCAAGGACTCCACGAGACAGGCTCGTCCTAGTGTGGAGTTCTTAAGCAATGTACTTCCTTTGCGTCTTATTTCACTAAAGAATGTAAACCAAGCTAATAATGTAGACTATAAGGAAATGTTAAGCACTATTTTTAGCAAATAAACATTCATTCATTTAGAAACGAGTTTTGTCGACGGAAGAATAGACAAAATGACAGATAAACAATCACAATCTGTCATTTTGTCTATTCTTCCATCAACACAACAGTTTAACGGGTGCACCGAGGCTCGGGGGTATCACACCGCCAACTTCCAAACTCCGGACATTTCTTAGTAAGAAAACATGTATACTCTAGTTTCATAATAGGTTGTTATTCTTCTGATAAAAACTAGCAAAATTTTGCACAATAAGCAGAACATATTTACCAAGATGAATGAAAAAAAATTCAATGATAATGAATACAAACAATATTATTTTGTTACATGTTTTGGCAGTACAACAGCAGGTGATGTTTTCCTATCACCTGCTGTACTGGCCCCATTAGAAACATAATTAAACAATCATTTAAATAGAATTAAGTTACTGATATTGAATGACATCATCATTTTAAAAAAAACCCAGATAAATCTATATTTAATAAAATGACTAAATCTTATATATAAAATTCTCGTGTCACAATGTTAGTTACCTTACTCCTCTGAAACGGCTTTACTGATATTTACCAAATTTTATATGCATATTCAGTAGGTCTGAGAATCAGCTACTATCTATTTTTCATACCCCTAACTGATAAGGGTTGTCCACCCCAAACAAATAATTGGCAAAACAACGTTTGCCGGGGTCAGCTAGTTTCTAAATAAATTTGAATAATGGTCTTATTATGTAAGGTAGTACAATAGTATCTAAATCCCAACAGTACTGATAAACTAGATAACTGACCTTGTTCATAGTTGTTTTGGTTGCAATCATTAACAATTAAACATATTTTACGTGTTTATTATTGTTTCGGGAATGTCCGACAAGTTCGTACTCAAACGGATAATAACATGACATAGCTCCTCGGCTAAATGTGGGCGTATTGTTTATTTACCGCTTTGGGAAGAAGCGGTAAACAGTATGCCGACATTTCTTCAACTTTATGTTCGAGTCCCATGTAATAGGGGCAAGTCCATTGCCTTCAAACGGACACAAATCTTCTCACAAATTGAGCAGTGGTGGCCCAGTGGTAACGGCCGCGACTTACGAGTTGTAGGTCGTAGGTTCGAACCCAGACAGGCGCTTTACTTTGTGTAAATTATTTCATCACCACTGTTCTCAAAACGGTGAAGGTAAACATCGTGAGGAAACCGGCGTGTCCTAGAACCAAAAATTCGAAGACATGTGACATCTACCAACCCGTACTGGGCCCGCGTGGTGGATTACGGCCCACTCCCTCTCACAGAGAGGAGGCCTGTGTCCCAGCAGTGGGAACATTTATAGGCTGTTGATGGACGTAAATCTAGACTCCAATGCCCGGTTTCTCGAATTATCAACAATCGATCGCATCACGTGACTTGCGTTTATTTTTGACGGTTCGATAATTTTCGTTCTAGAATCTGGTCGAAAATCTGCCACTGAGAAATTCCGGGATAGCATTTTCAGCATAAAATATCATACATATTTCTCTAACTAGTTAATAATAATTTTATTGACGATAACATTGAGTAATTCTCCAAAGTCAAATCATCGGATCGGTTCGGGGAATCCCTCGACTTGACAGAACCATTTAGCTGTTCTAGATCTGAATTACTTACTGAGAACATGGCTTCAGTTTCAAATGAAACAATTCGTTATGCAACGTTATTTAAACCAACTGTTCTGAAGTTTAAATGAAGTGTCGGAAATTGTATGTGATTTTTCTTTAGTGCTATTTTGGGAGTATCATTGTATTCTGTGGTTTGCTTAGCTTGTGGCTAAGTAATAACAGCCGCACGGATCAATCCATCAGTACCCTAATTGTGTCACTTACTTTCGTAAACAATTATGCCTAATTTGTTTCATTCTGACAGTTCCACAACATTCATTGCGTTATTTACGTTGTTGAGCAGATTTTTTTTCTAACTTATAAAGCAATGGATTAGCAATCTGTTTCAAATCGAAACAGATTGTGTTGTATTACGCAATTAGGGTATTGGTTAAGCTACGCTTGCCGGGGTTGGTCAGTGGACGGGTGACCATCTTTACATACCGAGACTCCTCCGTGCCTCGGTGCCCGGCTATCATTCATGGATCTTTGACAATCGTTACGGGTCGTCAGAAGCCCGAAAGTGTGACAACCAGTCTTACCAAGGGGTATCGTATTACCCAGTTACTGGGTTGTGGAGGTCAGGCAGTCGCTCCATGTAAAATACTGGTATTCAGCTGCATCCGGTTAGACTGGAAGCCGACCCTAACATAGTTGGGAAAAGGATAGGCAGATTGACTTCTCTATCAGTCATCATCTTGGTAGTCACCCCCTCTCTAGCCATATCATCTTCCACACAGTCCATCCATCATTTCTTTGGTCTTCCCCTACTCTTATAGCTAAATCACGATCTAACTATTCAGTTAAAAATATATTCCCATGCCTCTTTTTAACCGACTTCCAAAAAGGAGGTGGTTCTATGTTCGTAGCGTATGTATATTTTTTTTATTATGTCTCTCATAGAGAGGAGGCCTGTGTCCCAGCAGTGGGAACATTATAGGCTGATGATGATGATGATGTCCACCGATTTCTCTGTCAAATGTGGACTGATATGGAATTTTTATTTATTTTTTTCAAATTTTTTTTGGGACCATATAAATTTTATTAACTTTGCTTGTAGTTTTTGAGTTAGTACGCATTTTTTCCCACTTAGGATGTGGATGATATGATAAGTTCCTGTCACTGTTATACATATACATATCAGGTGGTATTAGAATTTTTGTGGGGTAGGTAGCCCTTTATGCCTGGAGGCTTTTCTTTTAGATATTTAGTTCTGTTTACGTTTAGTTTTTATTTCTGCTTGAGTATAGTTCTCGATACTTTTGGTTGGTATATTGGTGTTTGTAAATTAGCCATAAGTCAGCTATGACATATGGCTAATTTATCATTTAAATTATTTTTTGTGTTGCGTATTGTAAATTATTTTGCTTAAAAAAAAATGATTCTATACAATAGTGTATAGAATCATTTTTTTTTCTAACTTGAACAGACAGCTGTGCTGCTGGGGAGTTTGTTGCGCCACTTCTTCTTCCCAGCTAAAGCACTAGGAAGTGGTGAGGGGTGGGCGTTTTGGGGGACTGTCTTATGTAATTATGACGTTCGAAAAGTGCTGGTTCTCAGCCTAGTTTGAATAAATGACTTTTGAATTTGAACTACAAATCATGTTACTGAACAAACCATCTCCAATCTTTTCAGGAAGAAGAAGAATGGAAGGAGTATGAGGAGCCGGTGAAGGACTACACTGGCCTCAAGATCCAGGTGCTGCAAGGAGGCAACCAACAGTCGGACTCGGGTCGCGACTCCGCTTCCGAGGATACTGCGGGTCCTGAGGGTGGGAAGGTCAAGGGACCCTGGAATAAGCCTGTGAGTTTGATATAAGCAGAAACAGCATCACCTTTTCTGGTTATTTGCTATTGTACATTCTGGCAACTCTTGTAAGAGTTGCAGTGGTCGGGAAAAGTGTGCTGGGGTTCTTAAATTAAAAGTGGGGAGATCACCACCGGACACAGGCACCGGCTGCCCAGCGACAAGCAATGCAGTTCACATGCTTTTTAACAAGCTTTTATTAGGTCGACCTGTATGTAACTATGTAATGGAATCTAAGGTAACTAATTTAACCATCTTCCAAGGGTCGTAGCGTAATGAAAATTGGCAGCTGTATGTAGTTCTGATGACAATACAATATTATGGTACTGTCGAACTGATCTGATGATGGAGTCGGAAGATATGAACTGGAACTTCATGGTGGAAAATCGTATCATAGCTGTTTTGGATTTCTTAGAAAAGTCTTGTAATAAACTTTGACCACGATTAGGTTTCAAGGTCTGATGATGAAGCCGGAAGATAGGCACTGGCATTTCATGATGGAATATCGTATCGTACTCGTGTTTGCACTTATGAGAAAGGCCACGTAATGAACTTTGAACACGATCAGGTTTCAAGCGTGTTTTTTAAACTATTAATTTATTACTTATTTGAATGGATTCGTCGAACACGAGTGGCCGGTGCGGTCACACGCTACAGCAGTACTCAACACTGCAGCAAGAGGCGACAGCCACCGGTGGTTGTAGCCGGTCCCCTGCCCTATGATTTGTGGTTTTATGACTATAGGGTAGTTTCCTAGGTAAAAAAAAAAAAAATTATATTTAGTCCGTCTTTCAGATAATAAAAAAATATTAGACACGTATTTTTTGCTTTATCATATTAATCAAAAATAACTTAGAAAACACGCATTAAAGTTAGGGAGTGGGGGCTCGCTACGTCACAACGTCGTATAAAATCTAGCACGGCGTGACGTCATGCCACATTTTAACTTAATGTATCGCCGTAATCTTCTTATTACGTCAAAAATAAAAAATATGTGTCCAATATTTTTTATTTTCTGAAAGACGGACTAAAAAATAAAAAATTGTAAACAGGCCTATTTGTAGGCTGCGTAATATGGAGAAAAAGCCCTTCTGAGCTTCATTGTCTCAGTATTACTGGTTGGTAGTTACTGCTGGGTGTGTTGGCTTACACGAGTTGCATTGGTTGGGGACAGTGTGTGGGTTTATCCAAAAATAAAAACAGAACTTGATTTTCTTGTAAGTACCTATGTTAAACAAAAAAATAAAAATAATGAATGTATATTTCGACATGAATAGACTTCATTACTTCCACTAGGCACTTTAATGTCCAGTGTTGGTTGACAGATGTCACATGTCCGGTTTCCTCATCTCATGGCTAAAATATTTGCAAATTGGCAGCATGCTTGACTGCCCCGAGTAATAATCGCCAAAATATATATTGGCTATTTTAGATCATTATTAAAAGAGTTTTTATCGTGCCAGAATAAAATACTTCAAAAATTATTGTCCTTAGTTTTTCCCCCTTATCTATCTTCATTTTCTAAAATAAAAGTAGTAGAGTTACTCTTATAACCTCAGCTATCTGCCATTGCAAGTCCCGTCAAAATCGGTCTAACCGTTTCGGAGACTATCCGGAACAAATAGACAGGCAAAAAAAAGTTTATTTGTTATAAGTACCGTATTTTTTTATTGCGTAATGGGCCTGCTCCTGCTATTGACATCGTAAATACTTTATACAGGCTGGCATAAATAAAAAAAATCAGCTGTTTCATAGAAAAGTGCAATACCTACGCAGTCAAAATGTATGGAACAGCAGATTTTTTTTTTTAATAACCGACGAAAAATTTAAACGTAGGGTAGTTCAGAATCATGTACTGAACCCATGGTTTTAGTTTTCGCGTCGATGTCCCTGACACCCTGTATACCATATACTTTCAAATATGCATTTATTAAAAAGCTGTTATTTTGACATTACAAACAGACACTGCAATTTAATTTATTTGTTTGTATAGATTTAAATAGATTAACGATTTAAATGTTGCCATATTTAATTACAGCATCAGTCGGAAGCGGAAACTCCAGCACCGCCACCGGTCGAAGAGCCGAAACCGCGCGAAAGCAAGCCGGCGACGTACGTGCCGCCATCGTCGCGTCAGCGGCCTGTGGAGAATGTGCGCAGGAGTACGGTATGTGATTTGGTGTTATAAGAATTATTTCTATCTATACTCCATAGGTAAACAAAAAATACCACTAGTGATGCAACGAATACTACTTTTAGGAATACGAATACGAATATCAAACCTACTATTCGGCGAATACGAACACGAATATCTCGCCATGGTAATAAAAGACTAATAGTCTAGTACTACATAGACGCAGCCATTACTAACGTTCGTCTAAGTTACTTAGGACTTACTCATACTCACTTACTCATACTTGTGTTCATACAAAAGAAATACAGACCATATAACTACTTTCCATATGTCACTTTGATCTCGTTTACGAGAAGACATTTTCTATTCAACTTCAACTTCTTTCACTTCGCAGCAACCTCAGAAAATAAATAAAACAATACTCTCTTGCTTGACTTGTGCTTTCGACTGACAAATGAAATGAAAGGAATGAATGAATCAATCAATCCATGGTTCGTAATGATAGGAAAACTCCCGGGCCGCGGCACTGTATAAACTATGGCCCCCCAGTCCCCCGCCGCGTCGTCGTTGCGGTTAAGGCCCTTGCACACGTCGTATTTTTACGTGCCGACGACGCGCGTTTTCCAAGTCTGCCAGTAATTAGATTTGCGTACAAACATATTAATTTTTAAATATTCGTATTAGTATTCGCCGAATACGAATATTCGGTAAATGTCTACTATTCGGCGAATACTAATATTCGTATTCGTTGCATCACTAAATACCACGTGACGAGACAGCTGTCAAGTAACCGACTAAACGTAATACCTGTCACTTCAGTTGTCATGCTACGTCACAGTCTCAATTTAGCAACGTTATATTTCGTTGACGTTTAGAAATTGGGCTGTTTATAATAGACAGATTACAAAATATTATAAATGTAACAAAAAAAATTGTGCTCATGCAGTTACATCTACGAAAAGTAGTTCAAGAATAAACGATAAAGTTTAACATACATTAATAAAAGAGGAAACTATAGTAAAACATTAAAAAACAATAAATAAATTTAATTTGGTTTAATCGTATTTTTAAACAAGAAAGGGTCATCTATAAAAACCCTTTTTACGATTTGTTTACCTTTTTTAACTACCTAAATCTATGGAGTATAGCTTGTTATGTCTCAGTGTCGGGCAAAAGGCCTTGCAGAGCGGCCTTTTGTTACCAAATTAAAATGGTCAACGCAACGGCAAAAAAACTTTTTTTACAAAAAATACAACCGACTTCCAAACTAAGAAGTGAAAAATAACTTTATTTTCTGATGTCGGTGTCTTAAGATCAGTATTTTAGTTTTTTAACACCGATTTTTTTTTTCGTGGGTTGGTTTCTAATTTATCTAAGTTACAATAGCCTTGTCAACTGTTCATCAAAAATACCCAAATCGCTATAGATGTGCCTATAATATTTGAAGAGTTCCCTCGATTTCTCCAAGATCCCATCATCAGATCGTGATCAAATGAAAATGGGACCAACTTGAAAGCATACCCTTTAAAAAAAAAAAATTTTTTCAAATCGGTCCAGCCGTCTTCGAGTAATCGGGGAACATACATAAAAAAAAACCCGACGAATTGAGAACCTCCTCCTTTTTTTGAAGCCGGTTAAAAAGAACTAGCTTAATAGTATAATCAGGACAGGCAAACTGGCAATGCCGGGCGGCATTACCCTACTAGGCTTTTAGAGAGGAATTTGAAGTTGGTTAAGTTGATATGGAAGTGTTTAAAAAAAACGTGTGGCACTCGGGGACTGCCGCGGTAAAGCTATTGCATAGCATTTGTAACCTCCATACTTCCTATTTGTTAACGCTACACTTGGGATGATGACGTGACGACATAAAACAAAAATTACGTTCCCATGACAACATCACGTTGTCATGGGAACCGTCATTACATGGTAGGCGGAGTGGGGGGTGTTAGGTTTTATTTTTGTTACGGTTTTATTTTCGTTACGGAATTTCTTCATTCGGTCGCCGCGCTCAAAGCCCGCGATAAAAGCTATGCAATAGCTTAAAAACCCGCCATGTGCGTGTCGGACCGAGGCGCTGAAATCGGTTACGGTTAAAGGTACCTCAAAAATATACCGGTATCGGTTTAAAATAAAGGTTGACCTATACCGATAGCTTTATAAATAAAGGTTGGGATAAACCGTTATTTAACCTTTACACGATTTCGGTACCGAAAAAATGCGAGATGCGCTGCACGGGTGCTTACACAGTTGTGTCCTTCCGATCGGAAATAAAAACCAATACTGAGTTACTATGGTACTGAAACGTGGTCGCTCACAATGGGCCTTATCAGAAGGCTAAAAGTCACCCAAAGGGCAATGGAGAGGGCTATGCTTGGAGTTTCCCTACGTGATCGAATCAGAAATGAAGAGATCCGCAGGAAAACCAAGGTAACCGACATAGCCCGAAGAATTGCCAATCTTAAGTGGCAATGGGCAGGGCACATTGCTCGCAGAACGGATGGCCGATGGGGTCGAAAGGTTCTGGAGTGGCGACCGCGTACCGGAAGACGTAGCGTTGGAAAGCCTCCCACAAGATGGACCGATGACCTTGTGAAGGCCGCAGGAATCCGCTGGAAGCGAAAAGCACAGAATCGGTCGAAGTGGCGGTGCTTGGGGGAGGCCTATGTCCAGCAGTGGACGTCTTTCGGCTGAAATGATGATGATGATGACTGAGTTACAATCAGCAAGTGAACGACAGACAGAGTGTGGTGTCGGAGCGTCAAAGAAAACCCCTATTTATTAAGGTTTAGGTACTCCTACCGATACATTTGTACTGCTACCGAAATATACCGGTATGCATTTCCTACATCAAAATTCCGCTACTGAAAAAAAGAACGGTATCGAAATATTTCGGTAACCCTTATTTAACGGTATGACTTCATACTGAAATTTAAAGGTACCTTTATTTTTGGGTAATTCAGTCCTTGGTCGGATCACACACAATGAAGGGTTCTATTCATAACAGGGGAATACCCTCTTAGAGATTACCTGTCTAAGGGCCGATTTTTCAATAATTAGAATAACTTTTACCTGAAGAATAAATGTCAAAATGATAAACTTATTCTTCGGATAAAAGTTACCTGGCAATTGAAAAACCGGCCCTAAGTGGTTTGAACCTGCAAACGTTTGCGTTAATTTTTAACCGACTTCAAAAAAAAGGAGGAGGTTCTCAATTCGTCGGGATATTTTTTTTAATTTTTTTATGTATGTTCCTCGATTACTCGAAGACGGCTGGACCGATTTGAAAAATTCTTTTTTTGTTTGAAAGGGTATACTTTCAAGTTGGTCCCATTGTCATTTGGTCACGATCTGATGATGGGATCTTGGAGAAATCGAGGGAACTCTTCAAATATTAAAGGCACATCTATAGCGATTTGGGTATTTTTGATGAACAGTTGACATAAGGCTATTGTAACTTAGATAAATTACAAATCAACCCACTAAAAAGTGAAAAAAAAAAAACTTTTTAGTTTTTTTTTTTCTATATAGAACAACGTGTTTAATAAGGAGATTTCTATGTTTGCCGCTCCCTTGAAAGTACCGTCCTTGTGCGGTGCATGCCCTGCACGCACGTACCTGGCGGGCCTGACTATAATGAGCCTATAATGTTCCCACTGCTGGGACACAGGCCTCCTCTCTGTGAGAGGGAATGGACTTTAATCCACCACGCGGGCCAAGTATTGGTTGGTAGGTGACCCATGTCTTCGAATTTTTGGTTCTAAGACATGCCGGTTTCCACACGATGTTTTCCTTCACCGTTTTGAGAGCAGTGGTGATGAAATAAATTTATACACATAGAAATGTCGCAGGCGTTACCTCTGGGCCACCACTGGTCTACCACTGAACACCCTAAAAAGTCATAAAATGATACTCTCTATTGAGAAACTATCCTTTTTGACCATGCCGCCTAAAAAGTCGGTCGCAACTGGCAAGAAATAAAATAAAGACACCGACTTCCGAAACTAAAGTTATTTTTCACTTTGTAGTATTTTTGAAGTGAAAACTTCTTTAGCATCGTTGTGATTTGAAAGTCGATGAAACTAAAAAAGGGACAGTAAAAAGAGACGGACACAAATTCATAAGATTTAACGTGGGAGAAAATGAGATCGGAAGCATTATACAGTATTTCTTATGTTCATGATTCTCTTTGTGCTCTGCTTCGTACCCCCTACACTCATTCCCATTATCTTGAAGCCAAAATTTTTGAAGGTTTCACTTCTACCACGTGTGAACACATGTTTTTTTTCTTTGTATAATTATCACTTGCTTCAAAAGCGGTGAAGGAAAACATCGTGAGGAAACCGGCATACCTGAGAGATATTTGTCGACGTCATGTGAAGCCACGTCAGAGGCCCATGGGCGGTTTTAAAACTCTGACACCAGGTTAGTCACTAACCACACGAAAAGAAAAAGTTTTTTTTTGGAAGTCGGTTGTATTTTCTGACATTTTGTCCTAATCCTCGATGCTTTTCTTCATATAACTTTTTGTTTCTATGAGTTACATATTTGGAGCCATAGAATTTAATACTGCCGTCATACGGTGAAAGGCCGTAACAACAACAATTTGTTAAACAAGTATAGGGCTGGATACAGCAATAAGCTCTTCTATATTTCTGTCTATATGGTGGCTAAGTAATAACAGCTGCACGGGTCGATCGATCAGGTTAAGCTACGCTTGCCGCGGTTGGTCCGTGGATGGGTGACCATCTTTACATACCAAGTCCCCTCCGTGCCTCGGAAAGCACGTTAAGCCGTTGGTCTCGGCTGTCATTTGTAGATCTTTGACAGTCGTTACGGATAGTTAGAAGCCCAAAAAGTCTGACAACCAGTCTTACCAAGGGGTATCGTGTTACCTAGTCACTAGGTTGTGGAGGTCAGATAGGCAGTCGCTCCATGTAAAATACTGGTATTCAGCTGCATCCGGTTAGACTGGAAGCCGACCCCAACATAGTTGAGAAAAACGCTAGGCAGATGATGATGATTTCTGTCTATATGGTGATACTTCAAACTGCTTTTAATTATTAGCCGCAGATACATATTGTTAAAGTTAAGACTATCGATTGAGCTTGAAACTTCACTTCAGACAAAACTGTAATTTACTCAAAATCTTTGAAATAGTTACGGCCTTTCACCATATGACGGCAGAATACTAAACTACCACTACTATTAGTTATAGTTAGAAGACTGATAAGTGGAGTTTTTTATGCTTCCTCTCTCCTATTTTGCTGTACCTGACAGGCTCAATAATGATCTCATTAAATTTTTAAGCTTATCTTGTGAAATCCAATAAATTATTAAGTATGGACTACTACTCTTGATGAGAGCCGTTTGAAATACTCCCAGACCGTGTTGACACCTTGGTTTTTGAAAAGGGGCAGTCGGACAAGCTAGAAAGAGCTAGATTTAGCGAATTTTGCCATCAAAAGAGGTGCTAGAAAGGGCTTAACCTTTTGACCGTCAGCCTAGTTTTACCTAAAAACTCACATCTTGTCGACCCTAATCTCAAGTGCTTTGATTTTTGGGTAGGCCTTCGGAAAAACGAAGAATTCGTCAATATACAGTCATTAACATGGCATATATTATACTTTTCTGGCTTCGTTATGAGTTAATCTAACTAAATAACTATGTTTTACAGATAATTATACTAACCTGATTTTGCAATGATGTGATATCTATTCATTTTGATAATTTTCACTCACATAACCTTGAAACTTTATCACAATATATCGAATTCACACACTCATTCTCCACACAAACACTTGATTACGACAATACAATGTGTAGGCCACACCATAAACACAATAACAGAAACCCATAGCACTTGAAACCTTATCTAAACCATAAAAACTTTTTGTTTACACAACGATAAAAATTTGGCGGTCGACCCGCGCGCGGACCGGTCGTGAAACTGGTTATTACTAGTTTTGTGTACCGTCAGAGCAAAAACACTGCGAGTGAAATATTTTTATATTATAATATCCAAGTACGGTTTTTGTTGTAATTTCTTTATAAATAATTATTGTCATTTTATTATGTTACTTTGTTTTAGATAACAATATATTATATTACGTTTGCGTCTTACGAGTTATACGACGTAGGTTCGAACCCAGACAGGCGCTTTACTTTGTGTAAATTATTTCATCACCACTGCTCTCAAAACGGTGAAGGAAAACATCGTGAGGAAACCGGCATGTCCTAGAACCGAAAATTCGAAGACATGTGACATCTACCAACCCGCACTGGGCCCGCGTGGTGGATTACGGCCCACTCCCTCTCACCGAGAGGAGGCCTGTGTCCCAACAGTGGGAACATTATAGGCTGATGATGATATTATATTATTATTACTCTTTGTTATCTCACTGTTTGTGTTTTAGTAAAAACAAACAACCGACCTCCAAAAAAAACACTACAAAGTGAAAAATAACTTTAATTTCGGAAGTCGGTGTCTTGTGTTTTGTATTTTCGTTTTTTGCCACCGACTTCCGAAATTAAAGTTATTTTTCACTTTGTAGTGTTTTTTTTGGAGGTCGGTTGTTTTTTTTTTTTGTAAAAAGTTTTTATTTTTCACTTTTTAGTTGTGGTACCTACCCCACACACATTCGAATACCACTACCTGCTACCAGTGACAGAAACTTATCATATCATGTACATACTAAGTGGGAAAAAAATACGTATTTTGTAGCTAACTCAAAAACTGTCAAAGCAAAGTTAATAAAATTTTTATGAGACCAATTCGAGAGCACACCCTTTCAAACAAAAAAATAATTTTCAAAATCGGTCCACAATTGACGGAGAAATCGGTGGACATACATAAAAAAAAAAACAAACATACGCGACGAACATATAACCTCCTCCTTTTTGGAAGTCGGTTAAAAATAGTAATGACCTGTTCAATATAAATATCGGAGATAAAAATGTTGTTTTGAGATATCCCAATTATTATTATTATTTCGATTTCTTTAAAAATATTGAGTCTCCATTATTTGTACAATTATTTACAACAATTATGGTGTGTAACAATGGTGTGTTTGTGTAACAATTATGGTGGAAAATACATTACATACATTATTATTCTATCTATCTTTCCTTATAGGTACCTAAATCCATCTACAAACCCACCCATTCTCTCGCATAGACAGAAGGTGGAAAAATCACGGTCCAAAATGATAGGTACATAGTTACTTTTTGTATGGTTTATACCATTCAAGTGGAAACTGTTACCGCCTTCAATCCTCCTGCGTTGCTGTACATGACCCCATATACTTACGGATAGTTATCCTAATTCCATGAAGGAAGGAACTATAAAAAGTGTGAAATAAAAAATAAAAAATTGTTTTCAAGAAATATATTAAAAAAAAACACAATACTCAAACTCAAAGCATTTATTTCAAATAAACCAATTACAGGCACTTTTCAATTGTCATCGGGTTAGAAAGATGAAGCTAGTTGCCCATTCCAAAGTTTGTATGTACCATCGAAGAAACCCATACCTAAGCAAATCGAAAACAAAATCCCGTGCACACGACCCTTTTTTTTCGTAGGTAACCGTTACTACATCGGCCGAGCGCTGCAAGCAGAAATAGTCCTTACGGTGTATAGGTATGGGTTTCTTCGATGGTACACACGACGATATATCGTATCGACGCGTCGTTAGAACCGGGACAGCATGGAGGCGGCTAAAAAGATAAAAAATACTAATTACTCCACTGAAACTAAATAAGTATAGGTACTAATACGCTATACAGAAAATATTTACCACGGTGCGCGGTGGAGCCTTGGGGCAGTTCAGGATCGGGACGCGTGCCAGAGTCAAGGAACCCCATGATGATAGCGCAACGGGCGGCGTTCTGTCTGGGCGGAGCTCTCCGCGACCTTGAGGACAGCCTCGTCATACTAAAAATATCAGAAAACAATCACTTACTAAAGTAATAGTCTACCTGTAAATACCACGATCCTAAAAAAAAAACATTAATACTATTTGAGGACATCCACCTTTTTTGAAGACGGTAAAATAAAAACAATTAGCGACATGTATTTTTCTTACACATGTCAAATAAGAAAACTTCGTGAAATAATAAAAATCCAATATGACAAAATTCCAGTTAGAACAAAAATATGTTTGTTCTAATTGGAGTTTTTTGCAGTCTGTACATTTCCCGCCTACTATGAGCGCAGTGTCATGGTACGCGGGAATTACGCCGAATTTTACTTTTGGAAATACGATTACGATAAGAATACGCAATATTATCAGTAGCTATAACCCAAATTATGTTCGTAGATAAATAAACTAGGTACTTATGTGTATTTCAAACAGTATACAAGAATATTTATCATAAAAACTTTACTAAACACGGCGGCGACAGCTTCAAAATTTGTGCATTACAAAACTTTCGTTATCTTTTCACGGAAATATTTATCACTTTTCGATAAACTAACACTAAACATGAAATCTATACTTATTTCTCAGTAATTCTGTATAAAATTCTAATAAGATTACTCACCGTTTTCTTCATAAAAACATTGCGAACAAATGTAAACAACACACACACTTCACTGATTTTTGACAGTATGGCGGCGTCGCGTCACACAAACCACAGATACATTTTGTTTGTTTTTTTTTTCGTTCATTTTAGTGGTGTTCCCAGTAAATTGTTACTAAAACCGGTCAAGTATTAATCGATTAGTCGAATGATACAGCCAGATCGTGTTGCAAGTGCAAATAAATGTCAAATATTATCGTGCAATGGCAAGTAGGATCCTTATGCACCGCATAGGTGCATTTGACATTTGGAGCATTTTTTTCTTATGCACCTATGGGGTATCACGCGACATTTTAAGAGTTAAAACATAGATACAAAAGGGTTAAAAATTGTTCTCTATTATTTGAACAAGTTATAAAAGCTCGATTATTTCAACAAGTTACAAAAACAAATGTTTGCTTCGCTCTCATTCTGTTTTTTTCGCAGTATTATAATATCACTAAGATATTATAATACTGCGAAAAAAACAGTCACTTAAATAAGATTTACGATAAACAAATTGTAACTACATCCTAAATTAGTCGGTTTATACTTAGAAACCAACTTGGGGAATTCCCCAGTAAAGAAGCAGAAAGAGTAGGTAGGGTTACCAATGTTACCATAGCAAAACTAAAAATATACCCAATTAGTGATCATAAAGTGTGCATTGTTTCATAACTTGGTAATCGCGGTGCGAAGTTTCGTATCGTTTGAAAAGGGCTAGAAAAGCATGAAAAAACGAGTTTACCTACAGTAAAAAGTGCTAGATCTATCCCGAAAAGGGCTATGGTGGCAACACTGCTCCCAGACCACAGTCGATCGATTTCAACTATTGCCTCAAAATATCTCATCTCGTAACCTTAATGTCGTCGCTTGACCACGGTTTGGTGGTATCCTGAGATTTGCTAGTACAATTCAGGGGGACATTTTGACCAGGATCTTTTTGTTATTTGCAGAAACACGCGCCCGACATCCACAACGACGATTACTTCCCGGTGCTGGGCGCCAGCGCCAAGCGCGGCGGCGGCGGCTGGAGCACCGCGGGCGCCGGCGCCGCGCGCGAGCCGTCCGCGCCGCGCCAGCCGCTCGCGCTCGGGAACCGCTTCACCTCGCTGCAGGACGACAGCTAGCCAGGTATACTGCCGACGCGATTTCGTTTCCGAACATGTAAACAAATAACGGATGTAAAAAAACTTTGTTAGTTTGTGAACAAGGGAATCGGCACCATTGAAGGTTAATGTTCCAAATTTTACTGAGGTTTTTATACGAAAACAAGTTTTAAAATGTTATAACTTAACATACCCTCACGATCTCTGTACTTATGCATGCATCCATAAGTACGATGTTTTTCGTGCGTTACTCTGAACGCTACCGTTACCAACGTTTTTTCACTCCAAAAAATAAAGGTCGCCTCTTCGCTTCTCAGCAATTATTTAGTGCAATGTCACTTAGTTTGAAGTACAGAATGCGTAGTTGACGGTTATGTTAATGGTCTTGTTATACCCTGCATGTATTTTTGGAAAAACAACTTTGAAACCCACACATAAAGTTCAGTTTCTACTACAAGTTCAATTTTTTTTTTTGTTTTTTGCAGTACTAATCATTCTGAAATCAAATTCATTTACACTAACAAACAAGGATTTGAATACTTTAGACGCATTAGGGGAACTATTTAACTGACCCTCAACTCGACTCTATTCACACATACTTAAAGTTGATGTTTGTTTAAGTGGAAATAACATCAATTGGAAACAAGGTTATAAATCGACTCTGTCATTCGCGTTATATTATTGGAATAATTGAAATATTACACATCTTAAAATATGTATTTTGTTTCCAGGTAACACAAACCCACAACGTGATACGCTGCAGTAAAGTGAAGTGTCAATATGGACTTGTAAGCGAAGCCTGGCGCATAGCATATACAATATATTACCTATACAACACTCTCAAACAGAAAGAACAACATGCATTTCATAGCCCCATGCCAGACCCACACTGGTGGCCAGACAGTTGCTACACCAACACTGTTCCAAGTTTGAATTCCTTTTTTTTTTCTTCAGTGCTGTTATTTGTTAAGCCAGTAATTTTAATCGATTTGCCCGTAATCGATTCGTTTCGACGACGTTCGTTTCGTATGAATTGTAGACAATAAATTAATGCCTAAAAGTGGTCTCGGAACATAACTAATGTAAGGAACATTCATTTTAGTAATACCTTTTTCAACACATCATGGCAACTGTCTTAAAAAAAGTGTAAAAGCAAGAAATGAATGTGCGACTTGTTATTTTTTATGTTTATATTGATAAATAAATATTAAAAAAATGTGTCTCGTATGCGTGGAAATGGACATTTAGGGAAAAAAAATTGGTGGATTATTTATATACAGAACCGATGATTTAAAAGTGTTAATAATCAATAAACCAAGCGTGGAGTATAGATTTTTATATTTAAACGAAATTGTTATAAAAATTGAGAAACATTTGGTAAACAAGCAAAGCGCTCCGGTTAACAACATTGTACATTTTGTTTTGATATTGCAATTATAAATTCTGTAACGGCAAATCATTGGAAATATCTTGTACCATAGAAATAAATTATGTATTTAAAACTAATGTTTATTTTATTTATGTATCATTAATTCTAAGGTTAAATAAATAAATCTTTGTATATTTGCATAGACACAAAGTAATTGCTTGTAATTGTACTGAACGAAAAAAAATATGATTTGGAAAATGTTCCAAAGTTTTGTCGTGTCGTGTATTTTTCATTTAAGATGGATACTGGCGGTGGATGCTGATCATTGCCGTTCTACACAAAGGACGTCTTAGAAGATATATTATTACCTTTTTCTCAAGACGGATACACAATTCTGGCATAATTTGCATGAGGAGCGTCTGTTTTATAATCCAAGATTGAAAATCAGGAAATTGATACGAGCACGAGCGTACACACGGCTACACATCAAGCTATACATTTCCAGTATAAGCTGACCTCGCATTGTACAGAAATCCTTTATAATGCGAGATCGGCATAAACTGGAATTGTATAGCTTAATGTGTAGCCGTGTGTACAGTGCGTTTATTATAACTTGACCTTGTGACGCGATTCGTAGTACTGTAGGCAACATCTGGCGCGCGACATGTTTCACAACATGTCGCTCTACATGTTGTAAGTTAGCGCGGAACTTTTGTTTAGCAACATTCTGTTTACGCATGATCAGTGGTCGACAACATGTCGCCAGAGGAACTAATGGTGCCGATTCCCTTGTTCACAGACTAAACTAAATTAAAGTTCAGTGCATCTTTTTCTTTCTATTTCATTAAGAAAAGGACAGAAGATAAATTTTAGTTTAGTCCTGTCAAATTAATCAGCGTCTGTCACTCCATACAAGTTTAGACGTGATTAAAAACTTGCCGACTAAAATTACTTACGTCAATTTACGTCAAGCGCTGATTAATTTGACAGGACTAAACTAAAATTTATCTTCTGTCCTTTTTATAATGAAATAGAAAGAAAAAGATGCACTGAACTTAAATTTAGTTTAGTTTGTGTACAAGGGAATCGGCACCAGTGTAGATTTCAGCGGCGTTGGTTATAATTTTAACTAAAAATGCATCAAAAAGAAGTAGCTGCAGCCAGTGTTGCCGTTTTAGTGACTTTGTCACTAGATCTAGTGAGTTTTTGCTGTTCACGGTGACATTTTTTTATGATTTAGTGACAAAAAAATCTTTGGTGACTTTTAGCGACTTTTTCATAATCAACAGAGTAGTTATTTATTATTAAACTAGTTGGTGCAATACCAGCTAAAAATTAAAAAAAAACCTGCAAAACGTATGTTTTACCAAGTGAAGTCTTGTCCCTAATGACGAAAACCGTTAAAAACATAAAGTAGGAAACTGTGCCATCTACTTCCTTTATACAACCGCAAGCTTCGACATCCACTGCAACTACAGAGCAACAGTACATCTTCACCAAGCCGGACGAAGATGATTCAGTAATAAATGAGGACTTAATTCAACTAATTAGTTTTTAAACACAGAGTTTTTGATTAATTCAAATTGAACCGTGTATTTTGTTAATTAATTTTTCATGTTTGTTTTTAATTACCACTATAATCAGTAATTTTGTTGATAAAGATTGATTCAATAATTTAGTGACTCCTAGTGACTTTTTGAATTTATTTTTTCCCCCAATCTAGTGACATTTTAGTAAAAGTTTGGTGAGTTTATTTTTTCCTAAGCGGCAACACTGGCTGCAGCAGTATCTCATAAACCTTCATAGTTTTGGTACAGTTCAATTAAATTTAGCACTCGTTCGTTACACCACGTTACGGACATTTCTGACAATATTTGATGCTCAACTGCATGTTGCACGGAAATAAACAAGCCGCGCGTCATATTGCCCTCCAACTGGCAACGTCGCGCGTTGTTGTGCAACGTTGCCGAACATCTTGAGCGTCACGTATTGCGCGTCAATTGTTGCCTAGTGGATGCAAGGCTTAAGCCTGGGATACATTTCATAGAAATGTCGCCCGAGGAGGTTGTGGTTATTAGTGCTGCATACATAGTAATTATATCGAGTGTGTTGAAACGTAAGAGAAAGAGAAGGTGGTGGATGCGGAATTTCTTACTACAACGAGAAAGAAGAGTTAATATTCTAAGTGATCTCCGACTACACTCGGTGACAAATGGCGCGACACTGACGCGGGACAGGTGCGCTCGCTCTCGAGGCGGGAGCAAGCAACATGCCCCGCGTCACGTACAATGTTGCGGGACACTATGCAACGTTGCAGCGTCACGTAGATTGGACGTTGCGCGTCATGTTGGGGGACATTTTGTTCCCTAGTGTATTCGGGGCTTTAAGCTTGACAAGGAATGGTGCTAACAAAAGGGCAAGGGACAAGTTATAGTGAACGGTCTATAGATGTAGTAAAATAGTAGCAGAAAATAGTGTAGTTCACTAGATGTAGTTGGTGTAAATAACAGTAGGTATTTGAGTTTCGGCAAACTTCGCCGGGTCAACGATCGTCCCGTCATGTCGTCGCGTCACTTGTGGAAGAAAGCCTAAGTGCATGTCCAGATAAAGCATTTGACGTGCGCAAACCGTGCGAGATACTAACCACATGTAAGCGTAATACGAGCTAAATACTCCAGGCTTATAGTCGCATGCAGCTTTAAGCGTATAAAATGCGTAAGAAATTTGATCCAACATCAGATTACTCACTTTCTAAGAGTCATTCATATTTCTGTCCTCCCTAAATACGGTTCAAGCGTGAAGGTTGAGTAGAGACATCTGTAGTCAAAAGCTAAAACGTCTTGATCAGCGCCATCTATATTCACTCAATAGAAGTGTCAAACAAGTTCTGACGTGTCACCTGTTGTAGTTTCGGTTGAAAACATAGATGGCGCTGACGTAGTTAAATCAGCCAAAATAATGAATTTGTGCAAAATTATTAATGGTAGAGTTGCTTATTTTAACATTTTTTATTATTAAAATAATTTAAATAATAAGTGATGCTACTAAAAGTGAATTTCGGCCGAATATTGTTTATATTTTAGAAAATATTCCAATAAATCCTAGATCGTACAATTAAAATTTTCTGTTCCCATCAGCTAATATACAAGATTTCGTACATGTCAAGTGTACTTGCTTCGGCAGTACATATACTAAAATTGGAACGATACAGAGAAGATTAGCATGGCCCCTGCGCAAGGATGACACGCAAAATCGTGAAGCGTTCCACATTTTTTGATGATCTTGGGTATGTTTGGACTTGGAAAGTGTAAGATTTTTTTTATACAATATGTTAAAAGGGTTTACTTGTGCTCTCAAAACCATTTTTATTTACATATCGAAGTATTGTAAACTGCATTTGATTGTCATCCATTTCTGAAATCTGAGATCTTCCACAGCTCGACTTCACCCACTGACGTCTGGGCATAGGCTTCTCTTTACTTGTGCCAGTGCCAATCTCCGCGGTCCGCTCCTGTGCCAGCGTCGATCAGCAACTGGGTACTTACTGCAACCCCTCAATCCAAAATAGGTGAATAGGAATAGGTGAGTACCCTGGTATATTTGCTTCGTAGTGACGGTGAGTACCTTATTTGCAAACACCTTCCGCATGTATTCATTTTGTTTCATGTTAACCTGGGCAACCGAGCTCTGCTGGGGTGAAAGTAGATAAACATTTCGTTCAGTTATACTTAACACCCCCCGACCCTTGCTCGAAAACGAGGTGCCAGCAGTTGTTGCAGCTGTGCACGTAGCTTTAAATTCCCGGATTAATAATAATGATCAAAACCTTTTGATCCAGCCCGTCCCATCTTTTGATGTCCTCCCTCCGGATAACGCCCTAAGCCGAGGCTCGTACCCCACAGGGGGTGCCCTTAGCGAGCGTTCATCCTAAGCTTTTTAGCTTAGTTTATGTGTGCCCTGGCTGGAGGCTTTGAGTGTAGTAGCTTAAGGCAACCACAGGATTGACCGGTTAAATAGCCACGGTTTCAGGAACCAGCTATGAGACGCCCTACAAAAAAAAAAAAACTTAACAACGTTGTATCACATTCCCGAGGCTGTGAAAATAGAGAAAACGAATTTTCCCAGATATGTGACCTAGCTATATCGATTTTTCACCCCTCTATAATGCAACATTCATCTTAATCGTCAGAGCCGTTTTTGAGAACGTGATTACAAATATTGCTCATTTAACAGTCAAATGTACGTCCAATTTAACTTTGGCAGCGCTTTTATTACGAAGTGGTAACTTTGTAACGTAGATTGCGACTTTCGTCAAGATGAGTTTCAAGCAAGTGTCATAACTATTTTACTGTCGTGTGAACTGACGTTGACCTTTTTTTTTACGTAGGTCATCTCGTAGTTGACCTCTGAGATCATGACTACTTCACCGGGCTTTCCTGTGGGTACCTTAAGCTACTACACTTAAAACCTCCAGCCAGGTATTATTCAACTATGCTAATTAAAACTAGGTGAACGCTCACTAAGGGCACCCCCTGTGGGGTACGAATCTCGGCTTAGGGCGTCAACTGGTGATGTCCTTCCTACATCAAGGATGGGACGGGCTGGATGACGTTGACCGAGTTACGACGGTATTATAGATACCTTAGCATGCACTAAAGTTTTTAACGTGAAACTTTTATTACATTGTCTCAAACTTTTTCGTCTGTGTGTTGCATGTCGCGTGACGGTCGGCCGCGGAGTAGGGATAAAGTGAAAGGCGCTAGTCAGAGCAGCCAAGGCCAATATGGCGGCGCCTATAGAAGTTTCACTTTTACCGTGGTTTCATAAAACCACACAATCCTTTGTTTTTCAAACAGTCTTCAATACAAAATACTGGTGCCGATTCTCTTGTCACAAATGCCTCTAAACTAAAAATCACCAAAATTTAGTTTATTCCCGTCAAACGACGATTTTCCATTCTGAAATAGACTAAAGTGACACAACTTAACTATATTTTAGTTTGACAGCACTAAGATGGCACTGAGATATTAGTTTAGTGAAAATGGCAATTTTGCTATTCTGAATTTGACGTTTTTAACCTAAAATTTAGATTTTCTAACTAAATATTACTATTTTTAATCGCGACTAAAAACATGTGGAATAAAATTGATTGCCATGAACTAAAATTCACACCAACACCTCGACTTCAGATGAAAAAACAGTACTGAATATTTTTTTTCTTTTGCTTATATCTCGAAAACGGTGTGTCCAATCGCAAAAATAATGAAAATTTCGACACCCTTTATAAAACACTTAAACCCCTAACACTCTACATGTAGGTAATATTTTTTCTTATTTTCCATACAAAAAGTGAAAAATCCATATAAAACACGTCGAGGCTGCCCCCCCTGCGCGCCTCCGGCTCTAAAAAGACTCACGTGGTTATGTATCACGTGTGGAGTCGCGATTGTCAAATTCGATTTAGATGTGTCAAAATTATTTTTAAATTTAGAGAATTTATTTTGCAGAATAGCTTTGAGATTCTCATAGTCAAAAGTAAGGAATTTTAGTGATAGTTTAGTTAGTTTAGTTCGGTGTACAAGAGAATCGGCACCAATCTCTGACCAGCACCCTAATTGCGTAATACAACACAATCATAATTTGTTTCGATTTGAAACAGATTTCTAATCCATTGCTTCATAAGTTGGAAAAAAAATCTGTTCAACAACGTAAATAACGCAATGAATGTTGTTGAAATGTCAAAATGAAACAAATTTCGCCAAATTGTTTACGAAAATGAGTTACGCAATTAGGGTACTGGAATAATCGAACTTCTAACTTTTTATGGGTAAGTAAAGACACAATATTAATAATTATAAGATAACTGATTACACGATTAGTGCTTTTAATAATGCTTTTTTTTTACCACGGCTATCACTATTCTAGGTTTAGGCTTCCCTACAAACTTTTCACTGCCTTATCGCCTCACCAGCGTTTTCTCGCGGCCTGTTTCGGCAACACCCAGGCCTGCCGGGAACGAGGGTGCAATCGCATGTCAAATCGATGCGATTTGCGATTATTTTATCATTTTTAACTATCGGAATTCAAAATTTTCGAGTTCACTACGCTCGCTCTTACAGCCTGCGTTCTCTCAATTCTTACCTAATAAACTTTTATGCATATGACGACAAAGTGACATGTGTTATGGAATGGCATGTCCGGATTAGCCACGTCACGTAGCAGGTGTAGCAACTACAGGCGCCGCGCTTGATGGGACTTACAAAAATACTAATCATAGTAAGTACCTATAGGTACCACCGGTAGGTCTAACGGATTATTATGTATACCTATATGGTCAAAAACAATCTAACCCCTCCGATGTGTGTAGACTTATGTCAAATGAACTATTATTTCTGTTTCTGTATAAATAGTCAAAACCCTAACCTATTCGAGGTACGTAAATTTTCGAAGCTCGCTTCGCTCGCTCTTGCACCCTAGATTCTTTTGGGAAAATCACCGTTAAATCCACCAACGGCACAAGGTATACGAAAAATAAATCGTGCAGGTTCTTACAAAAGTACTAAGTATACTTACTAAGTAAATAATATTGTTTGAAAAAAGTAATCTGGTTCTTGCGTGCTAAGGAACAAGAAAAAAAAACAACGAATTTGTTTAAAAAAATAAATTTGGTTAGAGTTAAATCGGAAAACATCTTAAAAGAATTTGCTATAGGCCCCGCACTAGCCCAATTTAGTACTGGTGAATGGTCAAAAGAAACTCTAACCAATTCAAGACAAGACGCAAAATATTTGCATTCTACGTTCTCATAATTTATATCTAGGTATACATTTTCCTGTATTTATGTCGATAAAACTATATTTATGGAAAAGCTAACTTAACCAAACCGAGACAAAGTGTATTTATCGAGTTCGCTTCGCTCGCTCTTCAATCTTAGGTTCTCATAGTAAATAAATGTGGAAGGAGAGCATAATGTTGCACTGAAGCCGCAATTCCCTGAAAATAATCCTGCCGGTGGGAGTCGAGGGATGCATATTAATTAAAGAAACATACGTTAAATAGTCTTGTAGACAGACTAACAAATGGCGTTTTCGTATAAAACATACCTTGAAAGTCATTTGTCAGAGCAAATATGGTTGGGGTGGGGGCGGCAGTTTTGCATGCGGGCGCTGAAGCAGCTAGCGGCGGGTCTGGCTACACACCTACGCAATTGAAACTCGGACCATGACTGAAAGGGTAATCACAAATGAATCCTACACAAAAATAATTATGATCAAGACTTTATTTACAAATAATATAACTTACTGACAAAAATACAAACGTCTTAAATACTGAAATTCTCCTCCAATCTCCTCAAATGATCAACATTAGAGTCTTGCGGTGGGCTACTATGGCTTAAAATATTATTTTTAAACACATCCATACTCCTTTGCGCCATATTATTGTAAACTTCTCTTGGCAAAATGCGATTTTGGGCGGGAATTTTGACATTGACATTACCCGCCATATTTAAACCGCGGTCCATGAAAACTCTTTCGCTCGGATATACAGTGGGGTTCAAAAATGGAACGTCAGGTTTTGGTAGATTTCGAAACATGTTAGTTCTGTCTATAATTTGGTTTTGTGCGTTCATTGTGTTCAGGGACTTCATCCATTGCTGTTGTTGTGTGGGTGGGACTCTGTTGGGGTAGTTGAAGATCCATAGGCGGTCTCCGACGAACATTGGCCGAGGACTGACGATGCCAAGGCTGCTATAATACTGCTGTGCCAGAAGTTCGATGTCGTTTGTGTATTTTCGTTTCCATTTCGTTCGACGATTTTGAAACCATATCTTTATCTGAAAAAACAAAATAAATTAGGGACTGACTGAACACTACACTTTAGTTTATTTTCAAAGACCTGCGTCGCATTTGTTAGTTTTTTTGGTGAAGAATTATTGTAGATTTGGCGATAGGTCCGCTTTCCATCACATTTACGCTCATGTCTGCACAAAAATATTAGCTCAGGTCACCTTAATTGCGTAACTTATTTTCGTAAACAATTATGCCTAATTTGTTTCATTTTGACAGTTCAACGACATTCATTGCGTTATTTACGTTGTTGAGCAGATTTTTTTCTCTGTTTCAAATCGAAACAGATATTGATTGTGATGTATTACGCAATTAGGGTTGGTTGGTTGGCACTGACTTGCTAGGAAGCGTCGTGCGAACGCTTAGCACTGTCGTTTGTGGAGTGGCTCTTTTATTGTGCCCTTTATTTCGTCTAACAAATGAAATACTTCTTAAAACTGTTGATTATCAACAAACCTGTGTCTCAGTAAGTCTAAGTTGCCTGGCGAGTCTGCCTCGTGCCGCCACCGACAAGTAGCGGTTCTTTTCAAACTCGGCCTCTAAGCTCTTGATCTGTTGCGCGCTGAACGCGGTGCGAGCTCGCTTGCCTCGAGATGAGCACGATCCTGTGAGGAAAGTTGGTTGATTTAGAATGAGAATATCATTTGCATAGATATTTCAGTATCGTTTTAGCATCCACCTCGAAATATCTCTACTGTTGTTTTTTTTATTCATCCTATATTGTCCCACTGCTGGGCAGAGGTGGCCCAGCGGCGACTTACGAGTTGTAGGTCATAGGTTCGAATCTAGACAGGCGCTTTACTTTGTGTAAAATATTTCATCACCACTGCTCTCAAAACGGTGAAGGAAAACATCGTGAGGAAACCGACATGTCCTTGTACCATTAATTCGTAGACATGTGACATCTACCAACCCGCACTGGGCCCGCATGGTGGATTACGGCCCACTCCCTCTCACAGAAAGGTCTGTGTCCCAGCAGTGGGAACATTAAAGACTGATTATGCTGGGCAAAGGTCTCCCCCATAGCTTTCCATTATTCTTTGTGCGTTGCCTTCTTCGACCAATCTTCCGTAAACAATTGAGCAATTGTGATCTTGCGAGGAATAGAAGCGTTTGCGTGAGGTCACAATTACGGCCAAGACAGCTTTGAAGGTAGGTAATAATCAGGGATGGGCCGGTTCACATTCGGTTCAACCGAATTTCGGCAGCTTGAACCGAACTTCGACATTCGGCCGAAATTCGGTTCAGATTCATATTCAGAACATTCGGCACAAGAAAAATAATACCTTTTTCACTATTTTGACTGAAATTTAACAAAATTAGAAAAGCATTACTGTAAAATAAAATTATGTCTTTTACTCACTCATGGTCATTTATTTTAGTTAGGAACATTGTAAATGTAAACCTTAAATTAAATCAGTTCTTCTTATTAGTCTTGAAAATCTGTTTTTCTTATTAGGCCACGCGGTGGAAGCGCGGTGTGCGGGTGGGGTACATCTAGCAATAATTGAAGTAAATACGTAAAAAAGTCATGACGTGTCGCTCCGAGAAAGCTCGCGGAATTGAACCGAAATTCGACCGAACATCGGCCGAACTTTTCATTTTAACCGAATGTTCGGCCGAAGTTCGGATTCGGTTCAAACCACATTCGGCCCATCTCTAGTAATAATCATTTAA
Source organism: Agrochola lychnidis (assembly GCA_963680765.1). NCBI lineage: Eukaryota > Metazoa > Arthropoda > Insecta > Lepidoptera > Noctuidae > Agrochola > Agrochola lychnidis. The sequence continues at coordinate 6,443,976 of OY796874.1, read as the reverse complement.
TTTGTAAATCAACATAAGGGAACAACTTAATTGTTAGTCTTACTCCTATCAGTCAAGTGAGAACAAGATGACAACGAGTAGGTACGAGGTTGGCATAAGTTGATCAAAGAAATCAACAGCTTTTCATCTCTTCAATGAACTAGCTCTCTCGTGAATGGCTTGTCACTCATCAGATTAGTAACGATCTAAATATGTAGGTAGTCGTAACGAAAGAAGACTGACACTTGCGAATTGTTATCTTTAAGCGTTGATCGATTACGATTGCTGTTACAAGCCAAATATTCGCTCTTTTGGCAAGACACATGTTCTACGACTTCTGTGGGCCCAGTAGGTACACTAATTTCGCCATTTAAAATTTAGCGTCCATCGTCAATAATGGCTGTCATTATCAGTCTACTTCATTAATTTTATAATTAGTTTCGTAAAACGATGGTACCAACCTACACTTAATTTATTACGGAAGCCATTCTGAACGGACATAGAAATCGTAGCAGACACGACTCGTCGTCACCTTACAGCTATTTTCAATAAACACCTCCCCGGTTTGAGTAATTAGTGGTAATATATCAACATGTCAAGCCAGTCGGGCCGCCATCTTGGAACTGACTGTGAGCGCCACACTGACTATCCGAACGCGGTAATTAGCGCGCCAAAATAAATGTCTTTCTTTCAATTTTTATTTGGGAGTTGTGACTTCATAAATTGTGCTGCCAGTTATGTGGTTATATTATAAATAAATAAGTCCTTTAAAAAAAAACCTGGAGCTGTCGTATTGCAGTCCAGACTTCGTTGAGTTTTGTCTGCTTTGGTACCTACCTGGCTAAATTTTCTCGTTCTTTATGAGACTACAGACTACATTTTCGAATAAGTAATATTTAGTTTCAAAAAGTTTGGTCTCGGTACTCTATTTTAGGATTGATAGGTAAATTGGTCAAGCAAGCCGGTCTATTCTGTAAAAATCTCTTTGTGAAAACGAAGGTGAAGTGTCTTTCCACCTGAGAGATTGTCACAATTGACAGCTCACTTCGCATAATAGGTTTATGTTTTCACGGTATGATTTTTACGAACTAGATCGTCTGGTCTTTAAAATTTTAGTAGAGTGCAAAACGTAGACGACTTCATAGAATCCAATAAATTGGTCTTGGTACCTACATCATCAACCAATTCACAGAAATAAAATATAATTCAATTTTATCGCAGAAATAACGAGTCGGATATGATCAGTGATGATAAAATAAATCTCTAGAACGATTTGATAAGTGGCGTCGTGATCTTTCAAATGACATCATGTTTAAAAATGTTCTTCCTGAAAATATTTGGAACATTTTAATTTTTAAATCAAACTTACATGATCTTCATCAACAATTTTTCAATGTTGTTCGCATGGGTCAATTAATTACCTAACAAGATATAAATCCAAGTACCGTATCGTCATTAACTATTCCTATCAGGCGCGGTCCGAGGGGGGGTCCTGGGGGTCATGACCCCCCCAAAATCTTTCACGCTGTCGGGAGCCTGAATGTTTTACATGTATTACTAACTTTTAAAACTGTACTACAGCCACGCCTTGCCGTGGCTCAAGTAGGTACCTGCAGTTTAGATGGGCATATTATCCAAGAACATTAAGAAAATAGGCCAGCAGAAATGAAAACTTAAAACTATGAAATAACTTTTTTTTTTTAATTTTCTAATTAATTTTAGGATCAAAAATGAAAATTTCACAATTTGTAAATTAATAATATTAACATTAGTCTGGTTTTTACATAGGTATGTCGGCACTCCCGAGCAACAACAAGCGCAACACGGCATACCCATAGGTGCTGTGCTGTTAACATTAGCATACATGTCGGTGACGTGAACCCATAAGATTTTCCCCTACCAAAAATCGTTCAATTATAAAAATAGAGTATCTTGGCATGCAAGAGCGAGCGACGCAAACTCGGAAATTTGGGCACCCCGCTCATACGTAAGGTTTGAAAGTCTAAGGTTAAGGCCAGATTCCAAAACCTTAACTACTTACTGTAAAACTGTTGAGTTTAAGTAAGCTTTTCTTCATAAAAGTAAGTTCTATTTCTGTATAATGGTAAAAAAAACAAGCTTTTCAGGGTGGAGTACTAAAATTTTCAGGCTCGCTTCGCTCGCTCTTGCCTTCTACATTCTGTTTCTTCATACGTCGACAAAGCAACTAATTCCTAGTTCTTTTGGAATGATCAAAAGAAAATCTAACCCATCCGAGTGTGAGTAACATTTTCGAGCTCGCTACGCTCGCTCCTGCATTCTGCATTCAGTTCAAAAGAGTTCTTAGAATTGAAAATATCTAACAAAACTTAACCTATCCAAGACTGGTTGTTTAAATAGTCAAGCTGGCTTTGCTCGCTCTTCTCATAATTTATAAATCCGGGGCTGACTATTGACTTCACCTAAGTTTTCCATAAAGATTTTTACAGTAGGTATATATAGATCGGCAGATACCAGCCTCTCAGCTACTTAGCCAATTGAGCAAGTGATGCTGGTTGTGTACTTATTATTTAACTTATCAAGCATCGACAACTTTTTTATAATATTTATTTATTCATGAATATGAGACAACCATACAGAGTAACTTAATAATAAGCACAGGCTGGACCAAAAATCGTTTAAAGTTATTTTGACAATAAAATTTAGGCAGGTCAACAGATGGAGAATGTGAAATGGTAGATTGTAAAAAAAAATAAGAATGGGTTGGTTGTCTTTGGACTGATTCGCCCTATCCCCTCGTACTAGTGTAAAACTGTATCACGAGCGGATAGTCTTCCTCAATTAGAACTACAGATTCCCCCAAGGTTTCAGTTACAAGTCACACAGTTAAGCAGACTTACTGTGATACGATTATTAGAGAGTTGCGAGACTTCCGACAGTCTTACGTCGCCTTGTGAATTAATAGACAATAATGATAGTGTAGGTACAGACGCCAGCACATCAAGCTACCAGAAACTGTCAAATTTTCCCAATCAACTTTGAACCTTAGACTTCAGCGATAAAGTTGAAAATTTATTAAATAATTTTGACAGATTGTATTAGCTTGAAGTGCTGGCGTCTGTAGGTACCTAACACCGGTGTCTGAAAAATTGTGTGAAAATCGGTTGTCAAGGTATGGTATGTAATGCGGAGGAGTGAGAAAAATGTCGTGAGGCAAGTTTTGAGTACGAATTTTGATGGCTATAGGAGTAGGGGAAGACCAAAGAAACGACTGTGTGGAAGATAATATGGCTAGAAAGGGGGGGACTACCGAGATGACCTAATAGAGAAGTATGTATGAAAGAAAAAGACATATTTCGCCTATCTCAAATTGGAGGGGAGGAGAATGATGAAATGAATAACAGACGTGACAGTGTAGGTAATAGTAGCCTCAAATATACGCTGTAATGTAACTATAGCCTAGCACGAAGAATCTCAAGTACATTCAAGCTTGATCAGAATAAATGTGTTGTTAAATCCTTTGTTTACAAAATAAACGTATCCGAACGAATCTAAATGTCCAACATCAAACATTTCTAACACCAAACAGGGTTCCAGACGCAATACATCAAATCGCCCGCAATAATGTAGAAAGTAAATTAATTAGCGCCTAAAATAATTCTACTGCCGTCAAAAACGACCACGTAACACGCTTGCAAACCACTCCGACAGTGGTAAGGCAATTAATGTCAATTTATCCTCACTTGTCAACGCTTCACGTCTTTGTTTCCCGCCATTGTGAACCCCACACTATTTTATTTTCCGACAAATTATCTAATTGACACTCTTAAATCGTCGACGTAAAGACTCTTTTCAAATGACGTTTAGCTGTCAAACGATAAAAACAAAGTTGTTGGTCCCGTATGACGTTTGGCTCGTTCGGATACACACCCATCCGTTGTCTGGTAATAGAATTTTACAGCTTTTTAATGAGCTCAGGCCACTTACTAAATTTCAGTTGTGAGACGTTTCTTTTCATGTTTATTTCCTTTTTTTCTAACGGGTGAATAATTACGGGGGAGAAAGATTTAGCTAACGAGAGCCGGGACGCGCGGAGATTTATCTTTTCGTAACAAATTTAGAAAATGAGACATCACTGCGCGGTTAACGGGTGTATAAGTGTAGGGCTGTCAGTTTTGTGAAAATATTTGACATTTTATGAACTCCGTGATAAACTGGCTGGCTTGGAGTTAATTTGTTTTGTGATATATCATTCAAAAACTCTACACCTATCTGAGGCTTCAAAGAATATTATTTCAAATTGGGATTATGTACTTTGAAAACATGTTCAAAGATCGAGAAAAATTTTAGGTGACAAACTTTAAATAAATCCGCTATTGAATAGGGAATAAAACTGTCATCAATTTTCGTAGTACATAAAAAGAAAAGCCGATGACATGGCAGCTAATTTATAAATTATGCAAAACGCGAATATTTCGATTATATCCGACAAATACGAGAGTCGTCCCTATTGGAGCATGTGTGAGTAAATTTAAATCGTTCCATTTACAAGTGTGAGTGGAACGCGGGAAACCAATTCAAACGGCTAATTCGAGCTGCAATTGCTCGAACAAAAATGTCCGGAGACGCTTTATAGTTGGCAGATCGTAAATAAATTAGCGTTTTATGATGTTTTTTTCGCGTAAAACTCGTTACAACGAGTTATTGGCAATTGTCACTGAAAAAACCTGTGATATTTTTTTATTATGTTTTTACTATAAAATACGATTTATGTTTTTGTTCTTTATTGCCCGGTATAATGTGTGATGTGGATATTTTTATTAAAGAAATATAAACAGACTAGAAGAAAGAACGGTTTTTCAAAGAAATAAACAATCAACTAAAAAGCACGCACTAAACTTCTCTGTTAATTAATGTTACCTACTACAAAAAAACTAATCATAAAATCATAATTTAAAACAAGAGCAAATTCCATGGATAATACCAGCAACACAAATTTGGAGCTATGGCACAGCATAATTTTATAACATTAGCCAGATAATTTGGCTGAACTGGAGTATCCTCCATTACTGAATAGGATTTAGGTGCGCTTCCGCCTATGTACCCAAGAAATAATCCAGCAAAATGGTAATATGATCATCGGCCTTAAAATCTGTTGCATCAGGGGTGGCCCTGCATCATCATGGCCCGGTGGCATCATCATCATCAATGGTAGCCTTGTTCCACCGACTGCCGAGTAAAGACCTCCTCCCTTTTGTGCCATGCTTCTCTGTACCCTAATTGCGTAACTTATTTTCGTAAATAATTTTGCCTAATTTGTTTCATTTTGACAGTTCAACAACATTCGTTGCGTTATTTACGTTGTTGAGCAGATTTTTTTTCCAACTTATAAAGCAATGGATTAGCAATCTGTTTCAAATCGAAACAGATTGTGATTGTGGTGACGCAATTAGGGTGTCAAGTCAGATTCAAATCATTTATTTCAAATAGGTACTTTTATAAGGCATTATGAACGTCAAAATTTACAACAAAAAAAAAATAGAATTGATTCTAGTCGCCCCTTCCAAAAGGTAGATTGAAAAAAAAAATTGTTGCGTGATGATAGTATCGCAGAATCGCCACGTGACACGTCGCGCGTAAATGTGGTATTAGCCCAGGGCCCCACAAACTCACGGTCCACCCCTGACTAAAAGGGCTCATAATCCTCAGTGCGTATTTAAACCGAAACTACACGAGTTTTCTGTTGAAAAAATAAGTGTTACAAAGAATGCTGGATAAATTAGGTGGCCATGGACTGGACCACACGGGAAGAAAGTATAAACGAATGTTTTTTGTAAACAAGAAAATCATTAATCAAACAGTTCTGGAATCGATGAAAAACGGGCGGTGTCAGCTGTCTTCTCGCGTTTGTAACGAAGTTTGTAACAGTTGAAAGAAACGAGATGGTCTAAAATGCTATTCTTTTATGAGTTGTCATTGACTGCATTCATTTGAGTTCAAGATTTTTATGCAGATTTTTTTTTCAGCTCTAATTCAAAGCTTTGAATATACAGGGTGTTAGGCAGACGGTTGAACATACGAAAATGGCGGATTCGTAGGGCCGTCTGCTACGTGTTTAGGCCCAATAACTAGACCCAGGCCATACGGATTTAATTACTTACAAGTAATTTTTTTTTTTGACATGTTTCATTCTGTAATTAATCTAGATGAAAATAAAATAAAAATGTTACCAGTTTTGTTATTATTAAATGAAATGATTGACGTTTAAAGTTTGAGCAACGACGAATTACGAATAAAATTTAAAAAAAAACATTTAAAGAAATCCGTGTGGCCTGGGTCTTGTTATTGGGCCTAAACACGTAGCAGACGGCCCTACGAATCCGCCATTTTCGTATGTTCAACCGTCTGCCTAACACCCTGTAAAATCATTAGATACCTACCATAGTTTAATCACAAATAAAGCTAGAATCCCGGATAAACGGGACGTTTATATGTCTGATAATCATGTTTTACACTCAAGTTTTTCGCAGTCGATGCCGATGTAATTTAATACTAGGTAGAAACTTTCCGTGCCCATAACATAACGTTTAGCGTCTACCCAATCAATTAATTTTTCTAGTGATTAATTTCGTGTCCTCTATTGCAGTGGTGTCATTAAAAAAGTTAGATATCCGAACGAACCAACAGATTAATTGGCGCCAAAAATACACGAAGCGCGGGAGCGTTGCGTGAAGTCAAATGGCGCGGGAAGGCGTCAATTGCTTTACTTTTTATCTTTTTTAATTAATTATGTTGTTTCAAATTACAAGCTCGCGTTTCTGTGATTTATTTGTTTGTTTCAAATAGGTATCCATTTTGAAATTGTATATTTTTGATTTATGTTGTCGCCGGAAGGAGTAATTATTTGTGTTGAAGTTTTGGATATGAGACATTTTTTTGTAAGCTTTGCCTAAACGTTACTTAAATAGTAAATTTTAGAAACAACGTTCTCGATTTTTTATCCCGAAGGTTCAAAATTCCTTCAGCATTAAGTAGGTAGGTACCTAGATAGGTACCTAGTTAATATTGAAAACTTAATGAATCCGCCATTCAATGCTTTAAATAATTATTTTATGAACGGAAACGAGGTATGAGTATGTAAGGATCGTAGCAAGTGAGTGGTGTTTCGTAGTTTCTGCTATGGGAAGAAGGCGTGAGTTCTGGAGGGCAGTTCCCCCGCCAAGTGTATAAAAACAAAAAAAAAATCATGTATGCAATTCACACGTGGTAGAAGTAAAACCTTAAAAAATTTTGGCTTTGAGATACCTAATGCAAATTTCGGGAAGAGGATAATTGTAGGTTTTAGTAATGATCATAGTGATACAAAGTTTGATAATTATTTTACATTTTATTCGAATATATTACATTTATGATGCGCGCGCATTTATGATGACTTGATCATTATTTTGCTGCGATGTTATTTTAAAACTGCGATATCTCCTAAGATATTCATTGAAATCGAATGATGTAAAGGGCAATTTTGTTTTGAATTAAATACTTGTGATAAACAATGTATTTATTTGGATAAGGATTATTATCATGTTTATAAAAACACCTTCGCAAATAATACATTATTTTAGAATAAATTTAGTTAGCATAAAAAAGGTTATAGCACAGATAATATAATACTGTTATAGTGAGCCAACCGTAAAAGATAGACATATGCTGTCGCGGACTTTTTTTAGAACTTTTAAAGGGGAACAATTCTGTCATACATGATTTTTACGAAACTTTAACCGTTTACGCAGCGCACGCAGCGGAAGCTGTCAAAAGGAAAAATAAAATCCCCAATTTTGAAACATTCTTCATTGGTGCTCCGCTCCTTTTGATCTTAGCGTGATGATATATAGCCTATAGCCTTCCTCAATAAATGGGCTATCTAACACTGAAAGAAATTCAAATCGGACCAGGAGTTCCTGAGATTTAGCGCGTTCAAGCAAACAAACAAACTCTTCAGCTTCAGAGAACCACGAACATAAGAAACACTGTATAATGCGTCCTATCTCATTTTCTCCCACGTTAAATCTTATGAATTTGTGTCTGTCTCTTTTAACTGTCGCTTTTTCGTTTCATCGACTTTCAAATCACAACGATGCTAAAGAAGTTTTCATTTCAAAAACATATGTGGTCGGGGGACCCCCGTGAGGAACGAAGTTCTTTCTCACGTATGATTAAAACAAAATCAAAATTTTTGCAGCCGGCAAAAATTTGCAATCTTGGATTTACATTTTGAACTCATATCGGCTTTAGCACCCTCTAAAACTATGAAAAAGATAACCATGACGAAAAATTTGAAAATTTTCGCAGCCGCTTTCTTGGATTTTTATTTTGAAAGTTCAGTATCTACGCGGTCAAAATGTATGGAACAGCAGATTTTTTTAAATAATCGACGAAATATTTCAGCGAAAGTTCAGAATCATGTACTGAATCCATGGTAACAGTTTTCGCGTCGATGTCCCTGCCATCCTGTATGGACGGACTATGAATACACAATTACACATAGGATAGCAAATCCTACGTGTATTCAGATTTATAACAAGATTCCTAACCAAATTAAAGAACTCCCAATGGTCCGCTTCAGAAGGGCTTTACACAGTTTATTAATTAAGAATTCCTTCTATACTATAAAATAATTCCTTTAGTTTAAATTAAAATAATAATTAATAATAATTAGCCCGTAATGTCCCACTGCAGGGCAAAGGCCTCCCTTTCCTTTTTCCACCCAACCCGATCCTGAGCCAATATAGACCAATCCCTCCTATAAGCGTCAAGTTCGTCCCGCCATCTACGCCTGGGTCTTCCACGATGCCGCTGGACGTTTTCAGGAACCCATGTTGTAGTGGTCTTAGCCCACAATGCATCCGACATGCGGCAAACGTGTCCGGCCCAATCCCATTTGAGCTTGGCTGCTTTTTGGGTGACGTCAGCGATTTAATAAAAGTTTTATAAATTCCGAATATGTACTTATCTCAATTCGGCGCAAAACTCTAGTTATTTCGTAAGGACGGCAGAACAGTGCAGCCAACATTACGCCATAGGAACTATTTGATGAAATACGATGCGCCGTCGGAATAGACAACCTAAAGGAATTGCCAGAGATTGCGTTGTCAGTCGAACAACTGACGTCGGTGGTACAGCAGACGCGCCTCGTAGAAGCCGCTCAGTGCTCTCTAGCTGTCTAGCCACCACAACTGCTGCAAGCTTACGTCGGGCTGCTGGAACCGTTTCACAGACAAGAAGCCTCGCGTAAATACTGCCTTTAAAAATAATCTAGCTGTTATGATTTTGCTTCAGGCAAGAAAAACTTAAATAGTGACAGCACCGACTGCAGCCCATGATTTGCAATTACAGACCGGCCGTCACGTCGCGACAATGCGTTTTTTGACACCTGTCAGTTTCATATGAACGAATAAGTGTTTTGCGAATTTGATTCTTATTACTACTAGAAATTGTCCAACTGACAGGTGTCAGGAACGCATTCCGTTGACGAGCGGACTAAAATAAACATTGTTATTATCACTTGATATATTTTTAATTATTTTACTGAACATGTGGACGGTACCGCTATCGGTTTTAAAGTGGTTATACTGCTAGCATTGGATGGATACCTTTTATTTGACAACAAGAGGACTGCGTATTTAACATTCGCATTTAACAAATGCTCACATTCAAAATTATATCTGCGCTGGGGCTGCACATGCCATATACAGTGTGAGTCTTCATAATGTGCACATATCGAAATGAGGGAATCTATCTATGCTTAATTTAAACGACAGAAAAAATATTTGAAAAAATCTAAATACTTTTTTTATACTTTAAAAAAAAAAAATTGTAACAAAACTGTGTAACATTTAAACTGAATCAGCTATCGCGATGAAACAAACTCCATAATGATTGGAAGTAAGTAGGCGTCCACATAAAATGAAAATTCAGAAAAAAAACTACCCTCAATTGAAAAAACATGTTTTTTTAGAAAAAATCTGTATTTTTTTCATCAATTTTTACAATAATTGTAAAATTTATAAATAAGGTGCCCAAGAGAATAAAAATAAAATTTTTTGATACAAAAAAATTTTGACCATTTTTTCCGTCAATAAAACTAGGCATAGATTCCCTCATTTCGATAGGTGCACATTATGAAGACTCACACTGTATTTAGTCAAATGTATGTATCAAAACCACCAATTCTCTCTCTTTTTAGGGTTCCGTAGTCAACAAAGAACCCTTATAGTTTCTCAGTGTCCATCTGTCTGTTTGTCTGTCTGTCCGCGGCTTAAATCAGAGACTCTTAGTACTAGAAAGCTGTAATTTGACATGGATATACTTAATCACGTCGACAAAGTTGTTTTTTTTTGGTTCCTACCATCCTGTACATAAAGTGGGGGGTAATTTTTGTTTTCTCGTCTGTCCCGTGGTGTGGGGTGTCGTTGGAAAGGTCGTTCAAAAATATTGTGAGTGTGTGAAAACCATTTTTGGATTCAGGGATCCGTTTGCGAAATTTTTGTTAGAGTCAAGTGTTTTCCCTCTGCCAGCTAAAGGGTTGTTTTTGGATATGTGAAAAAAATCACGGTAGTAGCATACGTTTATTATGTATAACGAAATTAAAAGGAAAGCTATCACAGCTAAGTAGGCTCTACAAGTTAACGAGTAATAATCGACCAACTTACACTTACGGGAGAACGTGATTTTCAACTTGATTTGATATAAATTTCAACATGTTCCTGAGAAAAAGGGTCTTGACAGACTGACCGACAGACAGATGAACAACGAAGTGATCCTATAAGGGTTCCGTAGCCAAATGGCAAAAAACGGAACCCTTATGGATTCGTCATGTCTGTTTTTTCCGAAACTATAAGAACTATGCTGTTGAAACTTGGTAAGTAGATGTATTCTGTGAACCGCATTAAGATTTTCACACAAAAATAGAAAAAAAAAACAATAAATTTTGGGGGTTCCTCATACTAAGAATAGAAACTCAACATTTTTTCTTTCATCAAACCCATACGTGTGTACCTATGGATAGGTCTTCAAAAATGATATTGAAGTTTCTATTATCATTTTTTTCTAAACTGAATAGTTTGCGCGAGAGACACTTCCAATGTGGTAAAATGTGTGTCCCAGAGTTTAGAAGTTACGGGGGTAACTTCTAAAATAAGAGAATGATAAAACTAAAAGAAATATGGTGTATTACCATGTAAACTTCCATCGTAAATTGGTTTGAACGAGATCTAGTAAGTAGATTATTTTATTATTAATGTATTATTTCTTATTTTTTGAATTGTTCTTTTCTTATCTTTTTATTACGGACGCTTCTCATGTGCACGTCTTTCTACATTGTTCTCACATGTATAATTTCAACATGAATGATGTAACCAATATTTTGTAACAATTTTTTTATTTAAAAGAGTGTCCGTGGAGTTTCTTGCCCGTTCTTCTCCATAGGTACCTACTACGCTTTGGAATGGGCAACTAGCTTCATACTTATTTCTGACTGACCGATTCCTTGACAATTCAAAAGTGCCTGTAAATGGTTTAATTGATATAAATGATTTGAGTTGGAGTTAGATAATGGTACGGAACCCGTCGTGCGCAAGTCCGACTCGCACTTGGCCGGTTTTTTTCTTGTTGGGGTACGGAACCCTAAAACCAGATCATTTAATATGATCCACAGAATTGGCTTTCTATGTTTATTTTTTGCTAAAAAATCAACTACTTGCGCTTTGACGGCTTATCTCAAGTTGAAGTAGGTAATAAAAATGGTGACTCGTTTTATTTATTTTTAAGTTGTACCTATTCTATTTACAATTTAATGCGACTGGAGGAAAGGTTAAAAAAAAATACAATACCAATATTATGAGGTAGCAAGCTAACTATCGAGAGTCTTATTGGAATAGAATTGTTATCTATTATAGATTTGAAAAGTAGAGCTGTGGACCTCCAGACATTGAGACGTGCGCAGTAAAAAAACCGGCCAAGTGCATGTCAGACCACGCACAATGAAGGGTTTCGTACTTAACTTTGTATTAGATAAGGGTGAATATTTCATTTCGTGCACATTATGATCTTTGGAGAATTGTTAAAAAAATGTGCCTAATCATGTTCATTATTTATTTTTTTGAAAGTGTTTAATAATGTTATGTGAAATATAAAAAGCGGCCAAGTGCGAGTCGTACTCGCCCATGAAGGGTTCCGTAGCAGCAAGTAACGATAAGTTTACGATTTATGACGTATTAAAAAAAAAATACTTGCTAGATCTCGTTCAAACCAATTTTCGGTGGAAGTTTACATAGTAATGTACATTATATATTTTTTTTAGTTTTATCATTCTCTTATTTTAGAAGTTACAGGGGGGGGGACACACATTTTACCACTTTGGAAGTGTCTCTCGCACAAACTATTCAGTTTAGAAAAAAATGATATTAGAAACCTCAATATCATTTTTGAAGACCTATCCATAGATACCCCACACGTATGGGATTGATGAAAAAAAAAAATTTGAGTTTCAGTTCTAAGTATGGGGAACTCCAAAATTATTTGTTTTTTTTCTATTTTTGTGTGAAAATCTTAATGCGGTTCACAGAATACATCTACTTACCAAATTTCAACAGCATAGCTCTTATAGTTTCGGAAAAAAGTGGCTGTGACATACGGACGGACAGACAGACAGACAGACAGACATGTCGAATCTATAACGGAACCCTAAAAAGGGACAGTAATCAGACTTTTAGTTTTGAAGATATTAGCGTTTGTTTTTTTTTTGAAGGAACGGTAATGAGATTTAACACAAACGGTAATTAGATAGATATCTATTTATGGTACTGAGGTAGAAAAATGGTAATTAATAATACAACAACTGTTCGATAAATCAGCCTTTAATTGCACTAAAACAAACCTATAATTAAACTTCGAAATAGGTACATCTTTTTTCTTTCTTTCTTTATATAATAATGAAACTATAAAATAATACAGAAACAAAACTTAATCATACAAAACTTTAAAATAATCTTTGATATTGTAGCTTTCTTTATTATTATTTATTTCCTTTATTTCATTTTTAAACATACTTTTTACACTTTTAAATATTCTTATAAAAATAATTTAAAAAAACATTTAAAAATATAAAAAAATATTTATTATTATTGTAGCTTTTTCTTTGCTGTCTCCTGGCTCTTGGGGTCATATCGCCTACTGACAGAATTGTTTTTTCTTCCTTTCTTTTTAGGTATCTTTGGTGTTCTTTTTCTTTTTGTAAAGCATAAAGAACAGATCTGATTTAATATTTTCATATCTTTTTCTGCGTGCTAATTTAGCCCTTTCTAGTATTTCTTCTCTTGTACGTCTTCTTCGAGTCATTTTGGTCTAAAACAATATTATTGTTTTTATATAGACATTATATGACGAACGACAAACGATCACAATATGTAAGTAAGTCCCTTTTAGTCCGTTATTAATTAAATTAATAAACCCTGTGCATTTTTTCTTACTTGTCTTACTTTGAAAAATATAATGGTGTGCTGGTAACCAAAGACAACTGATATGATTGGGAAATTATTGAATATAATGACTGAATTAATTTAATCTATCATAACGTATTCGTTATATCCCAAATAAGACAAGCAAGGAAAAATACAATGTATACAGTTTTGAATCATTACCGTTCGTCTCTTCTCATTACCATTCGAATAAAAAAGGACGGTAATTAGAAGGATGGTAATTAGATTTGTAAATATTTTCTATAAATTACCGTTATTTGGAACAGGTACATCATTGTTAAGGTTATCAGCGGAAAAAGACACTTATACCGAATACATCTGGCAAATAATTCTTTGATAAAAAGAAATATAACTACCTTTCATAACACGAATGGTATGCAGAAATATTCCGAACCACGTCACTTTTTGGACAGGAGAACTTTAATTTACGTAGCTAAAATCACTCTTTCATGCGTGTGTTCGACTCGGTAGCCGAGCGTTGACGTCGTCGAATATTTTGTGCGAAGCGCAGTGCACAATGACGCTTAAATATTGAAATATCTGATCGAACATACCGTCGAATGGTAATTATGGGAAAGTGTAGGGACATTTTTCAAAGTTGTATGAAACCGCTTAAATATGATCTTCCTTCAACCATAAATCGTCTATGTATAGTTTAACTGTCCTGTTATCCTTATAAGTAACAAAATTGTCGTTCTTCAAACACAGTTTTTAACAGGATGTGCCAATTTGGTAAAATCTGGTAAAAGGGACACAGATGGTAATTAGATTTTAGATTCTTTGTTTTAAATTTAGTGCATTTCTAATTTAAAAAAAGTTGTTCTAAGCCTTGTGCCTAATAGAACACCATATTAACTATACAACAAAAACGTTAGGTTCAAATTCTTTCAGGGTTTCATATATTCTTTATCGTCTGCCATGTAATAGCACGAAATGAAATATTCACCCATAAACATGTTCTCCCATACGGAATGTATGGGAAAACATGTTTTTGCAACTGCAAAGGTAAGTTGGTCGATTAAATTACTCGTTAACTTGTAGAGCCTACTTAGCTGTGATAGTTTTATTTATTTATTAAAGGAAAAACAAACAGTTAGCACAATAAAAAACAGTCACAATATCTTAAATATAACATTTTGAACAATTATGCTACCCACTACGTTTTCCACAGATTACAATACTTCGTTTTACGTTTTCCTTTTAATTTCGTTATATAAACTACTGCTGTGATTTTTTAGCAGGCGGGGGGGACGGACACTTGACTCTAACAAAAATTAGCACTTTAAAGGCAAACAAAAAAAAAAGGTTTTTAAAGGACCTTTCCAATGATACCTCACACCATGGGATAAAAAAAAACATCACCACTTTACGTGTAGGGAAGGTACCCTACAATTTTTTTTTCCATAATTTTGTTTTACCACTTTGTCGGCGTAATTAATATGTATACCAATGTGAAATTACAGCTTTCTAGTACAAAGGGTCTCAGCTAGACCACGGACAGACAGACAGACAGAGGGATATTTTCTTTCGTGGCGTATGTTTGTTTGTTTTTTGTTTGTCTGCCGATTTCTCCGTCAGTTATGGACTGATTTTGAAAATGGTATATATCTTGTTTTGTTTGAAAGGCTATGCTCTCAAGGTGGTCCCATATAAATTTTATTAACTTTGCTTCGATAGTTTTTGAGTTGGGTTCAATAATACGTATTTTTTTCCCACTTAGTATGTGGATGATATGATAAGTTCCTGTCACTGTTATTTACATAGCAGGTAGTGGTATTTAATTTGTGCGGGGTAGCTTACGTACCACAACTAAAAGTGAAAAATAAAACTTTTTACAAAAAAAAAAATGACTTCCAAAAAAAACAGTACAAAGCGAAAAATAACTTTAATTTCGGAAGTCGGTGTCTTTGGTTTTGAATTTTCGTTTTTTGCCACCGACTTCCAAAATTATCCCTTATGTTTTCGTTATGGTTGAGGATTTTAATGTCTGTAAAGTAATAACTAAATAATTAGGTACCTGATTGTCCATAATCAGTAGATTTTAAATCAAGGAACTCTTGCGCATCGCCGACGGTGGAACTCTCGACGTCAACATTTTCCGAACTGTTGCTACTGGCTCTATCGTCATCGTCCGAATCGATAGTATCAGTCGCATCACTAACGAAATTTCTTTTCAAATCACAGGTCACACCACTAGTAGACGCGTTCGCATCATTTTTAAAATCATTACAACTTTGTTTTTCGAATTTATCAGCCAATAAATTCTCTATGGAAAACGGAAGCTTTGTTTCATTTTTTTCTGTTTTTATTTCTTCAACGTCCATTGTGGATTCTGAGGGATCCATTTTGTTTTTGGTTAATTTATTTGATTATTTAATCAACGTGTGCACTGTCGCAGCTTGAGGGACATTTTGAATCACAATTTAAGCACTGAACTATTCAAAGTGTAGTATCTCACACAGGGTCATAATTTAAACTAATAAGAAAGCTCCACGATGCGTTTTTGTCAATTCGTCCGCTGAAACGTCTGAGGACGGAATGTTAACTACCTCTTTTGAAAAACATAATCGTATCTCAACAGATTTTGGCTTCTATCTCCCTTATTCTAAGAGTACGAAGGTTGAAAATTGTTTAATGATCAAATTAGTTATATTTGGCAGTGGTGCGACTGATCCGAATGAAGATTGAGAGTCTTTACTAATGGGCGTCTTTCTGGATGACAGTATTCCTTACCGAAACACATTCAAATCTCAACTGTATCTGGCTCAAACAGAGTATATAATTAGTTGTAGATACTTAAACGATGCAAATAGCTCATGAAGATCCACAAAGTTATAATTAGAGTTGGACCAATCACTGTGAAGGGGCGTGGCCGGCGTCTCAAGCGTGCTCACGCGCACTCCTTGTACATCAAACGGGAGATTTATTTAAGGAGTCTGCTGATATATGTGTGGAGTCATTAATTCTGATAATTATTTAGTTAGTTCATTTAATTGGAGTAGTCAGATGGTCGCTTATAGAACGGAGTGGCGACTCCATTGATTTATTGTCCGTGCTCGGTTATGGCTGTCGACTCGGTTTTGATTATAACTTCTTAATTTTTTCGTTAATTGTTTTTGAGTTTTGGAATTGGTAAATTAATGTTTTGGTTAATTTGCCTTTAAATATTTATTTGATAATTGTTGGGGGTGGGAGCTTAGAAAATTCGGCAAAATATTTTCCTCATACAGAAAAGGAGTCGTCTTTGTTCATTGCTAGTTGCCGCCAGCTATCGACTATTTTGAGCAGTGGTGGCCCAGTGGTAACGGCCGCGACTTACAAGTTGTAGGTCGTAGGTTCGAACCCAGGCAGGCGCTTTACTTTGTGTAAATTATTTCATCACCACTGCTCTCAAAACGGTGAAGGAAAACATCGTGAGGAAACCGGCATGTCCTAGAACCGAAAATTCGAAGACATGTGACATCTACCAACCCGCACTGGGCCCGCGTGGTGGATTACGGCCCACTCCCTCTCACAGAGAGGAGGCCTGTGTCCCAGCAGTGGGAACATTTATAGGCTGATGATGATGATCGACTATTTTCTCTCTCAAGAAACGTACAATAGATGGAGATGTAGAATAGATGTAGGTCCCGTTTCAGTAAAAGAGATGATAGTTACGATCGCTGACTGTTTCCACCGCCAGCTAGTACTCGTTTGTCGCACCGACAAGAGCTAGAGACTACTCTCTCAGCGACGCTCGCTTGGCGAGCAGAACACTCGCTGAGAGACTCACGCTTGGTACAAACGCTCACCAGCTACTAATCGCTCGTCGCTCGCGCACTCGCTGCTCGCCAATTTGTTTCCAGTTCTTAGTTCTGTAGCGATTACACCGCCACATACGAACTACGCATCAAAAAGACATGACGTCACAGAAATCCTGCATCGCGCAGTTAGAGTTTACCGAGCGAACGACATATATATAAGACTATCCGACATCAACCGTCGGGCTTCTATCCGACCTAGATGACCCCATTACACTCCTCCAGGAGCAGAATAGGGCCACCAGTACAGTACACAGAAACAGACGCCTCCCGTCATTCCGATTTCCGACCTCGCCGCCGAGGTCCTTTGCGATCGCGACCGAGTCCCCGATTAAATGAAACTCCCCCTCGTCTCTTGCTCGAAAACGAGGTGCCAGCAGTTGTTGCAGCTGAGCACGTAGCTTTAAATACCCTGCACAATAATCATGATGAAAATCTAATTTTGATCCAGCCTGTCCCTTCTTGCTGTCCTTCCCCCAGCGATGCCCTAAGCCGAGGTTTGTACCCCACAGGGGGTGCCCTTAGCGAGCACTCGCTTAATTTTAATTTAGAATAGTTTAAACGCTCCTGGCTGGAGGCTCTAAGTGTAGAAGCTTAAGGCCACCACAGGAAAAGTCCGGTTAAGCAGTCAAGACCTTAGTGGTCACAACTGCGAAAGCAATAGTTAAAAAAAAAAACCCTCGGGCAGTTGCCCGC
The DNA here is from genome assembly GCA_963680765.1 of Agrochola lychnidis. Taxonomy (NCBI): domain Eukaryota; kingdom Metazoa; phylum Arthropoda; class Insecta; order Lepidoptera; family Noctuidae; genus Agrochola; species Agrochola lychnidis. Next base: position 6,425,990 of record OY796874.1, on the reverse strand, counting down.
CAGACACAACACTCGTCTGGTCAGATCATCCTCCGTTTTCTATAGAGGATGAGTGAACTTTACACCCTGTTTCTCATAACTCTAAAGCTCTACCACAAGTTCTACTCGCTTTGGAGATGGGACAGGTGGCTTATGAACTCTTTCATGATGTCCTTCGCTGAATTTAAACAAGTCATAGATTAAACTTCCCAAATGACAATGGTACCTATGCTTGGATGTGATCGAATCAAATGTGAAGAGATCCGCAGGAGAACCAAAGGTCGTCGACATCACATTGCTCACAGAACAGATGGCTCATGGATCCGGGAGGTTCTGGAGTGGCGACTGCATACCGGAAAATGTAGCGTTTAAAAGCCTCCCACAAGCTGGACCGATGACCTTGTGAAGACAGTAGGAATTCGCTGCATGTGACAAGCACAGAAGTGGCGATGTTCGGCGGAGGCCTATGTTTAGCAGTGGACGTCTTTCGGCAGAAGTGATCATGATGATCGATTATACATGCCTTCGAAGTAGAAAACTTTCGGGGTAACGACCGTCGATGAAACGTCATTTGAAGAGAAACATCAAACCCTTGGTAGATAGACTGCCTAGTAAGTCTGCCTATTGGCTAGCTAACACCCAAGACTGAAGATTATGAGGTCCAAGGTAGAATCCCGGGACGGGCCATAAGAGTTCCTGGTGCTTCCTGTCCAGATATTAAGGATGTGTACTACTGTGTAAAGACTTCGGACTTGTTTCTAATTTATTGATGAGCCACCTAGTTTCTAGAACGAAAATGATCGACAGTTAAAAATAAACGCAAATCAAGTGATGCTATTGGCAGTTGATAATTCTTTTAACAAATCACAGCAGTTTACGCGCGCTTGACAATTGTTAGCTTTTTGTGTTGATTTTTCGTTCTAGAAACTGGGGGTAAAGCTTTGACAGATAACTTGCGGACAACGGTCACTTAAGTACGGCTGTGCAAATATGGAGCGTTTTTTGAAACGTCAATGTCAAATACTGGTGAAAATGACAGATTTTCATGACGGCCAATGTAATACTATGACGGAACCGCTTTCCTATGCTGTGAGGAGGCTGAGGCCGATTTTCCAATCTTCAGATAACTTTTAAGTACCCAACTGAATAATAAATGTGACATTAGACCAGTGGCGTAGCGTGCCTTGGCGAGGCCCCGTATAAAAATTTGTTTGGGGGCCCTTATGAAGGGTAAAAACTTTCAAAAAAGAAAAAAAAAATGATTGCATTAAATTAAAAGAAATATTTATTCATCATAATTATCTATCTGTCACTTTATTCAAATTTTTTACAAACAATTCAAATTAAATACACTCTCCTTGCCTTTTTTTCGGCAAACTGATTTATTAAATCATTTATAGCTGATAATGAATTTGGGAAGTTTTTATAAATTTTTGCTTACGCACGTCGGGGGCCCCCGTGGCCCGGGGGCCCCGTATAATTGATACGGCACATACAGCGGTAGCTACCTGCTTTAGACATTTTTTCAAGGCTAATTCTATATTTTTTTTCTAAAATAATAGCGCTCAAACCGCAATCTTAGCTATTTAGTCGGACTCGATTGAACTATTAAAAATTTTAGTTTCCTCCAAAGTTCTATTCGTTCGAAAGTTCCAAAGAAAAAAAACAATTCGTTAAACAAATGCAAACTTTAGTAAAAGCAATAAATAAGAAAAAATATCGTTCGTGTCGTCTTTTCAAACCTCCGACGTATATTGTCATAATTAGGCTGAATGGGGAACTCGGTGGCGCTTCGCATTTTTTCTTAATTTTTTCTACCAAATGATGGATGCATGTATGGTGTTACCGTTTAAATTTTTATTTATAGTTTGCTGCTAGAGGGATCCGTAGATTTTGTGTAGGTACTTTATCTTCGTTTGTCCGTATGTGATAGATTTGTGTTTTTCCTTCTAAGTATATAGTTGTGTTCATGGAATGATTGCTGAGTGTTATAAAATTGGTGTCCTATTCGATTACTAGTACAGGCATCATACTTTGTAATACCATCATTATTTCTAAGATTTATATTATAGATACATACTGTATTCTAACAAGAGGAGCTCGTGGCTAAGTAATAATAGCCGCACTGGTCGATCCATCAGGTTAAGCTATGCTTGCCGGGGTTGGTTAGTGGATGGCTGACCATCTTTACATACCGAGACTCCTCCGTGCCTCGGAAAGCACGTTAAGCCGTTGGTCCCGGTTGTCATTCGTGGATCTTTGACAGTCGTTACGGGTCGTCAAAAGCCCGAAAGTCTGACAACCAGTCTTACCAAGGGGTATCGTATTACCCAGTTACTGGGTTGTGGAGGTCAGATAGGCAGTCGCTCCATGTAAAATACTGGTATTCAGCTGCATCTCGTTTAGACATACAACATAGTTGGGAAAAGGCTAGGCAGATGACTATTCTAACAATTTTTATTTTTGAATAATTTATTTTGTATTATTATTATTTTTTCTTATTACAATAGAAAACTTTCCATTATTATGCGGGCCGGTTTTCCTATCCCCCTTACAGCACTCTGAAATCGTGAATTAATTTTCAACAACTCCACACTGTTGCGTTTCCGCATATTTGACTGCGGTATGTGATCCCTACATCTAAATGATCTAAATTGCTTCAGTATGCGCTCGCGCAGGATAGCTGACACAAAATAAAAAGTAACAGAAGTTTCGTTCGTCGTTTATGTGACCAAAGATAGGCAAGCACTATGTTTCTGTGAGTACCTTTTTTTTTTTGGGTGGGAAATTATCAAATAACTTTTCCCGCTCTGGGTGGAGCGGGAGGGCGTGTCAGACTTTTACTGACTAAAACCCACCCGTGTTCCTTCAGTTGCCATGTTGCCACGATTTCCCTTTCGGCCATTATTCGCAGCCCCGGCAGGCATTGGCCCTAGCGGACCCAATCAATTCTGCTGACATCTCTTTGAGGCGCGCGTGGAACACAACGTGCCGTCGACCCGGGCTTTGTCCTTATCGGACGGCGAGCTATCCATTGCTCACCGTCTGCAAGCCCGCGCCTACGGTGGCCGGAAATCTGCCTGTGATTCCCGACGCCCAGGGCGTCTCCTACTGCGGCGGTTAGGGGCGCGAGGGCGCGAAATTTCCTATCCCTCACGCGTTCCGCCTCCTCCTTCGCGAGCATTACTGCTTCGCAGAAGGAGGTGACAGCCTCCCATTTCCTCTCGCTCCGTAACATGGCCATTAACAACAACATACACGTACACAACATTTTTGATAAGCGTGGGGATCAAAAGTATATTGATATACAGGGTCAAATTAAATTAACTAGCGAAACTCCGCACAGTTATGCGTATCGAGATCTAAACACGAGAAAAAATACTCTTGCTTTAAAAATAGTTGTTTGCTCTCTTGGTAAACAATCTACTAATAAACATCCGAATTGATAACGTCCTCCTTTTAGAAGTCTGTAAAAAATTATGATATGGTTAACGACCGTTAGTGTATCGCTTGAAGAATGAGTTTAGTTTTTCTTTTTTTGTTTTATCGTGCTTTGATATCGATACCGTTCATGTCTTCGGAATTTTGCTAGCTAATTTTATTTTGACTTGGTATACCTATGATCGAAACGCTTGTCAATAAACACGTCATTAAATTAATAGTAGCATGTAAGTAGCGCCTTAAGATTTTAATCGATTATTCGATTTTAAGACGCAGATATATGACAGTGACCTTGAGTGGTTAGCTTGCGTGTTCTGTACTGAGCTCACGCAACGCGTCGTATGTCCAGCCTGTAATAGGACTCGCCCATCAAGGAGCGCTGTCCCAAATTAGACGCATTTTTAATTTATTATGCGTAAAACAAAAGGTATTTTAATAAAACACGTATACTAAAAGATCAATAATTAAATTACCTTTAAAATGGTTATGGTTTCAGAAAAATACGCTTGATAGTTTTTGCGTCATTCTCAGTTTTTTATCCGCGTTAGACATAACTTTACAAATTTATTTCACTATGTAATATAAACATAATCCAAAATATGGCTATATTTAAATATTTAAAAAGTGCTCTAATTTAACATATATTTTTTTCAAATCATTAACACTACTCGTTTAGACGTCATCTTCAGTATAAAATCATAAAAAGTCAGTTATCGTCCCCTTAATCTGACAGAGTGCGAGTTCCTTGGGATTGTGACTTCTGAACCGTATTTTTCCAGCGATGCGCGGGAGCCGACGTCGTTCATCAATAAACACGTGTACGGATGAGCGTGGTTACCGCTTAATTAGTTTATTTCTAAAATGTTTAGAGTAATTGGTGAGGGATATTGTTTTTAATTGATCTGGATTTGGTCACGGTTTAACGGTGTTTAAGAGGACTTCTTCTGCCACTTATCTGTAGATAATAAATATATTTTGTAATTGTAATTACTTACATAAAGAAATTGTCAACTGTTTTCCATCTGGCGATAATGTTTTGCGCCTTTACAAAAAATTCAAATACGGTTTAGGCCAATTGAAAATTTCTACGTAGGTAATGTACAGACGCCAGCACATTAAGCTACCCGAAACTGTCAAATTTTCCCAATCAACTTTGAACTTTAGACATCAGCGATAAAGTTGAAAATCTATTAAATAAATTTGACAGATTGTAGTAGCTTGATGTGCTGGCGTCTGTACGTGGAATTTTTTTGAGAAATTAAGAACGGCGACGCATGAATTGTCCATACAAACGTAATACCTAAACTATTTGCAATTTGGGCATATTCCCACCATATTATGTTGTTATTCGGATTTAGACAGTGTTTATCTGGGCTCGTACATCTTTTTTTTTCCAAAAAACCCTAGAGGAAGCCAAAATTTGAATTCTAATGCTTATGTCGCAACCCGCAGCTAACTAGCTTATAACTAGCCTTTCAGTTAACAAGGTAACCCATTTGTTCTAAGGTAACCCATTTGGTTGAGGTGCCCCAGCTAAGTTACTGCGACCAATTCGGCTTGCGCGTGGTTGGTAACAGTTCCAACCTAACCTATAATGAATATAATTTAGGCCGCTAGTTGACATTTAGCCTAATTAATTAAGCTAGTTGTATTGTTCATAGGTTTAAAAACCACACGAACCATTTAACTCACAATCAAAACTGAATATCTGACAAAAACATAACGTAGGTAAAAGTTAATGGAAGTGAGGTGGTGTCATTTGAATAATTCCATTGACACCACTACTTCTCAAGTTTAAGGTTATAAGCCGTTTTGAAATTGAGTTGCTTACATCCTGTACTGATAAGAAGCGTGACATATTTCTACTTAAATCATCCGAATTTTTGTTTATGGCAACAGCAATTAACTTCCTCCAGAAAAAACTTAACTGTCAAATATTTATGACGCGGAACTGTGCGGAACCTATAAAGACAGTTTTTGTTTGAAACGAAGAATTTATGGAATCTCTTAACGGCACACAAAATATTTACCACAAAAAGACAAACGACTTCACACTATGGAATGCATATTGCTTCGTAAAATACTTGTAGCTTTCTTGGAGCTTTTCTTCTACGTTGTGGAAAAATGAAAACGAATTTAGAGCAAAATATTGAATAAAACATACAATTGTGAGTTTTATAATGTGCACATATCGAAATGAAAAAAATAATAATAAAGAATATTCTATCTATCTGTCTATGAGGAAATCTATGCTTAATTTTATCAAAGGAAAAAAATATTTAAAAAAATCTAAATATTTTTTTAAATTTTTTGTATTTAAACTAAATGATCTATTGCGATGAAACAAACTCCATAATGATTGGAAGTAATTAGGTGTCCTCATAAAATTAAAATTGTGGAAAAAAAACTACCCTCAATTGAAAATAATCATGTTTTTTTAGCAAAAATCTCTTTTTCATGAATTTTTACAATAATCGTAAAATTTCTCAATAAGACGACAAACGGAAAAAAAGTAAAAAAAAATACCAAAAAATAACATATTTTTTTTCCGTCGATAAAATTAAGCATAGATTCCCTCATTTCGATATAATGCACGTTATAAAGATTCATACTGTATATAAGAGCATTGATTCTGACAGACACCGCTGTGCCGACGCGACGGCCGGTGTAAGAGATAGATAACCACTCACATACAGAACTCTGATATTTCGGAACCCTTTCGAAAGGAGGCCCAAGTACTACATAACATCACACTGTAGTCCCCGAAGGTTTAGACAGAGGTGTATATCCACGTACAATTACTATGGTGACCGAACCCTAACAAAACGAATACCATATCTATTGAACAGTCTGCCAGCAGACATAAGGAGTGAACTGAACAAAAATCGTTTTAAAAATAAATTAAAAAAATATTATTTAAAAACATGTTAAACACGTTAGTTAACTATCTTAAACATGTTAAAGTTTATGCTACCTATAAATAATAATTAGTTTTAAGTACAGACGCCAGCACATCAACCTGCTCCAGTCTGTCAGGTTTTTCCAATCAATATTGAACCTTATTCTTTAGAGTTAAGTTGAAAATCTGTTAAAGTTTGACAGATTGTAGTGACTTGATGTGCTGGCGTCTGTAAAAAGTTTATTTAATGTATAGAGACTCACCGACCCCACAGTCAAACCACTACTACGGTTTTGTGGGGCTTAGCATAATAGTTACATTTACCATTATGTGAATAAATAAATAACCACAGTACATAGGAACCCATGTAATACCTAAGCCTATTGCGATCAACCAGGCACAAATCCGAACTCCCAGCTGCTACTGAGAAATTCCTGATGGAAAAAACCCAATAACTCTTTGTCCAACTGGGGAATAAATCCATGACCTTATGCTCAGCAGAAGCGCTTGCGACTACTACCAGACCAACGAGGCAATCGAGGAGTCCTAAGTACTACAGCTACATTACCTTCCTAACCTTGTCCCATGGTACGTGGGGTTGGCGCACACGTTTTCTTCTTCCATTTTCCCCTGTCAACCGTCACGCTATCATACATTCCCTTTTCTTTCATTTCGTTCCTCACACAATTCATCTAGGTATCATTTCTTTGGACTTCCTCTCTCTCCATCCATCAACATTTATATTCATTACTCTTTTAGTCACATGTTTTTCTTCTCTCCTCATCACATGCTCATACCAAGTCAAACAATTTCCTTTCAGGTTTTGTCACTGGCGCCACTTTCAAACTTCCCCTTTTATACTCATTTTCTTACTTTATCCTACTACTACAGTACTAAGCATATAGCACTGCCTGCTGGGACACAGGCCTTCACTCTGTGAGAGGGAGTGGGCCGTAATCCACCACGCGGCCCCAGTGCGGGTGGGTAGATGTCACATGTCTTCGTATTTTTGGTTCTAGGACATGCCGGTTTCCTCACGATGTTTTTGTTCACCTTTTTATAATACAGTTGTGATGAATTAATAATAATTAATTAAAGTAAAAACTTATCAGTGTGCGAACCAACGACCAAACCCCGCGTCGTATTTAACAAAGCGATTTTTTAAGCGATCGTCGCTATTTTACACGATCGTTCGAACTTTTGGAACTAAGTTCTTTAACGCGGCTTTTAAACTTTCAGAAATCGTCACGCTAAAAAGTGTTAATACTTGCGACTGTCTTCTTCTAATACAAAGAGAAAGAAAGAGACAGAGAGAGAACGCCGGCAGAAAAAAACAACAGAAAATAGTAAAGTGATTACAGTGTCGTGGGATAAAATTGTACACATCGGCCCGAGTACACTGCATGCCGGAGAGAGTGAAAATGTGAATTTGGTCAAAATGAAAATCCAAGATGGCGGCACTGATACTCGTAATTTTCAAATTTTTCATCATGTGTGTCGTTTTCATAGTTTTCGAGGGGTCTAATGCTAGAGATATGAGGAGCTAGAGGTTCGAGATATGAGGTGAAATGTAAATCCAAGACGGCAGCTGCAAAAATTTTGATTTTGTTTTACTTGCATATCGTATAGGTACTTACTTTTACAATGCTTGTAAATATGTGAACACCATGTATCCATTACATAATTATTATTTTTTCTGTCATTGCTTCATTTTTAATTATTTTTACCTATTGTGGTATAGTAATATTATTCCAGGTGCATCGTCTTCACATATAATTATATAATCAATGTATACAAAATATTGTAAAACATTTTAAAAGAGTAACGGTGGAGTTTCTTGTCCATTCTTCTCCATACGAAAACTACCTTTTGGAAGGGGCGACTGGAATCAATTCTATTTTTTGTTTTTGACGTTCAAAAGTGCCTTTTTGTGCCTAATTGAAATAAATTATTTGACTTGCTCGGTGAACCAGAATGCGTGGTCGCGCCTATAGAGGGCGCTTTCCGGATTTCCGAAAAAAAAACGCGTATTTGCGCGAGACGATGGCTTTTAAATAGGACGCGACTGGTCGCGGCCGTTACCACTGACTGGGCCATCTCTGCTCCTACAGTACTACAGCTACAAAACTCGAAATATTTAAATTAATCGCATAAATCTGTCGACGATCCGTTACGACCACGCAATTAGGCGTGTTTTGTCAACACGCGGCATCGTGACAATCGCATTGGCACGCGTAATCGATCTTCATTGATCAATAAACGTTTGGCAACAAAGCGGAGCAAGGAATATTTAGCGCAGTTATTTTAAATTTAGTATAACTGCCTGATGGTATTTTTATGGCTTGGGGATCAATAGATAAGCAGCAAAGTGACAGAAGAAATTCATGGCGGATCAGGTATTCTCACCGTGGAAACTTAAGGGGACGATAACTGACTTTTAATGATTTCATACTGAAGATGACGTCTAAACGAGTAGTGTTAGTGATTTGAAAAAATTATATGTTAAATTAAAGCATTTTCTTAATATTTTAATATAGGCATATTTTTGATTATGTTTATATTACATAGTGAAATTAATTTGTAAAGTTATCTATGTCTAACGCGGATAAAAAACTGAGAATGACGCAAAATCTATCAAGCGTATTTTTTTGAAAACTTCACCATTTTAAAGATAATTAAACTATAGATCTTTTAGTATACGTGTTATATTAAAATACTTTTTGTTTTACGTGTAATAAATTAATAATGCGTCTAATTTGGGACAGCGCTCCTTGATGGGCGAGTCCTATTACTGGCTGGACGTACGACGCGTTGCGTGAGCTCAGTACAGAACACGCAAGCTAACCATTCAAGGTCACTGTCACATAACTGCGTCTTAAGACGCGAATAGTTAAATTATCTTTAAAATAGTGCAGGTTTCAGAAAAATACACTTGATGATAGTTTTTGCGTGATTCTCAGTTTTTTATCCGCGTTAGACATATCTTTACAAGTTAATTACACCATGTAATATAAACTTAATCTAAAGTATTCACAGATTAGATTATTAAGAATGAAATGCTATAATATTACCTTGTATTTTAAAGTGAAATTTTTATTACATCGTCTCAAACTTTTTCGTCTGTGTGTTGCATGTCGCGTGACGGTCGGCCGCGGAGTAGGGATAAAGTGCAAGGCGTTCGTCAGAGCAGCCAAGGCCAATATGGCGGCGCCTATAGTTCGCTTAAAAGTTTCACTTTTACCGTGTTTTCATTTTTTCCAAATCATTACATTACACTACTCGTTTAGACGTGATCTTCTCTATAAAATCATTGTTGATTGTTGCGTAGTGAGTTGTCATTTCCACCTGAGGGCTTACCACCAGCTCAAAAGCAGTATTATTTTAATATTACTTCAATGGGAGAAAGAGATGGAGCTATACGTTCTGTAGAGCTTCATCTCTTTCCCACACTGAAGTAATATTAAAATAATACTGCTTTATGAGCTTGTGGTAGGCCCCCTGCAAGGGATTGACACTATTGACTTAAGCTCACTCCAAGTTAACTTCACCTAAGTCTTCACGGTGCGATTTTTTTTCGGAATAGATCGGCTGTTGCTAAATAATAACAGCCGCAGGAGTCGATCGAAGGCTAAGTTATGATTGCCGCGGCTGATTCGTGGATCATCGACAACCCCTCCGTGCCTCGGAAAGCACGTTAAGCAGTTGGTCCCGGCGGTCATTGGTAGATCTTTGACAGTCGTTACGGGTAGTCAGAAACCCAAAGTCGTTGTTTAGCGGTGCACAGAATACACCTTTCCAATTTTCACAAAATTGTTTTTTCAACTGCAAATGTAAGTTGGTCGATTATTACTTGTTAACTTGTAGAGCCTACTTAGCTGTGATAGTTTTCCTTTTAATTATTAAAACAGGGTGACTGCATAGCAAATTCGCATATAAAGGAGGTCATTTGCTTATTATTAGACCTTAGGTACTTTCCCTTTATCGCAAAGATTTTTATTCGGTTTTATTTTTTAGATTGCTTACTATCTTGTTTTTTTGCCCTAGTTTGAGGGTAGTTCCGAGGTATTTTAATCATCAATGTTTATGACTACCAACAAATAATAAAAAAAACACTAAAATAATTCAAAATATAAATTTTTGGGAAGATCTCTCAATAAAGTATAAAAATTTACATATATCCCAAACTATAAAACTTTAGCTAGGGAAAGTATGGTTCAATAATTAGTAAATGACCTCCTCTATATGCGAATTTGCTATGGCGGGTCCAGATCCAGTCACCCTGTATACACAGGTCACTCAGAAAGTTTTGTGATTAACAGTTTTTGTCTATGGGACACTGGCTGGTTTTGATGTCAATTAAAACTATGACTATTTACTTTAAAAAAAATTTTTACAAAAAAAATAATCAACCGACTTCCAAAAAAAAAAACACTACAAAGTGGAAAATAACTTTAATTTCGGAAGTCGGTGTCTTTGGTTTTAAATTATTGTTTTTTGCCACCAACTTCCGAAATTAAAGGAGATGTTTCATTTTCGGCCATAAAGTGTACCTTAATGTAAAAAAAGGATAAAATTCCACGAATTGAGGAAAAATATTCTTTCCTGTTTATACCCCTGATTACTTCGGCACAAAAAATAATAGTTTTTACAAATTATTGCCATATTCTATTCATCATGGCGTCGTTTTACTTGCATACTGCTTTCGTCCAGAAATCATGTTACATTTTAACATAATAATATCACGTAGACGTCATTTAAATAAATATGAAAGGCATGTATTTCTGTACTATATTAAGATAGCTATCTTATACAACTTTTTTGATTAATTAGAAAGTATGATTCATCATAAAAATAAAAAACTGCTTTTGTGGATTGTAGATTTGTAGGTACTTCTGGACGAAAATGGCTAGCTGTCGATGGTCGTATTTCTCCTGACAAACGTCAAACATTTTCGGTTTTTATTTTGTGCCCAAAAAGTATTAGATATTATGGAAAAAAATGCATATTTAGGGGTTCGTTTCCCAGGTTTTCCAAAGTGTACATGTTATGGCCGGAGTCCCATACAAAAATGAAACGTCTCCTTTATTTTTAATTATCAAATAACTTCCAAATACTAAGTGGAAAAAAATACGTATTATTAAATTGAAGCTAACTCAAAAACTACCCAAGCAAAGTTATAAAAAATTATATGGGTGGTCCTATATAATTTTTTATAACTTTGCTTGGGTAGTTTAGTTGCCTCTGAAGTATGACCTACCAAACAAAAAAAGCATAATTAAAAATAAAATCAATTCATAATTGGCGGAGCAATCGCGTAATGGCACGTATGAATATCCAGTTTTTCATGATTTTATGTTACCACTTTGTCGGCGTGATTAATATGTATACTCATGCCAAATTGCAGCTTTCTAGTACTAACAGTCAGCGCCGGCCCGAGAATTCCTGGCGCCCTAGGCGAAAGGCTGGAACGGCGCCCTTTTAAGAAAATTCGTGACAAAATAAAACAATAAGTATTCTTTCTTTTTCGTGTGGTTAGTGACTAACCTAGTGTCAGAGTTTTAAAGCCGCCCATGGGCCTCTGACTTGGCTTCACATGCCGTCGAGAAATATCGCTCAGGCGCGATCGGTACAACGCTCGCGGTCAAACTATAATAGTCAAATCAATTTTGAACAAAACACTATAACATACAATAAGAGAAGCAATAAATTTGAAATCGCGATTTTTTTTAGCAATGGAGCGAGTTGAGGCTATCAACTAAACTCGCTTTTGATTTCCGTACCGTTGGTTTCGTAAATGTCCATAAGCGCATTTTGGTAGAAAAATAGGTAAAAGATTGGGAGAGTATTTTCAAGTTGTAGGTAAATAAAAATTAATGTGCAGTATTATTTTAATTTCGATACCGCCGATTGTCGCCCCCCTAATACGAGCGCCCTAGGCCGTCGCCTAGTTCGCCTATATGAACGGGCCGGCCCTGCTAACAGTCTGAGCTAAGCTGCGGACAGACAGACAGATAGACGGACATGGCGAAACTATAAGTGTTCCTTGTTGACTACGGAACCTTAAAAAATCATTGTTTGTTCGTATTTTATACGCTGCCATACCGTTAAACCGATTGCAATAAAACTTTGTTAATTTATTGCTTGCACTTGTGCGAAGTTTATAATATTATAGGCAGGGCCGGATTATCCATTAGGCAGTATAGGCAACTGCCTAGGGGCCCGCATTGGCTAGGGGCCCCGCGAAACGAGTTCTTTTTTTTTAAATGTTCATCGAGTGAAAAATTAAAGATTTGTATCTTCAGACAGCAACGCGCCCGGGCCTAGTGTGATTTAGGGACACGAAAAAAGTATCGATACTTTGTGGTATCGAGTATATTTCCATTCGATACCGATACTTTTGTACTCGATACTTTGCATTCGATACTTTTACTCAATGAGTACTTTTTGGCAGGTATCGTATCGAATAAGTTAAGTTTTAAATGACCCATTATTGAGTTAGAAATTAACCATTTAAAATTTGCGACCTTACGGCTTATGTTTATGGTTATGGCAACGCCATCTAATTCACTCGTTCAGGGGCCCAAGTCTGCTATTTTAATAAATTCGTCATTCCAACACGATCCCATTGTCATTTTGCTAAAAGTACGTAATCTGCTAAATTCATAATGGTCGATCATTGGTCGGTCAATGGTCTCGTAATAGAATTGTGTTATAATGGCATTGTCGTACAATACGACCAATGATACCGTCTAAGTCGGTCATTCATTTGTCATTATGTA